>OY756257.1:16092445-16548983 GCA_963576845.1 Megachile leachella
AATACGTATGTTTCAACCGAACAATCGAAAGGAGGAAACAACGAGAACTCCCTCCTCGAGTTATCAATGAAATTTCAATGAGCAATTTTCGGATTTTCATCGAGTAATCGTCGTAGCCAAAGAAGTAACGTCGCGAAAGAGCGTTTAAACCCGAGTACCAGCAGGAAACCGGTCGACTCGGGTCGAAAGAAAGAGGATGTTACCCGCCGGGAATTTAATTTTCCTCGACCAGCTGTCCTTTCTCCTCGTTCCAACCGAGAACGCTCCTAATATTTCATCCGAATTTTCACGAGACAGCTCGTGGCAGCGGAACGTTGGTCGGTCGAGGTCCGAATTTTTACCGCGGTGCGGCACGGCTCGGCTCGAAATATAATTCGCGTGGCAAGCGCATCGAGTACGTGGAACGAAATTCCACGGTTATGCTTCGGCCACGGAACAAGCGACGAGGAGATTGCGGACCGACGAAAAAATAAAAAAAAAGAGAGAAAGAAAAAATCGATACTCGCGTGCAGACGTAGTCATTTTCGTAGAATTCTTTGAACGTTGGCCGAAGTCAAAACCGTTTTCATCCAACCACAGGCCACGACGCACCGAATACGCACAATAAAATCAGGAAAAAAGCCAATCACGTTCGACCTAGTTTTTCCACCGTATCGGCCGCTTCGTATCGTTTCGCGGAAACGGGAAAAGAGAGAAGGCAAATCATAGAGAGAAACAGACGCGCTGTGATTTTGCTCGCGATTTTACTCGCGATTTTGCTTGCGTAGACGCGCATTCATCTTTTATCTTCTTTCTCTTCTTCGCGAATGCCGTTGAATCAATGAAATCCTGGACTAACAACGATTTTCCAATATTTCCAAACGTCGATACAATCCTTTTTGAATTCCTTCGAACGCGTTAACGGCTCGCCTATCTAATCGTTAGAGCGTAAATACCTATACGATTTTGAAGCGCTTCGTCGGTGAAACGGACGTCGCGTTAGACGTCGGACGTCGTAAGTAGCGAGCATCGTTGGATTTCGAGCGTAAGACCGACGCGACGAGAATAGGCTGTCCGGAAGCGAAGAGAAACGAACGGGGCCTCGGGACTGCATGTAATTAACAAGCTCAGGCATTAAGCTCCACTCTGCGTGATGAGTCACGTAATTCAAAGCTTAATGCACTCGGCTATCTATACGTATGTATATCGAGTTGAGCCATCAAGCATCCATCGCAGCCTGGATGCGAGCAGCGACTGGGGAACCGACATCGCGTTACCAAACCCGAATCGCCACAGCCACCCGACCAGCCGAACAGAGACGGTTCGGTATGCATATGCAAACGGTTCTACTGTTTATCGGATGCTTCGTTCATGCAAGAAGCAAATTTTCGAAGAAAACCACCAAATATGTCCAACTTCTTTCTCACTGACCTTGCCACTATCTACCTGGTCAATCTAGCTAGTTAATCGATCGTATCGAAACAAAAAAAAAGAACGTTCACGAAACAAGGGTGATCTCTTGATTTTTGTCGAGAGTGGGAGAGACTGAAACCACGATTATAAATTATTCCCGATACTTTATTTCCATAAAGTAAGCCCCCTCGAGAAGAGGAATTAATTACAACGGAGTACGAGTAGAACGTTTTGTCGCTCCGTCGAGGGTAATAAAGGTCGCATTAGTTTCTGAAGGAGGAAGAGGAGGTCTACCCCGACAGAAGCCGCTGTTCGTTGTCGGAAAGAAAGAAGGGAAAAAAAAATGATTCGAAACGGAAGAATCGGTATAAAGGAAAGTAAGCTCTCGATGGAAACGTCAAAGGAGACGGCGTGACTTATCGACGGTCTTTCACCACAAAGTGCGGTATCGTGCCTCCGCCTCCACCGTTTGATCCTTCGCACGATATACATTCGTAGCGGATTCCGTTCGCGATCGTAGGCCAGAAAACGACCGAACAGACCAAAAGAATTTTACTTTTGCCTCTGTCGAACTCCGACGGTTTTTCTCGTTTTTCTCGTTTTTCTCGAAACGGACTTTCGTCATTTAACTTAAGCGATAATTACTTATTTTTCTGATACATTTTCAACGTCGATTTCTCGTTTCTTCGAGCTTCGTTAGTACATAGCGTACTAATAGTAAGAATTTCCTTCGGTTTTCGCCGCTGCAATTTTCACCGCTGTCTCGTGGCAACGATAAATCGATGCGTTTGCTCGAGAAATTGCTTCACTCGCCTCTTCGTCTGAGAATCCCTTCCCGGTTGTAGCAGGTATACTCGTGTAGAATTCAATTAAATCGGACAAGCTTGTTGTTTCTGTCGATCCTGCCTACAGGATATTAAAAGAGAGGTATAACTCGTCGCGATAATTAAAACGTTTCTTTTCGTCGAACGGAAAATAGTACGTAAAATCGTTCGCGAACAGTCGAAATCACGGTGTAGCGTGCGTGTATCGTATAGAAGAACTACTTTCGATCGAGACGATGGCCGTTAAATCCAGTTAATCCGAGAAAAATTGCAGATTGAAATTTCTCGCGTTTGCCACGCGAATAATTCGCTTCTCCGTCGACCTCGATCCAAATAAATTCCACGGCATTTCATATCCGTCACGCGTAGCTAATTTCATCGATTTCCCATGAGGGTTCCCACGCGACTAACGAATTAATATTTTCATCTCGGAGGAAAAAGAGAGGTAAGAGGTTGGCCGTGACGATAGAAAAACAAAGCGTTGCTCGGAAATTCTATTCGTATCGGGCCGGTCGAATTGATCGCAGGGCTGCACGGTAAAATTTATACGTTTCCGAAGGGCTCTCGAACAATTCGGCCCTTCAGGTACCCATTCGCGAACGTTTTCTCGGCGAGCAGACCGAAATAGGGCAGAACGAGCACATCCAATAAGCCGCATTCCCATGCGCCGTGATTTTATTATCGATCGCGATATTCGCGTTCGTTTCGTCGAATAATACCTCGCGAAATGATCGCGAAACGAACCGTTCTTTCGTGCAACCACCCTCCGGCCTTTGTAATTCGTCTCTTTTTCGCTTCCTATTTACTACGGCTAATACGCGTTAATAAATATTTACAGGTAAGTCGATTAACGCATTCGCGTAATTGTTCGTATATTCGACTAGCGAATCGAACTTTAAATCGCGACGACTTATATTTCGTTCGTTCGAACGGGTACGCGGACGAGGCTCGCGGCAGCCTGACGGAGAAAGAGGAAAAAAATCAAGGATTCCCTTGTTCGTTGTCGGCTGGACAGGAACATATTTCATTCGGTGGTCGTGTCGAAGTCGAAAACAGAAGGAGGAAGAGCACGACGGGATGTCGGAAGACATCCCGACAGGAAAAGACAGGAAAAGGGGAGCTCTGATACGCGTTCGAAAGAAAGAAACAAAGAGGATTACTAATGACCCAGCAAACGAATCGGTGGCTCGAACCACCGATGGGAATGCATTCGGAACCGAAAGATTTCCGTGGAAAATGTCGACGTGGACTAATTTTTCATCCTGAACTAGCTTCAGTTCCTGCCTAGTCGACCGGACAACCGACAAAAATATCGGTCTGCCTTAAAAAATCCTTTGACTTTTTCCACCGAAGGAAATCCAGTCGAAACTTTCTTTCTCGCTAATTACTGTAACCTATACATATATGTTCTTCGATAATCGTTCCATTTAAATATTAGTCATTGTTTACCGTGCATCGTGATCTCCAATTTCCTAATTTATAGTATATAACTCCGTGCGTTTAAATTCGATCGATTAAATATTTTTCCCTGTAGGTTGAAAAAATTCGAGGATTCTCGTTTCTTCCATAAACGCGGCTGAATGAAATAAACTCGGTCCGATCAGGAGATTGTTGCGTGAATTCTGTATGCAGCTTCGACGAGCCTGTTTTTTTTCTCTTATTTTAGTTTGATCGACGATACTCGAGCAGCATCGGCAATTGGTTCGAGTGGAATATACGTGTACATTGAGCACAGAACAATCGAACCGCTCCCCATAATGTCAAGCTATACAAAAGAGTTGGACGATTACAATTATATGACAATGGACACGTTGGGCGACGCGTGTACTTCGAAACAAACGAAATAATCAATGCATTTTCGAAAATATATTCGATTACGCGTAACGCTAGTATCAAGTTCATTCGATTAATTCACTGTTCCCTTTTATTTCCAGCATTTTTTATACCGATTCTGCTCCATAGTTTCTCTGCCGTTAGCGGACCGATTAGCGCCCGATGAAATTCCATCGACTAATTTCTCGAAGCCGTGCACGAATGGAATTTCACGAGCTTGCACCGCGAACTCGTCTCGAGGGGCTGCCACTTAAATTCGTTCGCGCGCGTGGAACTCGTGTCGAGTCGAGCCGAAAAAACGAGCAATATCGATGTTCGAAGACGATCGAAAGGGAATCGCGGAACTCGTGAACCCCGCGAAACCGAGATCGCCGTCGGAAAAGGAGGAGGAAAGTCACGTCGGTATCGATCTATCCTAGCGTATCGAAAAGATTTTCCATTACTCGGGCTGGGATCTTACCGAGTAAATGAAATTTTACTCGGATGTGGTCGGAATTCTCTTAGGACGATTGACTCGGTCGATTTGGTAAGAGACGGAAAGACAAGTCCCATCTCGATACGTATTTGTTCTTCCGTCGATATATGTATAATTACCCGCTGACGAACATAGTTACGAACCGATCTTTTGATAAAAAATATTCTATCCACGGTTACGCTAGACTATCCAAAGAAAAGACCAATTGTTGTACGCAGGTAATATTCTTGCAGCGATAGGGAACGATGTTTCGATACCTGTTTAATTCCATGTTCGAAACGGTGGCGAGTTCGGCTAGGTCGAATCGAAGAAATCCGAGGGCCATATTATCTTAAAACGCGCGTCGATCGTCGATATTTCTAACGGAAACACGTAGCTCGAAGCGACGCGACTCTACGAGGCGAACGAAATGAGAATATTCGATCTTTGTCCGATTTACAAAGAATTTCCCGCAGCTAGACGCTGCACTGGATGGGGTCAGATACGAAAGGAAGCTCGTGGTCGCGAGCCCTGATCCGAAGCTGTCGTTGCTACGTGATTCGGTTCTTCGATTCTTCCCTCTTTCGCCATGCTTTGTCTTTTAAATCAGTCTCGATACGCGGAAGAAAATCAGAATGCGCGAGGCTCGGTTCGTTTCTCTCGTCCGCTACGAGCACTCTTCTAACTAGTGTCTCGAACATTTTACGATTCTTGTACAATCTTTAGTCGCGTAAGTAAGCGAGCAGCCGTCGCGAGTTTGTCGCGAAAAAGAGAAGCGCAAAAACCAATAGATTCGCGTTGCTTTCGGTTCAATTTATTCCATCGTACGCGAACGATCGAAATATTCTCGACGAAATCGAGCGGATGATAAACGTTATGATACCTTTCCTTTCGACCAAATGAAACAGCGGAACTAACGAAAGAGCAGAAAAAGAAACGGAAAAAGAAACGAAAGTACAAATTTTTCGACATATGCTACATTGAAATAGGAAAGACCGTTTTTGTGCGAGAGAAACGAATTTATTTGTTAATTCGTTATGAGAAATGGAATATCATCGTTATAGAATCGTAAGTTTAGCGCAGTATCGTCGGTAATAAACGGGCCGCGGTGTCGCGCTTTATCGTGATTAAATGTCAACACGATCGGATCGGTGATATCGAGTTATCTAAAATTTTTCCAATTACGAAACTGCCGGCGACGTATGTACCTACCTAGCATTTGGATCGACTGGTTGCACTGACACGGTGATCAACGGTACACCGACTACGGTCAATCGTTTACATTTTTTGTCGTTCGACGATCAGCCGGTTAACATCTGGCGAATTTTATCGTTCGATAATTG
This sequence comes from Megachile leachella, assembly GCA_963576845.1. NCBI lineage: Eukaryota > Metazoa > Arthropoda > Insecta > Hymenoptera > Megachilidae > Megachile > Megachile leachella. The sequence continues at coordinate 16,098,292 of OY756257.1, forward strand.
TTTCTACCGCGACGTTCGATCGAACGATATGAACCGACCGATACGAATAATTAATTCGTTGTACCCGTTTTACTCCGCGTCGCTGTTGGACATCGATGTTCGCATCGATAGGATAAGGAGATACGTAGACAATCGCCGAGTTCCGTCGCCCTATGCTATAAGCTACTTCACACGCGCAACTATAATACAACAGAATAGGTGTATACGTACATATACGGTATCGGAGAGAAATCGTTTAATATTAATTTCATAACTACCTAAACGCGATCGGCGCGTCGGTTCAGATGGGAGCCGAGAGACCAACAAATTTTTCCCGTGAAAAGTTTTTCGCGACGCCAAAGAGTATCTCGAATTTGAAAATATTTCTCTCTGCGCGCTGCAATTTCCCTCGTTTATCCTCGTATTTTTTTACCGTCGACCAGCGTTTTATGAAAGGCCATCCATCTTAATATTTAGTCGGCACACAACCTACGAGTTTGCGTGGTCGAAACGAACGAGCACTACCTTCAATTATGTTGATACAGCCTTCCGTGATTTCAGCTTCTCCATTTTTCACGCACCGACCGACCAGCGTGGACAAGCTTTCGCGTTCGTCGAGATTTTTCTATCACCGATACAAGCGACCGTATTTATTTTTCTTCAAGTAGCATACTTTTTTTTCGGACACGATACATTCGTGCAAACAGATTCAATTTGAACGATACTCCACGAGAAACTGTTTGCGACGCACTCGCGGAAAAATATTGCGAACGATTTCGATCTTTCGACGTTTCGGTCGGACGACAAACGAGTTTCTCCGGATGCTTTTGTCCGAACGTAACGAACGTATCTTTGTCGTTGTAATTTGATCAGTATACGATTAATATAGTGCAATCAGTCGGTAAAGAAAAGGTACATATTCGTGCGCAAATGTTTTCCGGCACGAACGCTCTTTGAAACATTATTACCTACTCTTCGTATAACCATTAATATTATATTTTCGTTCGAACGTTTTGCTTTTTCATGCAAACATTACCGTGCTCGCGTAACGGCAGGCGTCGTCGGCTTGTTATTCTTACATTAATATTGTATGTATTTGATATTCCATCGTGGTTTTAACATCTATCGGGCGGTGGTGAAATTTCTGCTTTTTAGAAAGTAATCGTCGAGTAAAGATTCTTGTTTGCAAAATATACGATAAAAAAATTTGACGGGACTTTGTTAAAAACAAAAATGACTGTTTTACAAGAAGAAAAGACAAGTAGAAATATTGGAGGTTAGCGTCGAATCGAAAATTTCCGTCTCGATTTTCGATTACATACATCGATGCGTAAAATTGCTGCGGTTGCGGTATAATGTGCCGACGATGGGTATTAAATTACAACGCGTAGCGTTTCAATATTTCGTAGAGAACGTTTTCAGCATTTTTGAGGATCGTTCGCGGAAATCTAATTAACGGTAGTCCGTTTTTCAGCTTGGTTTTTTGACGGTTGAAAAAGAAGCGAAAAAAAAGAAATCGTTTTTCCAACCCGCAAAAAAATAAGCAGAAAGAAAAAAATGGGTAGGGAAAGCGGCTCGATTCTCGACCATCTCTCTATCTCATCGAGGCAGCGCGATGAAATCCACAGTTTCCATCGATTTAATCTTTCGCGTTTCCGACGCGAACGTCATCGAGATTCGCGCGGGTCAACCGAATTTTTCCTCTCCTCGAAAATTTTCCTACGCTACGCTCGACAATTTAATCTGCGTGCTCGCCTCCTCTCCTACCCCTCGTCCTAACCCATTTTTAGTCATACCTTTGGACGGTTGAACGCATCGGCCCTTTAACCCGCGCTACGCTTCGGCTGGAAATTATCCTCTTTACGGGAGATAGACGGCAATCGCGGCTCGATAATTGAAATTTTATAAAAAGGACCTATTTATCTACGCGGGAGAAAAACACGAAAAATGCACGAGAATTCGGACGAACGAAAAACGAAACCCGAAACAGTCGTTAATAATTTATCTGTCGATCGTTTTATCGGTCGATTCCGAACGCGATAGTCACTAGGTGAAATACGTATTTTAAACGTACTTTAAAATGTAACCTAAGCAAACAGGTAGAAAAAAAATAAATTTCCTACAAAAATATGCTCTGAAGTGAACGCGTAACCTTGTATCGTTGTTGTAACACGAGCAGCGAAAAGCCAAGATTCGCGATGATTCTACGCAGCACAAACGATCATGTTTGTGAAATCGCAGTACGCGACCGTTTGGCCTGCGCTTTTAACGGTACGAAAGCTGTTCCATTGTTGGACCTCGTCGAACTTTCGAAACTTCTGCCCGTGTATTTCCGTCGCGTCGGAGAACAACGACGCGGTGTGGAGCGGTGTGGAGCGATGTGGAGCGGTGCGGAGCGGCGTGTAGCGCGGTGACGGGTTAATCGAAAAAGTGGCGCGCGCCAGATTCGAAGTTTAATCATGAATCTTGAATGAGGCCGTCGGAATCACCGCGTTGATCTCTCGTGGGTTATTTCGATGTTTTTCACCCGTCTATGGTACATTGCTTCGTTCGTTCTCGCGCGAAAGAAGCTCCGGTCCAGAAGGTTCAGAGGGTGCACGGTAGAAAATGAAAACGCGTGCACGATTTCCAAACACGATACGCCGTTGTACTTATCTTTCCTGTCGCCCTTTCTCTTCGCAGTTTGCCATCCAGGGAAATTCCGTTTTAATCTATGTGACCCGATTCTCCACTCCGTACGCCGTACAACATCAGCCAGCCACGCGCCTCATTTACCTTCGCGACAACGTTGCTGCTTCGAACTACTTCTTCGTTTATTGCGAAACACGCGTCGAGAATCCCGAAAGAGGTTCCCTTAAGTAATTGCGCTCTACTGTCCTACGTGCGCGTCGATTTTCCGATTCGACGTTGAATTTTAATCTTCTTCGTAGAAATCTCGCAGAATTTTCTATCGTCGTTCCGTACGTTTTCTTCTCGTCGAAATTTTCGAACACGAATACGGTTAATTTTGTAAATTATCGAGGGATCGCGAGGAATCTCTGTTTATAAAATATTGAAACGCGAACGAGAAAGAACAACGCAAGAAATAAATGATCATTTGGCGTCCTTCTTCCGAACTAACGAGATACCAGGGTGCGAGTTTTTAATTGCATTCCTTCTGCCGGCATTCGCTTGGCACAATTCCGGAAACCGTGCGTTACAAAAGACTCGTATTCACAGAGAAACGCGTGCAAGAAAGTATATCTCGTGAAACGTATCTGACTTCCGGCTGGGGAGGCGCCGTAACAACGTTTTCTACGTTCAGCTAAAAACTCGCGTGAATCTGCTCGTTAACGAGGATCATGACACCTTTGTATCCTAGGTGGGAGAAGAAAAAACACAAGATAGCGATAAAAAAGTTTATCGTTGAAAACACGTCGTGACTCTCTTTCTTACGGTTCGGTCGATCACATTTTTCTTTGCTTCGTTACGTTGTTGTCCCATAAAGTTTTCAACGGACGAGCTTCAGAACCTCCTTTCATCAACGATATCTTGCGCCATTCGATTAACTCCTTTCAGTCGCTGGTAAACAGCGTAGTTCCTCGGGCAATTCACCCCTCGACGGTATAACGCGAGTACTTGTTGCACGCAGGACATGTCCAGCGAAATCGTCTACACCGTTGGGAATCGAAATTCTCTCGGTTTCGCGTCGTTCTTATTTCGTTCGTCAACCTGTCGCTTCGAACGAGTTCGAAAAACTTTTAACGTATCGGTATACGTTCGATCTTTGTCTCTTTCGCGCAAAACTTTCGATATACCTCTGAACAAGCGGCTCTTTACTCAGCCGACAAATTCTTGAAACTTTCAGCACGAAGCTGGATTATCGTCGCGTCGCTAGAATTTCCTTGCTCGGACCTGGCTTATCCAGCCGGTATTCCCCGCGGTTTAACGTTCTCGGCTCCGTCCGGGTCGAGGACACAATGGAGTGTCAGCATTCCATCGCGATACACCGAATTCGTGTAATGAAAATAGCTACGGCCGGTGTACCGCGCGGTGTAGAGATTCCTGGTAGTACGCGAAAACGAGCACGTCGGGCCTCGCTCGTGCCGCGCCAACGAAAAAATGCTGCTCAGGGAACGGAAGAGGAGATAGAGGAGGAGGAGGAGGAGGAGGAGGAGGAGGAGGACGAGGAAGAATAGGAGGAAGAGGAGTAGGTTGGACGGGTTTGTAGTACGCGATAATTCACTCTCGGTCGCAGAGGCGGCAGCCTCTGGAAATGGAGTCACCACCCCCAGCGAGTCGCCAACCCTCGTGGACTGGCAACGGGTGGCCGGCTTAAACGGGTTTGTATCCTCGATGAGGACCAAATTAGGTTAGCGAGAAAACAGCCTATACACTATACACCGTGCCATCTCATCCTATCCCCGTTCACCCTTCTCTTTCGTTTCTGCAACCTACACCCGAGCTCCATTGTACGCGTTCAGTCTAGGGAACCATTTTCTATTTAGTTTCTCCCGCTTGGAGATCGCCTTCTCGCGTTTATACGCTCTAGATGGAGCCTTAACGAGTTGGTTATTCCTAACGAAACCGAAATAGACTCTTTGAACCGCGCGTAACCTTACTCCTGCGATCGTTTATCTTTAACAACGGATCTCCAGTTTTACCGGCAACGACTTCTATATTTTCAAAGAGTGCCGCGTGTAAACGGATATCCAGTTTCAAATCGCATTCGACTTCGATACATTTTGGTTTAATACGGTTTAACGCTCGTGTTACGAATTGAACGCGCGTTCTTCCAACCTTCTTCTCGATGCCGTCTGTATCAAGATTTTCAGCCTTTAGAGACCTTTAGAGAATTAAATTCTCCCCTCTTCCGCTGTATCGCATCCACCTCCATTCTGGCCAGGGTCTATAGTTTTTCTTGTTTTCCAGCGCAGCGTATCGTTCTCTTTTCCCCGCTTTCGCTTGTAACCAGGCCACGGACTGCGTCCAGGACGTAACACAGATTAATCTGTTTGTTGATCCTATTCCCCCTACGCTTTTTTCACCTCCTACCGTTTTTACTCCCTCCCTCATTTTCTACCGCGAGATTTTCTCTTTTCGCCAACGTCCAGTTGCACCCTTCAGATTTCCACCAGCCGTGCCAGCCGTTTCATCATACCCATCCTCTCGACGATCTTTCTCTCTCCTTTTTTTTCTTCTTCCTTTCTTTTCTTCGCTTTTTTTTATCCTGCTCTGCACCATTCTTCTGTCGGAACTTTTGAAACAACCGACGAAATATACGTACGCGTATACATACACTCACACGTATATTCCGCGTGTACATATTTTTAAATATGTATGCATGTACATTTGTTACGTTCACGCGCTCGCTGTAACAGTGGAACCGGATGCGCGTAATATAGTACATTAACACAAGATCGTTACGGAGTAAGGGTTTCATAAGATTCCTCTGCTCCCGTTATTACATACAGCGGACTCTTACGCGGTACGACCACGGCCGAGGGGTTAGTCGAACGAAAAATTTTCTCGAAGAACCTCGAAGCGATTGGGAAAAAAAATGATCGTTGCGACGATAGTTGCTCGATAACGACGATAAACGATACGAAAGCATTCCGAATAGAATTTCATCGACGATTTCATTCGTTCGTATCTTCGAGTGTGTTCGAAAAGAAACTTTTTTTCAAGGACTACTATAAGTTTCGTTCGCGTATTCCGAGGATAATAGCGCGAAAGGAGTATCGCTAATTTTATGCAGCTTCTCGGAAACAACCCTCGAAAGCGTCTGGCTCGAGTCCCATACCCTGGCTTGCTCATTAAGCAGCGTCGATAGACGAACTTTTGATCTTAATTGCGCTGGACCGCCCCTTCTTTTCCTCTTCTTTCTCTCCCACGGGAAAACGATCAATTTTTCTGCTAGTCCGTTTCAAACGTACTTTCACCTTTCCGCTTTGTTCTTTTCGTCGGGTCATCGGCATTCTCCAGGGAAAAATAGAAAATAAAGCGGACCTTCCTCCTTCCGATTCGACGCTCCCTGCCTGGGCGTTTCATTAGAACGCTCCATTAAGCGTTTCGACGATAGCACCGAAATTTTGCCTACGCCGCTGCTTCCTTGTTTCTCTTTTCTTCGTCTTTCGTTATCGAGAACAAAAGATCGCTGCGAAAAGCAAAGGACATCCGCTGCAATTACATACGATGCCTTTTCGGTGAAATTCTATTTGAAACCGCGAACAAAAGGTCAACGAGAAAGAGTAATAACTAATTTCGTTGCTCGATAAACGGTTGTTTGTAGAGCCGACGAGGCGAAATTAAAAGAATTCGTAGCGAGAGTGACTCGGTCGGATCGCTACACGGAGATTCGTGCAATCCCAGCCGCCGACGAGTTCTTTCTTCCCGAAACTCATATCCGAAATAGCTGGCGTCTACGTTGTTAAATGGGCCAATCCTTCCGGCACACAGGGGAACAATGGGAAGCCTTCATTACCCAAAAATCGGCACAGACTCTAAAGTCGTGATTCCTTGGGACAAAAATTAACCCTCGTGCATCGCTGAAATTTTTATTACGCTCGCATTATTCGACTCGTGTAACTATTATAATTTTTCCTATTCGTTCGATCGCGCGGAACAACTCTATGTACAAGTATTATTATTTCGTACGATCGGTTCACTCGTTTCGATGATTTCACTTTTATCCGAAATTCGAATCGTCTTTAACCTTTTGTAGTCGTTATCGCTCGCAACAGGCGAAAACATATTTTTTTTCAGAATAATACGCGTACGCGAGATTGCTTCGAAGTTTCAAAGTCGTTCTATCCCATCCAGTGACGCAGCATCATTTACATTTTGCAAAAAAGAAAAAAGGGGAACGAAAAATACGCTACACCGGGAAACTAACGCGTAAAATCCTAACGCGCATACGTTGCCCGTTCCTGCGTCGGGAGTGGGGAAAAAAAATCGTGGCAATATCTGAGCCCATGTGTAGCTAGCAGCAGCTCGAGGACAATGGCGAGCCGTTGGCGAATTTTCGTTGAAATAACAGTTGAAAGCACGCGGCTCTGTGAAAAATGTCGTTCCTCTCACCCTGGCTGTACGCTCTCGTCTCCTCTCTTGCGACTGCAAAGCAAATAAAGTAGAAAAGGGGGACGAGAGAGGGTGAAAGCCGACGTTATAGTCGGCTCTTGCACGGTCAGCCTGGTCCGCAACCCTCTGCCACCGTGATACCGCTGGCACACGCATTCCGGCCGATCCAACAGATATTAGAGGTATACAAAAGTTGCCATCGTTTCCCGGCAAGAAAGCCAATTCGCTTTATTAACTGGCCGACATTTGCTACGACTACATTTCATATTTTCTGCTCGAATTTGTTTAAAGTGTAGCCCGTTGTTATTATTTACTTTACCGATCGAAAATAGCGACGCGATACGATTATAAAAATTTCTATATACATACACGTATACGTATTATGAAATACGTGTACGAGGAAAGCTTTATCCTTCGGCATTTAAAACTGGCGAGTTCCAGCAAAAAGCACGACTACCGAACAGTCAGTTTTTTCCTCTCCTTCGACTCGGCTCGTAAATAAGGCGTGGGCGTAAATCGGTAATCGTAAATCTCGCAGCCGGTGGCAGCGGGGGTTGCAGTTCGTGAAAAAGGAGGAATCGAACTGAAAGGCTGGCTGCCGATGAGAAACGACAAGGAGAGAGAGCGAGAGAAAGCATAAAAAAATATATTTCTGGCGGGGAACGGTTCGTTGTCGAGTCGAATGGAATTTATCAGAAGGCCCTTTGTCCGATAGAGCATTCCAACGGAGAAAATGCCGGCTATGCCAAAGTGCGCTCCTATATGCACACACATACATATACATATACATATATCTATATGTACCTATATGAACCCGTATGCACCTATATGCACCACGTAGCCAGCACGTGCTTCACATACGCGCATTCGTTTGACCACCTAACTAGAACCGCGTGATTTCCTTGTATAGACCGTTGGTTGTTGGTAGTTCCCTAGGAGAGGGATGATTAGCGTCAACGACGTCGACTCTAGAGCGCAGAGGCGTTCGCGAAACGTGCTAACGTAAGGAGTACGTTCTGCGACCGGAACCGTCGTCCAACGAATTTTCGCCGAGAGACGACACGCTCTATTTCGAGATATTCGTTCCGCTTCGAAGAATCCGCGTAGTCCGACTAAACGGACGGAAAAAGAAATAGCGAGATTTAGAGGAGGCAAGAAGATGGAGAAGAAAGGATACAGTAGAGGGTGAGACAGGGTAAAAAGTCGATGGCACGGTGGTGCGTTAACGGTCGTACGTTTTTATTTTGCATTCCAACCGCGTACCCGGTGTGTTCGTATGCACTTCCATCTATTTCGAGACCGTAGAACCTGGAAACACGGCTTGAATAAATATTCAACGAGTCTCGCGGACCGTGCTACAGATTTTTAGCCGTCTCCGCGAGAAATGAAATCACGGGAGGAGGGAAGGGAACAAAAGGGAGGATGAACGATCGGAGAGGACTGTCGGTTTAATGGTTTTCTAAAAGCATCCGTCGATGCTGATGATCTTTCCTCGTTCCTTCGTTCGTGGACGAGTACCGGTTATCGTAGCATCGGGGAGGATCTCGTTTCGATCTTCGTCCTTTTTTTTTCTTTTCAACGATATTCACGATCGCGCGTTATATCGAAGGTCTTAGTTATGGCCTCAGTATCGCGATCGGGTTCATAGCCGAACAAGCAAATCGCGAATTTTCAAAAACGTCGGCAGAGCAACGAATACGCGACATCGTCGGTAATCGACATTAGCGATCATTCGCGCGAGAATCGATCCGTTAATGGACGGTCGGCGAGACTCGCTTCGTCCGTAATCCTGACGACGTACAAATAAGGTCGCGAACGAACTTGGAAGAGATACGATCGGTTCGCGAGCCGGATGTTCCCGGTTCGAATCGAACGGTCATCCACGATGGTCGTGTGCATCGTGTTCGGCCAATCTATAGATTATTCGTGTACACAGGTCGGTACACACGCGGACCAGGCTTAACGATCTGGTCACGCGCGCGGATATTAATTCCGTTAAATCGCACGGATAAGCCGGCGACGACGAGAAACACAGAGGGGAAAAACGTGGGAAATGAAAAACGGGGCCGATGTGTTTTGCGGTCGTACAGCCGATATTTTAACCGCGAACGAGCGTGGAATTTATCCTAGCGTCGTTCCCAGCCAGCTACTCGTTACCGAGAAATATCGACGCACCGTGTCGTCGAATTTCTTTACCCTTCCCCTTCTCTCACTTTCTCTCTTGCTCCGATATCACCGACCGCTTTACTCTCCGCGATAGTTTTCGCTAAGCCAATTTAACTACCGTTCGTTCAAAGTATCATCTTTAGTATGATCGATACAACGTATCGGTTTTTAATCGAACGTACGCAACGAGCAGTATCGACTTCCTGTTTCGTAATAGTCTCGAAAATTCAATGACATTTACCGTTTAAACTTGAAATGGACTCGACATCGATGAAACAAAGTTGATAGAACGCTCCGTTCGCATAGCGTCGCAAGCAAACGTAAACACGCTCGAGCAAATGGGAATCCGTAGTCTCCTGGCAACTACTTTGATACTTACGATTAATATTAATTACCTCGGGGAATATGTAGGTCCGGTTGATTCACGCGTACCACCAGGAATACAGAGGGACGGGGACGGGGACGAGAACACGCGTGATCGTTGTGCCGGGTCTGCGGTGGCTGTATATCGCTATTAAAGCTTGGCCCAGCATCGCTTTGGGACGAGCGGCCAGCGGAAACGCATATTCGCGTTGCGTTCTCGCGATAAATTTCATCGGATGCTCTCCCGTTACGAAACAATTTTGCTTTTTAACCGATCTAATCTATTAACGCGGATCTCTCCAGTCTCTCGGAGAGACTGGAAGAGAGACTCTAATTTATTACGATACGGACAAAGTAGAAACGGAAAACGGAAATATTTCGTGTCTCTTATTCGATAGGTGTTTCGATAGGTTTTTAGCGAAGGAATTAATCGAAGTGGCGGAAAGGAAAAAGCGTCGCAGTTAATCTTATCGACAGCCGACGGAGTATCGATCGAAGACGCAAAAAGCCGGAACCTTGTCTAGGAACGAAGCAGCGGTAATGCCGCGAATGCGAGCAATTTCACGGCAAGCGACTCTCCCGGCCCGATTCGGTTTCGATTCTGCCCGCGGATTACCAAGCAATTACGATCGTTTCTCGTGTCCGATCAGCTAAACAGCTGACCTTTTCGACGTGCCCGTCGATCACTAATTTCACCCTGAACGAACGTATTACTTTGATCGCGAACGACATCGTTTTTATTCTTTAATACGACAACCAGCGAATCGTTCGAGAAAATTGGCTAATTGGCGCGCGTCGTATCTCTAATTATCCTAAAACGATCGCTCTCCGCTGCGACAACTATACCTCTAGTAACCTTTGTTCCGTTCTCTGTCGCAGCGAATGCCCGGATCTTCTTTCGTCCCCGTTACAACAGGTACATTAATCTCTGTTCTCTGTCAAATCCAATGAAGCGAAACTCTCGATTCGTTTGTTTCTCGCGAAGAGTTAAACGCGTTCGAGTCGCGCAATATTTTCTACCTACCTTGTAATCGTGTATTTACGACGTTCCTTTTCCGAACGCGAATAAATCAATACATTGTCACGAGCATAGCGCAATAAAACAGCTTTAATCCCGTTATTAGTGGCAGACGATGTTTCTTTCTCTTTTCTTTTCTCTCGTTCTCGATTCGGTGGACGCGCTTTCGGTGTTCGCCCGCATTACGGTTTTCCGTCTCGCTGCTTCCTACTGATTGGCTTCCGAATCGTCCAATTATTAATCTCTCATCTGGTTTTCCAGCCGCTATACCGCGTTTCCAGAATCAGTCGACCGCGCTTGTTAATCGTACGATCTTTCGACAAACGCGTTAACAGGTTCACGATGTCTTTCGTTCCCGATCAAACGGGTCAAAGCAAAAATTGGGTGAACCGTGTCACCGTTGATCGTCCGAACGAACGTTCGACAACTTTTTCCACGCTTTACAAATCACGGAATTGAAAAAGGAACAAATACGGAACACGCTGTTTTATCGCTCGGTTTTAATTTAAAATGTCTCTTCCTCTCTTGAACGTCGAAACGTCGAAGCGTCGCGCCGCGTCGCTCTTTCCCTTTTCGTCGTCGGACAGAGCATTTGTTTTACCTCGTGCGATGTAACTTTTTCTTTTTTTCAATCGATTGCTTGCCGCGCAAGTGTTGCATAAACGTTGTCCTTTTAAATTACCGTCGCGCGTATCGGCGGATCGATGTAAATGCATCGGAGCAACGGAAAAGCTTCACGGAGGTTCTGTTCAGCGGGAAATCGTCGATCCAGAAAAGTTGGTCGCGCGAAAGAAAACGCGTACTCTTCGATCGCGAGTCGATAAATTTGTAATTTTTACTCGAATCGCTTATCGCCGTGACTAGAAATTCGAACGATTTCGTCGCAAGTACGTATTTGTCCTGCCCTACCTTCTCTGCTCGTTGATCTACAAATACTATTAACGAATCGCCAGATTCGAAGTTCCTGTTGCGAAACTTATCGCTTTTTACCGTACCTATTTTCTGGATCATCGATCTCTTCTCGCTTATCTCCCTTATCGTTTCGATGAAACGCTTTGAATCTTTTCGCCGGCGATTATAATTGGCGAAAGTCGCACGCGAACAAATCGAGTTAGGAAAAGCGGACAGGCGATCCAACGTTGTAGCAAATGGATATTAGATTTTATCGGTACTCGAACCGCTTCGAATATTCCACCGAAACATTCTATCGCGAAGTATTCTCGATACCGCGATATTAATTCGTAAGCCCAGTACGTGGATAACTATCCAGGAGGTGCACCGAATTCCTCTACCGCTTTATCTACAGTTAGCCGGTGAAAATAAGTGGCGTAGTTCTCGAGGATGCATAATTCAAGAGAAGTTACATCGTAACTTTGGACAAGGTCTTTGTCTCGACCGTGAATCACCTCCATAAATTATTTTCTCGATGTCCTCGCGGTATATATCTACGTAATATGTACAGAGCAGTTTATCGAAGATGCTCGACCAACGCCAACTTATCCCGCCGCGTCAGTTTGTTTTCTCGCGGACTGTTTCGATATTTTGTGGTCGATAACTGATCCGAATAATCCACAGAGGCACGAACAATAATCATTGTTATGACTGTTTCTTTAACAATAACTAATAACGGATGAATATTACTTGTAATTACGGTTTATTCCGAATAACAACCGTGCTCTATATCGATGCGAGTACAGTCTTTCGCGAAAATGTTCGCGACCCCGAATCGTCAATTTAAGACCACCTATCGGTACAACGTTGTTTATCCTAGGATGTACATTTTCAATGTCTTCCTTAGGCTTTAAGGAAGCTAATCTCTTTAGAAACTGATCTCTTAGAAACGCAAATTATACATAATGTATATGCATATACATATATGTTACGACGATGTGGAACGTAAACGTTTCTCGGTGCTTCCGCGAACGGCTGTAGATACGCGTTATTGATTCGTAGAAACCTGTTTTAGTTTGTAACGTATTAATCGAATTAAGAGATAATTAGTAATTCTTAACGCATACGCTGACTGACTACTGGTCAATCATACAACTAATTGTATATCGATTAGAATTTATGATCGTTATTCAAATTCAAACAAATTGAATTCGATGGTACGTAATTCTGGTAGGTGGTAGAGTTACTTTCACGGGACAACGTCTGTTCTGACTCTGGTAAAAATACGCATCTCCGTTGCGCGACGAGAGAAACGGAAGCTGTGCATCGCGAGTTTGTTAATTTTGCAAAGTTATTTCCGTGACCGCGGTAACCGAGCGCCCGGCAAAAAGCATGCTTTATTAATCATTTCCATCTCGGTGAAAAATTGAATTTTTAACGGTGCAATCCTGCAACAGCCTGGCTGAAAGTTTCACGTCGCGTTCCGGACGATGCAAACGAGACTCGTCGAATAGAGACTCACCGATCGTTACAAACTCGACAATGAATACTAATAATTGTCGAGCGAAAAAAGGACGACTAGAGAAAACGACTAAGAAAATACTCTATCCCCGAAGAATTAATAGATTTAAATTTGATGCCTTCGTGACGTTAACGTTTCGATCGGTTGTAACGTCACGCGTACAGCGTATAATAAGAATATCGTTAAAAAGAGAAAAAGCTTAATACCGAGAGAGAAACGCGAAGTTTTTCACGAAATAATATGGTATGGCAAATCCTCTATAGGTCGGCAAAGAGGATGCTTTTCTATGTTTACAGTGGATTTTGCTGGTAAAATGACGAGGTACGCGTCCAAACGATTAACGCGTCCTTTGCTCCTATTATTTCGCCAAAGTTGAAAAGAAATTTTTACTCGAACCCTCCGCTTTTTCGTCTAATTTTATATGTATAATTTTATATTGTCATCTTGTTGAAAAATATTACGGTACCAAAAAACAGTAGCAAATTAAGTGGACGATTATCCCGTTGATAGAATTTATCGACAAAGCAGTCCGTCACGATGGATTCGATGAATCTCGACTCGGAATAAGACTTAAATTAAGCGAATTTGATAAAGTTGCGAATTAAATAACAACTTTAACCAGGAATTCCTGTTTTAATATCCGGACAAAACTGCTCTTATATGTATACAATAGACATTGTAATAACGACCAATCCTTGTTTATCTTCTCATCGTTTCAAGATAAAACTTTCCGTTCGTTCGTTCAATTACGACGCGAAAAGTTCTTTTTATTCCGTAATAAACTATCCGAGAAAAAAATTAGCGGTTACTGTGGTAGGTAGGTACGGGGTAATATCGTTCGAAAAGTACGCGTGTAAGAGTTAACGAGATTTTTCTTTTTATACTTTCAGCTTGCCTTGGTGTTCAACAATTCAAAGAGACACCGCAATATACCGAAGTGAATCCTGGTCAGGATGCGAAGCTGATCTGTCTCGTGCACGGGAAGATGGGTCAATGTATTTGGCAAAAAGATCAAAAGGTGAGTGTCGTCTCACACAATACACGAAACTGCAACTTCGTTTGTCATTAAAACAGTTTTTCGCGAGATTTAATTATCCTAAGTGTACGCGAAACAGTACACAGCTTCTCGCGATGATAGCCTTTTGAATTTACTAACTGGTACGTATCGCAAAAAAGAAAGGAAAATATGGGAATAAAAACTGAACATACACGAATTGAATGTAAATGAAATAAATTCGAGGAAAAAGCGATTAAATGAGCATAGGGGGGAAATGAAAAATTGGCGTACGCGCGTATGCGTGCGTACATTGATAATAAAAGGGAAACGTTTATACGATAAAATTAAAATTAACGAAATTGAAAGTGATAAGGGAGGAATGTAGTTATTATAAAATAGCCTTTGATAATTCTCGCAGCAGGAACGTGTAAAATACGCGCGCCTTCTAGTGCAAAGTTTCAAAGTAAAATATGAAAGATCGCAGGTAAGCGTTATCTGGCGAGAGGGTAGAAAAAAAGGATGCCGCCACGCCACCCTTTTCCGACTTTAACCCGTCTATCGCGATTCCAGCCAGTTCATTGTTAGCACCGGCGTGTAACCTCGAAGCAGCCAACTTTTCTACGCCCACTCTACTCTCGATTCTGCCACTAAACTTTCCTCGAGATAAGTTTCTGCCTCCAAAGTGGACGTTACGTGTCTGTCGACAATAAATACTTGTTCGTAGGTAGCTACCGAATCGAGCCCTGGCCCTAGTCGAATGATTCGACCTAAGTAAAATGTATAGTGCCCTGAACGTTCTTTGTTCGACCTATGTGGAAAAAATAGTACGTCGGAGCTGCGCAACGATCACGAACACGCGAAAAAATATCATCGATCGAGCGAAAAACCTAACTAGAATTTTATTAATGCGCGTACGATGTCTGTCGAAACGATTCAATGGATTTCACTCCCATAGAACCGTGCTATCGAAGATGGATAAAAATCAGGATACGAAACAATGCTACACACGATCGCGTACACCATAGATTATTGGTTTTAACCCAGCCAAAAGAGAGATAATAATTCATGCACGCGCACGGATATTACCTTTTAAATTAACAAATCCGTCTGACAGGAATAGTGGATGGACTCGATAAACCGCGCCGCGTCCATATTGGCGGTCATGTAAATCCATGTAGAACGAGCTCAAAGCCTAGCGCGAAATTGAAAGTCGAAACGGAATTGGTTACATTCGTTATATCGCGTTTACAAGCGATACTCGTCGATCCTCGATACCGCTCGTTATTACATTTTTACTATTTCTAATTCGTGTTAAACAGCATTAATTCCAAATAAGCTTTGACAGCGTCGTAGCGGCATCGTCGAAATCGTATGTCGTTTTCGCGTTTCGCCAAGATTCTACCATACGTTTTATCCGTATAAATTGCTGGCCGAATGTGTCTACGGGTCTACGGTTAAAGGAAAGTGCTGGCAGTAATGCCGCTATTCAACGGCGTTGCGCGAGCCATTCGTTTGAAAAAAATTTTTTAATTAAATCCCCAGCTACCCTTTCAAGCCTAGATTTTGTTTTTTCTCTCCTTCGAAAAAAAAAAGAAATAAGGTTTCGGAGAAACGAGTACAACGAAAGCGAGCGTGCTCCGACTCATTTACTTACAATTACCTACTTAAAACCCTCGGAAGAGTGGGTTGTTACCACCAGTATTCACTGACCCCGTCCTTGCTGCGTATTTTTCTTCGAACGAACGTCAGTGAAAATTGTGAAAAGAAAACTACACGCGTCCGCAAAATTATATTCAAATATCGTCTCTCGATTCATTTCGCTTAACAGCCATGGGCCTCTTACCAACAAAATGCTAACAGCATTCGGAACATTTTTTTCGATTATTAGTTCCTTGGTCCTCTCTAAACTCTTTCGATCGTTGGTAGTATAAAAACATTAAACGATCGTATCCTGATAATTAATAGTAACGATATAGTCGTGAAAATTTTGTACGCATCGGAACCGTTGAAAAACCTTGATCTTTTACGAGTCATTGAGAAAACCGCGCACAACGTGTCAAGCTGAACGTTTTTGTAGGAAAAAAGGGAAGGAAGCGAGAATGGGGTTGGACAGCGGTGAACGCGACGTGGACGCCGAGAAGAGAAGTAGAGCAAGAAACTCGCCGGAAACGAGTCTGAACGCCGCCTTTAGCTTCCGAATTGCCGTAATAAAATCGTCTGCTATTGAATCTTTCGCAACAGATGCAACTTTTTTTTCTTTCCTTTACCTTTTATTCTGACTTTATGTACGTCCTTAATGCGTTTGTTTATTCCGGAACGGGCATCTCTGTAGCGAAATAAAACGAGTAAACGATCGATCGCGATATATTCTGTCGACGACTAGCGTTCGTAAATGAACCGTACGATAGGCTCCCTGAAACAAATAGCCGCGATAACGTTTCTAAAAAGCGGAAGATCGCGTAAGGACCTTAAAAACTTCCGTTTGTTACTCTGGATAAAATGGAAAAGAAACGCGTCGTTTCGCGGAAAAGGAACATCCGGTGAATCTCGCAACGAAGAAAAAATTCTCCGCATTGAACCGTCGTCGGACAATAATCGTCTCTTCGTTGATGCCGTCGCTGACACTCGACTTCATTATCCTCGTTATCGTTAATCCCGAAGAAAGTTTATCCTTTTTCTTTATTCCATCGGATCGCGCGCAACTGTCTCGAAGGGCTCCTTTCTCTGCACACCCCTTTCCACTTTCTTTTCTGCGCCGCTTCTTCTCGCGTAATCGTCTTTTCCTTGTAATTAAGTTCTTCACGGTCCTTTGCGCGTTACCTCGACGATGAAAGAACCGGTACGTCCGTGGTTAACAAACGAGAAGGTAGCCGTGCAAGATCTCGACGTTAAAGCTCGAATCGCGTTTTAGTCCCGCTTCGCTTTCGAAACAATTTCACCGTGGTAGAACTCGAAATTAACCGGACAATTGTTTCGAGGTAGAACTTGTCGAAACTCGAAGGAAGGAAGTCGATAACGTTTGATAATTTTGATACAACAGCCTCGGAAAAACGCCTACTAATTTCTACGCGCTTTAATCGAACTCGACAAAGATTCTCGACAATTAGTTTTGCGACGCGAATGATTTTCATTGAACCGTTGAGTTTCATTAAGGAAAGGAAAAGAAAAAATATCTAGTTACTATCAATCATTTTTAGACAATAGGCTATACACGAAGCGATGTAATTTCGCGCGAATGAAAAGCTTATGAAAGAAAAGAAAAGGTTATTCCTGCCCGGTGCGTTGCACCTTGCACGCAACATAAAGGAACAATGAAACGAGCATGGCCGAATAAAAATATAAATCTGCAACGGGGAGCCGGTTTTTCTCGCCGTATTGTCGGCTGGGTTAAGAGCCACAATTTTTCTGGCGTTCGCGTCAGCGAATTACGCTTTACAGGAAGCTGGGTCACGAGAAAAATACTTGGCCGCTGGTTCAAAAATTTCGAACATTACCATCTTTTAATCGTTCTTTCACTCTTTTTATACCTATACACGACACTGTCGTTCAGCGGCCAATTAACCAGACAATTATTTATTATCGACACCGTGCATTCCTTTATTACGTTCTATTATGAAAGTCTCGATTCCGATAACGATACGACGTCGTAGAATTTGCCAAAGGTTAAACGAAAAAATGAACGTGCCCGGAGGTAGGTAAGACGCTAATACCCGTGTAATTGCGTGGCCGTTCTTTTCACTCGCGGCAACGCGACAGCGTAAACGTCAACGCGCTAGCGACTCATTATTCTTCTTGTCCCCAGGCATGCCTCGCGTTCTCCCTTTTATCTACACGCAAATAATCATACCGAGAATTTCCCATTGTATCATTTTGCCTGTTGTTGAACGACGAACCATACACAACAACGTTTCGAACGCGTATAAATTTTCTTGAACCGAAAGTACCTTCAAACTGGATACGAAAACGAACTTTCGCATTAATTTGACCAAGCTTTTATTCCGTTGCTCGGCTAAATCATAAAGGCAAAGCTAGGAAACGGCGTCTTTTCGATTCGGGAAGCGCTACCTTCAAGCCCACTCGAGTATCCGCGGACGCGAACACGATTCTCCCACCATCCTTCGTATTCGGTTTCCCTTAAACTTGCCCGCTTTTCTTATACCATGACCGTGTACCGTTCCGCTTAATTACGAGCGCTCGCGAGCCAAACAAATTCCCTGCGGAGAAGGAAAGAAAACGCGCGTAAGGAGACATCGCGCTAAGATTCTGCGATCCGTGGAAATGCTCGATCAAAAGATTTCTTTGCCTCTCTTTAGTCCACGGTCGTGCCATCGGGCGCGCCCCTTTCCTTTTCTCCATTTTCTTGCCTCTCTTTTTCTCTTTGTCGTCCAATTCGCTCGCGTTTCGCTTTCAACCAGCGAGCTTTTTTCAGTCGAGGTGTCGTAACGACTTCAATTTAGAGGCATTCTTGACCGCGATACCGATACCGCGCGCGGTGACTTTTCTCGCCGCGTAGCTTCGCGTTTTCGAATTAAACGAACGACGTTCGACGCGTCAGCTCGTTATACGGTTAAAGCTTCGATGTAATTAGGCGATCGAACATTCGGAACGAGAAAAAACAACGCGAGCAAAGTCGACGAAGCGTATCGCGCGGAGAAGAAGAGCGTCACAGTCGAGAAATCTCTGACGCGTAAGGTCGAAGGGAAGAGGATTAGGGGGCAAGAGTCACCGGTGTCATTCATTTAAAGGATTAAAATCCGCGCGAGCGGCTGTAATGTACGAGCGTTCGCTTACTTAAGGGGAAGGGCCCTTATTCCCTTTTCTTCTTTCTCGTCGGTTCACGGCCGATTCTATCCTCTTTCCTCCAACGTCATCCACCTTCTCTTGCCTCTGTGTTCTCCGTAGAGGCCGCGACCAGCAATCAGCGTAATGCACCCGCAGACACACCCCTCGCGCCGCTGCGCCGCACCGCGCCGTCTTTCCTCTTCGTTCAACACGCTCGTACGTCGAACGTCCGCGCACCACCAGCCTACGAACTCGTAACTTCTTCGTGCGCGATTCTACACGTTCGACGGAGAGGGCAAGCAAACCATCTGGCCAGGGTACTCCTCTGGGCCAAAGGCACTGATAACGCGGCCGAGAGCTTGAGTAATGCAGACGCAATGGCAATCTCTTCGAGAGCAACGAAATAGATCGTAGGACGTGGATCGATGCCGCGAAAACCCTGTCTGCTCTTCCTACCAGTTCTTCGCCCCTCCTCTTCTCGGAGCTCCTAAGTCGGTTGATGGCCGAAATCAATCTTTTGTCGATATACTTTGCTCTTTCGAACACAGCGTTGCTAATGTTCGTTCCATATTTTCAGCTATGTTCCCAACGTTCAACTACCGTGATTAAACGGTTCGACTTTAATCCGAGTCGTTTCGATGTTCGAATACGTGTTACCTGTCTAATCGGAAAGAGCGAATCGGATCGTTGCCAACTTGTGCCGGAATATTTGTTTGAAAATCGAAAAAGAATAAGTCGTTACTTCCCATATTTATCGTCGAAGTTTCGAAGGTACGAGTGGATTTGTTTGGTAGAAGAAGGAAGAAGGATTGATTCTCGCGCGAGCGAGCAGGGTTGCAGAGGGTTGAACGAGCGTAAAAGGCGCAGCAGAGGGTTCTCTCGGTTGGAATTTCTTCGAGGTAAAAAGAGGCTAAAGAAGAAACCGGATAAGAGGGTGCGGGAGGATGGGTCGGGTCGTGGAAAGAGCTTTCTGGTAATCCGTTCAAGGCGATTCCGTACACCTATTTCGCTAAAGTGATTTCGTGCCTTCGAAGGATTCGACGTTTCCTCGGAAATCACACCGTCGCGTTGCCTCGCGTCGTCCCATCGAACTTGCTCTCTTCCTCGGATTCCATCGTTGGGAAACGGGCATCCCGTCAACCTCGAACGCTCGTCTTCTTCGTTTTCTAATTCCTGCATTAGGTTCCGTGTTACAGTTCGAACGAGAAATTCTTTTTTTTCGAGCGAGTCGCGATCCGATCTTAAAAGAATTTCGCTGGACGATGTAATCGTGAATTACCGCGTTCGAACACGACTTAACTCTTGTTCGTTAAATTCTACCTTTCGGCGGACGAAGTGAAATGAACCGTTTACACCGTTGGTATAACCAACACTTTTACCCGGAGTGGACCGTTGCCGTAGAAATTTCAACTTATCGTCTGGGCAAATAATTTACACGAGTTTTCAGAAATAACGGTCGAGAATAAGTTCGAAGGCAAAGTTGGTTACGACGTCGTATCGCGATCTCGCGCAACGAGCAAACAACGCTTCTCGACGTCCTGAAACCGGATCGTCTCCAAAACCTGCAAGATTTATGCCCTTCGCGGTCTCTCGTTACTTCTTCGCCGATTTCCTCCGCTTTCTCATCCTCTTCTTCTACCCCTTAACTTATCAACGATCTCTCTTTATTCGCCCTTCCCTCGAAAGCGAATATTTATGAAAGATGTAAATAACAAACAGGATAATTCTCTCCGGAGAATAGGAATTACTATTGTTTATGACACTGCCCCTCTCCCTAGACACCTTTTCCTCGCTACCAAACCCTCTTTCGTTCTCGTTCATCCGCGAACGTCTCGCGCGAGCGAGCTCCGTATTGTCTGCGACTTTATCCGCCAGCCGACTATCCAAACGCGACGCGACCCTCGCGCTACGAAAATTGCCCAATGGACCTTTTCTCTCTTTCTTATTTCATACGGCGGAAAATTTTCTCGCAGAAAATACGAAAGTACTTTGCTATTATTCTGCTGCTGCTTCGAGTCGCGTGCATATCCTAATGTACGTGTAAATACGAGAATTCGAAAATAATCATCCAAGATTTATCGTCGCGTTCGAGTGACCGAGTAACGCGATACGAATAATAGATTTAATCGAGTTCGACCACTGCCTCTCGAATTGCTAGGGTTTCTGAATTTGTTCGGAAAAGTAGCAAATTTCGATTGTGAGGTACATCGAAGGGAATAGCTACAGGAGTAGCATAGCAAATTGTAAGTTTACCTTCGGCAAACTTTGTTTCCGATGATCCGAAGCTGATCGAACGCGAGTCCGCTTTCTGTTGTTTCCATTTTAATCGTTTTCCGATAAAGATCCCCAATGATAAAGCGAAACTCGAGGATCGAAAATTTCGCCAACTATTATGTTACATCGAGTGTGTCTTATTAAGGAAGATATAATTCGAAAGTTGTCGGTGAAGAGAATATTTCGAAAAGGCGTTGGTTAATTTCGCCTTTTCCCCTCGATCGTTTCCGGACGCTTTCGATCGCTTTCGGCTAATTACACTAGGATTAATTATACATTCACCGCGACGGAATAGCTTACGAAAGAGAAACGTGTACGCGGGCTTTTGTAACGAAATAACAGGAACGCGAGAGAAAGAAGCAGAGGGTGAAGAGGATGGGCGGTTTTCACGATGCCTCGAGGGGTAAACAAAGCGAGGGGTCTCGCACAGAGTGGACGGATAAGTGGCGGTCGAGTGGTGGACGGTTGCTTTGGAAATTTATCATTTAATCTTTCCGCGCGATGTTCGTGGCATTGTGGTCTCTAGGTTGGTTGCCTCGCCTCTGGCTAAATACGTTTCAACGGACTTCTAGTGTCTCTTCGCGATTCGTAATAGTCTGCGTTTAAATACGCGTACAGGGTGTTGCAGGCTCGATGCTGTAAAGGTCGCGAAATTTCTGTCGATACGTAAATTGCGCTTTCCCCTTCTTTACGTGTTACGCATCGATCACGACGAAATGAAATTCCTGTATCGATCATAAAATCGCTCCAGAACCGACGCGCGACCGAAAAGTAACGAAAAATAATTTTATTTACGAGAGCGATTTTTCAAACGGAATGAAATTAATGGTAATTTGATTTCGTCGAAAATTGATAATCGAAAAGAATTCCTGTACAAGAGGAACAATACTATCGTATACGCGGAATAACAGTCGTGTACATTACACTCGCGTTTTCTCTGATCCCGATGTCATTAACCCGTATTACTCTAGGGGATTAATATTCAAATTAATGCCTGAAAATCGTCGGTGCGTGGTTCCGGGGCCGCAGAATTGGTCGAAATAGCAGGGAAACCGAACCGATCGATTTAACGGAGCGAAATCGCGACCGAACGAGCGTGTAATCAAAAGCCGACCGTAAACCGAGTGAGGTCGACGAAGCCGTTCTAATATAACGGAAAATCATTATGAAAACGCATTTATACGCATAGTATACCGTAATACGTGGATACAGTTATATGTATGTAATGGTGTAAATAATAAAAAATGAAGTTACATAAATATCGACCGATTCTATGAAAAGTAATCGAAGAAAAATGTTCAAGTTATAGTCGATAGCTCGGTAGAGATTACGGGAAACTCGTTAACCGTTAAACTGCTTTAAACGGCGAACGAGAAGAGTTTTGCAGAAAAACATAGGTAGTTGGTGGCGAATCGATTGAATTTTATCGAGCGCAAGGATAATAGATAACGGCGCAAGGAGCATCATAACCGTGGCCTCGATAAAGCATCGCGGGAACAGAAGAAGGTGGAAGCAGGAAGGGAAGCGAGAACGGGCCTCGAAAATTCGGCTTTGAGCGGAACCGAGCGGATAGATTATACGAGCACACGGTGGTGAATCGATCCTTGAATTACGGCCACATTATGACTGCGAAACTTGCCAAGGCCGCACTTTCCTAGCCGGCAGACAGCGAATTAATCTACGCGAAAGAAGAGAAGAGCCTGGAACCCGGAAGCCGATGATTCATTTCGGAGGAAACGCGACCGTTGGAGCAGACGGTGTATAGTGTATAGGAACGAGGGAAGAACGAGCAGAGAAGCTTGAGAGGATTCCGGTAACGAGGAACGATCGACGTCCGTCCCTTCGTTCGTCGATTAAACGTTCCCGCAAAACGCTGACATACACCGGCCATTGTCTATGGCCCACGAACCGATGGAATCTGTTGGTGGCACTCGACTCCCGCCAACACCTATTCCATTATTCTAGTCACCCTTCCCGATTATTTATCTCGTTTTCCTCGTCGAAACATTTCGTAATCGTCGCGTTTCATAATTGTTCGAGCGTTAAAAAAATCCGTCGAATCGTTTCAGCCGATCGGCATGCAACTGGACAAGTACGAATGGGTGGGACAAACGGACATGGGCGACTGTTCGTTGTGGGTCAGATCCGCCCGTTTGAGTTTCGACGACGGACTGTGGCAGTGTCAGGTGACCGCCAGTGTTTTCACGGAGCAAGACGCATTGGCATCCGAACCGGCGAGGCTGGTCGTCAGAGGTAAGAGTCACCGATCACCCTTGCAATTTTCCTTTCGATTATGGAACTTATTTTCTGATTTCAGTCCGCCCTCAACGACCGCAGATAGAGTACGCGAATCTTCTGATTCCACCTGGCAGCAACGTGACAGTTCGAGCAGGTGAGATCGCTACGCTCACTTGCACAGTGCGGTATGGGAATCCTCCGCCTCTAATTAAATGGTTCGTAATTGTTGCACCGTAGATTCCATACGCCGTACGCTATTTATCGCCTGTCGTCGACGCTTCTCGCCACGCGACGTTCCTTCGCTCTTCTCTCCTACCGCTTTCTTTCGATTATTCTCCCGCGATCTAACTGTTGCGCGCGACAGCTCCGCTTTCGATCGAATAATTACTCCTTCTTGCTAGTCGTTCGATTACCGACGAACGTTTCTTACGGAATAAGACGCGACTGGAATTAAACGAAGTTGTCCGAAGTCCGCGACGAAATCGACTCGACGGCAGCGAGAACTAATCGAATCGCTTCCAAAAAGGAGCAGCCGTTTCTCCGCGATGATTGAGAGCGAGCAGAAACTGGCTGCAATCTAACAGCATTCAAAAGCTTTCCTCGAAAACCAATACTGTTACTCGAGTCTTAGCTGCTCCTCGTTTTCCTACTCGGGTACGTCTCAGAGGTGGCCAAGCAAAATACGCGCGATCGAATTAAGTAACGAATTTGATAATATTTATCGAATAATCGCGTATTCGAGTATTCGAAACGAGGCGGTGACTCTATAGCGCCAACTAATAAGGCGCTAACGTTACGGATGCCCTATTTCGAGAGATAATTTCCAAAGAGACTTAGTCATCCAATCTTGTCAGTCTCTCCGGTAGATGCACATTCTCATTTGTTCGAGGTGTCTAGCCAGTTAGTTTTCCCCGTGCGAACATTCTGTCCCGTAACGCAGCTTGTGGATCTTGCCAATGGTAGGATGGTTCAATCTTCCCATGAATAATCATGATCCATTTCAGCCCGAGTCTAAATTCTAGGCAAAGTTAAGGAGCCAGCTCACTTGCACCTTCGAGACGTAGAAATGACAAGTAAGCTTGCCGCGAAACGAAACAGGATGAACAGAAGATGATAAGCTACGGTGAGAAACGTTAATTAATTTATAGACGAATCACGAGCGAACTCGTAGAAACTTTGTCGTCGGTATCGAAAGTTCATGGCTCGTGTCGGAACACTTTGCGAATTCCAGACAAGCCGAATTCCTTCTTCTCTCTCCCTTTCTCTTACTTCTACTATGAATCAAGATAATCGACAAAGCCGCGTGGCTGTCGAGATACGAGTAAACGATTCGATCGTTGTCAGAGCGGATTTACGGTGTCAACTTCTCCGTGACTACGCCAAGTTTGTCCGCATCCGACAGGATTTCGAGCGGATTCGCTGTGTCTTTAAGACGAGCTTAACTCGCGAATCGATCGAAATACGCGAGAACGACTCGGTTCGTTCCAAGTATAGCTTCTGCATAATCGGTTAAATTCGACCTTCGACAATTGTCACGAAAAACTACGTAACTGCGCGTTTCCAAAACCTCGGAACGACGATAATTAGAAAATCGCTATTCCGTTCGCAACGAAATCTCTACTTTGGCACCGGAGACGCTCAAGAATCGCCGAATATATCGCCGAGCGGCGGAACAAACTCGAGACGATTACCCGTTGCGATCTTTGCTTTCGTAACGAAACGAGTTAACGAGAGAAAGGGAGAGAGTTAGAGGACCGATAGGAGAGAGAAGGAAAAGGGAAACAGAGTTGAAGTCGAACCGAAGAAGAAGGTCGCGGCGAGAAGGAAGGGTCGATGTCCGTGAGATTTCAATCCGCGCAGAGTCGTTAAAGAGTAGCAGCTATTGAAAATGTAAATTTTCCGGGGTAATTCGCGTAGGTATGTGGGTGAAACCGAAGTAACAGCGATGAGGCCCCAGGTAAACACCACGGAGAAGGATAATCCTCGCACTTGGGCAACCTACAGCGTCAGTGAGATTATGGCGGACCGATCTCGTTATGGTCAACTGATCAAATGCGTCGCTATTCATCCAGCCTACGAAAACTCCACCTCCAGCACCGAAGTCAGGTTCGACGTACGATGTAAGTAGAATCTCGCTTTTCTAATCTCGAATCTCGGTTATCTCGATTCAAATTACGTAAATTAACGACTAACGAAAGATCTACGCCGCGAAGTAGGTGTTAGTGCGTTTAGAATGTAACTATGGTATATCTAGATTCATAGAGTACGGAACAGAAAGACATCGATCGCCGTTTTCACGTGTTTAAAAAATGTAATTGCAATTAAAATTTCTAAATTTACACTGGTATAAGGTAAAATTAAGTGAAGGAAAAATGAAGGAAATATAAAATAGTTTCCCCAATTTAGTGCATTTGGAAGTCGGCGTATTTTTTTCTTAAAATTATTTTATCGTTCTTTTCAACTTTTTTTACGACCTTGCATAAACTTCCAACGTTCTATAACGCTTTCGTTTGTTTGCTCGACAACTTTCAGATTGTTCGATCGAACGAAGCGATACTCGACAACTCGATTATTCTGGAGTTACGGTCGCGGGGGGAAAGTTTTTTTCAAATATTTTGTTGTCGATAACGCGCAACAGTTTTGGTTCGGTTAAGGAATCAAAAATTGTTGGTCGATGTTTGCTCTCGATATCGAAAGCAAATATTGTTGCTGGATCCCGGTGTTTTAACGCGAGAATGGCTGGCTCCTGTGTCAGCGAGCGATGGATTAACCGCGACGGGATATTAATTCCGGGAACTAGTTTAACAAACCGTATCAAGTTTCACCGATATCGTTGCTTGGGGACTTTTCGGTAAAATGGATTTACGTTTATCGCTCGATGTTTATAACGGTAAATGTAAACATAGAAAAATTCCGATAATACTCGATGTCAGATTCGACACCGAATTTTTACTCTTAAAGCTCACGGTTCGATGAAAATGGTTGCGCAAACTTTTCGTTAACGTAATCGACGCGATCTCCCTAGTAAATTTTCGAACGCGAATACGAAAACGATTATTGACCGGTGGGTTAAGCGAAAGTAACAGCGTCGAAATACGTTTGGTTTCTGGAGTGGCAACGCTCGAAAAGGACGAGGATGATTGCCGCGACGCAACGGGATCTTTCGAAATTCCCACGAGCGCGTCGATCGTGCCACCGTCGGCACGAAATATACTGGCGTTTTCAGCGAAGCTTTTCAATTTTCCGAGAAGAGTCCCGGTCGGCTAATGCCTCTAATCAATATACCAGACGAGTCGTCCCGTCTCGTGTCTCCATTTCCGCTCCCGTAATACTTGCGAACCGCGACGCACGCGTCTTCGATCGAAGGCTTCCCGAAGGAAAATCGCACCGCGACCCGACCTCCAACTCGATTTCGTCCGAAACGAATTATCTTGCTGATGGCTAGTAGGAGGAGAAGGTACGGTAGGAAACGATTAATAGAGGAAAAATTTCAGTTCCTCCGACGCGGGATGAAACGAACCGCCATCGATCAGGAATTTGATTACGGGGGTCGTTCGTTCCGATTAAATTGTACCTGGTGTACCGAATTTCTTGTTAAACGAGCTTCGGTTTTGCTGGCGATCTAAGCATACCGGAACGTTCCAGTTCTTCTACTCGATTTCGCTATTTCGGATCGCTTCGGATAACCCCGTCGCTCGTTCACGAGCTCACAAATTATCGACGTTAATACGAAATAGCGAATCGATGGGCCGAAAATTAGCGAGTTCCTTTCTCGACGTAGCTGCGAGCGGTTCGATGGAACGAATAGACAACCATCCGTATTTATGCGGTCGCCGTTAGAACTCGTCGACGCGAACAACTCGAAAGAACATCGAGTAACAAATAAATCGGTGTTAACGACAGACCAAAGGGGAAGCTGCGTGTGCAGCAAACTGACCTCAACCCCGGTCATCCCCACACGAGCAGCAATTTAACTCTGTACACACGCTGGTAACCGCGAACCCTCATCAATCTCCCTCAAAACGCCGCGTCCTGACATCCTGCTTTCCGACCTTATCGACAATTCGAGCTCCGCTGCATCGTCCGACAATTTTGAATCGCTTTTTACGAAACACCGCGGCGAACAACAATGACTGATGGCCGGTGAATCGATCTGACCGGACCGCTCGAACGCGACGTCTCTGCTTCCCTTTCGAAACCTGCAAAAATATTATTCCTCCACCGCGAACAAACAGAATCTATCATTTAACTCGATAGCGATTACGATATTCGAACATCGCGTCGAGTGAAAAGTTAAGAGATTCGCGGAAAACTTGAAACGTTTCGTGACGAATGTCGATTCGAGCCATCAGGGACGCGCTTTACCGAGAACGAATCGAAACTAAAACATTCGAATATTAGGGTCAATAAAGTGAATGTTCCGTTCTTTCGAATCTCGTATAGAACAACGGCTGTGCCGATATAATACATCGTTGCGCGTTAACATTTGTCGGATCACGAATGTCACTGGAGCAAAGACCGACTCGCGACAAAGTTGAACGGAAAGTTGTACGGAGGAAGAAAGAAAATCCAAGTGGAACGAATTTATACGAGGTAGATGCAGTTTCGAACGTGCAGCTGACGCGTTAGTCCAACGACCATTCGTTGAACCGTATTCCAGCCAGTCGTTCTTTGGGTAAACTTCAAACGCCTCTGTTTTTACGGAAGTAGGCGACGCCAGATCGAAGAGGAAAGACCGAAAGAAAGAAAGAAAGGGAGGAAAAAACGTAGCTAGCTACGTTTCGAGGGTGTAGCAGCGAACGTTTTGTATCTTTTGTGCCGCATTACAGTAATTTCTGTTTCAACGTTCGCGTCGAGACAACTTTTCCTCGTGCTCGTGTACACGTCCTCTCTAAGTAAGCCATTCACCGTGAATTCGTTAATTAACCTTTATCCGATGTATCGTCTAAAAACCGAGTACGTGCTCTTGGATATTCAACGAACGCGAAGGAACACTGTCGCATCGACAAATATTTACCGTCGCATCAACGATCAGACAACAAGCTAAAGCGGAAATACGAATGCCACTCGAATGATTTCGCTTTTTTTTTTCATGATACGATAATTTCACCACGAATTCTTGATGATAACGCTAATTTTCTTCTTTCGCCGTTCTTTCATCGAAATTCGAAACTTTATTTTTGAGACATAAGCAATTAAAATTGACAAAAGGTAAGCACTTATTTTAACTTTATTTGAAGAATGTAGAAAAAAAAATATCGGCCGATATTTCGCGAACGATTCGTCGAACGAAACGAACGAAATTTTTCGCTATGTTTTCGAAAATTTATTGTACTCTCCCTCTCACCTCCCATCTCCCACCTTCCACCACCCATCACCGGCCCGCACCCCTACAGCGCGATAATGAATTTGTTTCGATCAACGTTGCGCTCGTTTGTTCGTAATTTACTAGCACCGATGCTGATCGAATATTCATGAAGCATTGTTCGAAAACGAATACCGGACTACAGAATTTATTGAAAACTCCAAGTGAGGCTGACGCGATTTATGCACTGGGCACGTAGTTTTCGAATGTACAGCTGACGGGCTGGCTTGTTTCCCTACAGTCTTCGGTAAACTTCGAAACCGGCTGTACGGTAATAACGTTGTTGCTCGACATGGTCAGCTTGAATACAAAAATTTGTTTTTCTTGTTTTTCCAATCACGATCAATCGCTACATCGCATCGGCCCGTTTTTCTCTCCGCGTCGAAATTTCCAGTATTCGACGATCGAATCCGAGCCAATAATCGAATTTGCCGTGAAATCACTACGAAATGTTAGCCATTGTGTTTCAACTATATCAATTAAACATTGCCTCAAGCAATTAAACCAGCTTGTTCGATGGTTATTATCGTTTTGGCGATACCTCCATCTATCTCTCTCCCTCTTTCTCTCCCTCTCTATCTATCTATCTATCTATCTATCTATCTATCTATCGATCTTTTTCTCTTCCTCTACTCGTGTAAACGTATCTCAAGATTCACAAAGAAGATTACAATCATCGCCGTTTTAAAAATAAAAATTGACCGTACATCGTAATCGTCGCGAATTGTAACGATGCGAAGGAAACGCGTCACCGTTGATTCCGCATCGATTAACACGGCGAATCGAAAGAGTCGTATTGTAGGCCGTATGTCAGAAACAAAGCGCGCGCTATCCAAACCTTTCCCGTAGGCTTTCGATTTCACGCGACACCGAACGCGTTCAAAAATATTGTATAAATGTTCGTAGCCCTTCGTTACGGCGTTTGTTCGATTTCTCAAGTACCTACTCGGTTCCGTTCGATCGCGTTTCGAACAAACGGAATTGTAATTATACCGTCGCGATTGCAGTCGACGCGAACCGAGCCTCGAGGCGAAGAAATTAATTTTCTCCTTAAAAAGCTTGGTCACAGCAGGAGGAACGTGGTTCGACGAGCAAAAGAGAGATTTAATCGGAATCGCGGACGAGAATTGCTATTACGGTTTTAATCATAGCACGGCTCGACGGACGCGGAAGAATAAACATTGGTTGCAGAAGAGTAAACGCAGCCTGGAGTAGCAAGTTTTCAGATTAAATTCTTCGTTAATGAGCGCGTAATTAAAAATGGATTCGAACTCCGTACTACCCCTTTCACCCGTCGCGTCGTGCCGTGTCGTTCGAAAAGTAGCAGCGACGCGACGCTAGGCGTCCTTTCGTTCGATCGATTCGATCGATAACGCTATCTCCCTGTCCCTGTTTATCTTTTTGCGGGCGGAAAGAAGGAAGGGGAAAAGGCAACACACCGGAAGCTCGATAATGGAACGGAAAACAATGGCACGCGTTTGGCATGGCGCAAAACGTTCGCTGCGTAGGAGAAAACCACGAAATAATGAATGAAAGTTGAACCGTGCAGAGGCGGGTGTTTCGTTATTCCTTGTCAGGAATAATTAGTTAGCCACGGCTCACGAAAAATTCAATTACACCTGCGCGCAGTTAATTCCGCGGTCGTTTTCCCGGGCGGAGAAGCGTAGCGGCTGATTTCCGCCTGCCAGGCTAATCGATGCGTCACGTCGCGTCGGCTAGCCCGCCGAAATCCCAGCAAAAATTTTCATTACTTTTTTTCGTTTCGGCCTTCTAACACCGTCGAAACGATTGTACCGTGCTCTCGGATTAACTTTGCTCTTTGCCACAGTTCCTTCGATTTCTAATTACAAAACACGACGCGTTCGATTCGCACTTTTATTTCGACGATCGATAATTAATGACAGAGACGTAATTAATGCTGGGCTACCGGCTACGGTAACGTCGTTTCACCGGTTAAACGTCGCGTTGCGATAAAATTGCGTTATGAACCGGAGGATGCAACGGTAATTATTTAATTCGATATTTTCCTTTTCGAACGGACTTAGACTTTTCAGTCGAAGATACCCTACGAAGTGAACGAATCGCATCGAGAAACCGTACGCAAAAGCTTCCAGAGTGGATGTTTTCATCCGTACAAAGCTTTCGATTCGGACTATAGGACGCGGAAAACAATTTACCGCGTTAATACGCAATTACTCCCTCCCTTCCTCTAGACCGTCCTCCGGTCTCTTCCCACTGATTTAAACCAATGGAAACTGTGGTCCGCCCACCGAGAAACGTCACAAATGACGGTTAATTAATGTTGGAGCACAGATCCAAATTGTATTAATTAATAATTTCGGTCCCGACCTATTTCCCGGGGGCCAAAAGTAACAAGCTCGTATTCAGACTTGGAAATACAATTACTCGACTAGCAAAGAGAAGAGGCTAAACCGGGAAACGTTAACCGTAGAAACTCGTTTCCCTTTCGCTGGAAACTTGCTCGACCGACCAACGGAACAGGCTAATTCGTTTTCACGATTAATTATTTCTTTCGTCCGTCGATTCAGCCGATGTCCTGGCTACGAGACGTTGTTTTCCTAATCGTCGACGCATTCGTTCAAAGATCGAACTCGAATTTTCTCTTTTATACCGTTTCGGTTAATTCGTCGTCGTTTTTGGTTGAAAGGCTCGTCGTCGACGATCCGGTCGAGTTTGCGAGACGCGCGAACCGTATCGGACGCAAAGGCGAAGGTAAAAGATGAAAAAAGTGAGCAGGGACGATATCGAATCGAATCGTCGTCGCTATACGGAATGCGGCTAGCTTGCGCAGCTGTTCATTTCACGTAACAATGATTCCGAAATACGCGCGAACGAATACTCGCTGACCCATTCACAATTTCAGCTTTCCGTCCTTCTCCTCCTTCCCCACTATTACCTTTTTTGCCGTAGCTGCTCGCGTTTCGTACGAAGCTGCGCGCGGTTCTGTGTACGTACCTGTTCATGTATCGCGTGCCTATACGTATACACGGTCAACCCTATTTGAACGGTTGCACAGCGTGTTTCTCCGCGGAAAAGCCCGCAGCTGTTTCGATCGGTGGAGGCGTTCTTGTTTTATTTTCTCTGTTTGCCGTGTTTCGCCCGCGCGTCACTGCTCGCGAACGCGAACGTTTAGCCATGTGATTGGCATCTTCGAAACCGCGAATTCGTCATAAGCCGTGATACGAAAGCCGGATATCCAATTTTCGATTCTGTTCAAACGTCCTTTCGACGGGTTTCAACATTTTTTTTATCTTTTCGACTTTCGTTTCGAAAAGTTTCGATATTAACGCGGATATTAACGCGGATATTAACGCGGAAACGAAACGTTTCAGATGCTCCGGAAACGAGATTGGTCGGTGTCCCGACTGGCCAACTGGAAGAGGGCCGAGATCAGTTGGAGATTCGATGTTTGGCCGACGCGAATCCACCGGCTTCGATCCGCTGGAGGAGAACGAAGAGTTCGGGTGTGACCGAAGTAGCCAGTATCGGGGAAACTCTCTTATTCTCGCCGATCTACAGAAATCACGCAGCCGTTTATATCTGCGAAGCAGCCAATCCAGAGGGCGAAAGCAGTCCCGTCTCTGTTCAAGTGTCCGTCAATTGTAAGTATTCCTTCCCTCGACGATAATAATGGCTATTAACCCTTCTATTTCAATGATCTTTCGAGCGACTCTACACAGAACGATAACAACACCCTTGGTCTCGGCCGATGACGCTCGCTGACCTACTAACTCACCGATGCTCGATTAAACTTTTACTTTTACGGTTTGCCGTTTTAAAATAACTCTGCTTTCGTTCTATAAAAATCCTTTTATAAAAAGACTCTTCGAGTTTATCCCTTTTTCTTCTTTCTAATTAGTTCTTTAGAACTAATCGCGATCACTCCCGAGGTGAACGAACTGAAATAAAGCAATTAATGACGGAAACGCGTTTGATTCTCGCGCAGATCCACCGACCATCAGTTCGGTCGGACCAGATCGGCTGACGACGGCGCTTCTCTATTCCCACGCTTTGTTCGAGTGCGTCGCTGATGCCAAGCCACCGGCCGAATACAGGTGCACGATTCGCAAATTGATTCGCGTTTAAGAGATACATCGTTTCATCGTTTTCGCCGTCTAATCGTTTAATCGTCGTTAATCGTTAAAATAGGTGGGCCCAGATCTTTACCGATGGCCGAATGCCACTGGAATGCGGTACAGGACAGCGATTGGTCCTGACGAACGTGACGTACGAGCAGCAGGGTCAATACATATGTCTCGCTTCGAACAAGATCAATGGAAACGTTAGAGAGGTTAAAAGCGACCCTGTATCTCTGCAGGTGGTCGGTGCTCCAAGGGTAAGAGATTAATAAGCGAACCGAATTACGAACATAAAAGAAAGTATATTCCCATCCAACCTTCGTCTCGCGGACAGCGGTAAAACTGATCGGATATATCCCGTTTCCCGCGAATCGATAATGACGAGAATCGTTCGTCGGAATTAAAATTGAATCGATCGCGAAGCCAACAAATATCAACAGTCTAAAAGCTAACTATTTACTAGGCATTGTAATTGTATCACGATCGGTAACATGCTTTTGCTGCGAAATCAGTGTAATCGAGAAACGTACGATCAGCGTCGGCGAATAATTAATAATATTATATTTGCAGCGCGCTGGTCGATCCGTTGACGTACACGCGTCGTTGAACATTCGCTCGTATTTAAATATGAAATGAGAAATTCATATTTATCGAACTGGCGTACTCGGAGGAAGAGAGAAAACGAGAAAACGAGAAAACGAAAGGGTAGAAAAATTACGAACGAATAAAACGTCATTTTCACGACAAGCTTTTTCTCGCTTGATAGCAAGCTACACGCTTATTTTAGTTCACCGATATATTTTGCAATCCACGATCCGGGCCACTGCTCGCGGTCAATTCCTGAACATTCGACACGATCGATACGGAAAATTTCACCGCTTTTACGGAAACGTTACTTTCGAAACGTCGAACGAAAACAAAAATTTGATCGCTCGTGACCGATTCATCGAGCGATTTGCGACTCTCGTCCACGATAACTCGCACAGATTCGTTCTAAAATCTACCTTTTCTCTCTTCTTCTGTTTTTTTTTTTCACCTATCTTCTCGAGACGTTTCGTGTTTGTTCGTTCGGTAAAAACGTGCGTCATAAATAGATCGATGGTAACGGGAAAAATCTCTGCAGTCGTAACGGAGAACGGACTAAAAGCAAAGACAAACAAGGTTAAGAAAGATCGATCGAAGGATAAATATAACACGCGTGTCGTAGGTGGTGAAACCAGCCATCACGGAGAAGTTAGTGATCGCAACGACGGAGGGAAGTCCAGCAAGATTAGAGATCAAACTGTGTTCGAATCCGAAACCCCAGTTGGTTGCTTGGGAATGGGGCAGCACCAGACTCCACGCCGGTTAGACTGCTTCCTCCTAGCTCTACCGCCAAAAGTATTCGACTCTTTGGTTTTGCCCTTTCAGTTTTTCATTTTTACGTACGTCTCTTCTCTTCGCTAATTGGCACTTCTTATAGCTGAAAGTGGTACACTCGCGATTAATTAATTCGAGCATCCCTTTAGTCCGCGAGCTCCCCTTTAATTATATCCATCTCCTCCTTCGAGCCGCGACTCGAACTTTCCCGACGAACCTTCGAGCAACCTTCGATGTACGATCTCGATTTCTCTAACCTATCGCTTAGAAACGAGATTTCTAACTAATCGCGCGTGGACCACCAGCAGATTATACTCTTTATTTTTATAACGAGATCTCTTTAAGTTCAAACAAATTATCGCGCGTCGAATAAGAACAGTCTGACATTCGTCGTTCTCGACGAATCGTGTCACGCCTTTCGCCTTTTCGAACCGACGTTTTTCCTTTGTTTTTCATTTGATTTTCATTCTGAACCTGTTTAGTACATCCGAGGTGAACTGCGAGGTACACGAGAATCCGGAATGTCCTTCGTCCTTCGATTGCCCTCGGATGGTGGAAACGGAATAATAAAAATGCTAAATATCCTTTAACCGATAACGGTAAATATTGTTATTCGGCTAATACGAAGTTTCGAGCTGTTCAAAGTTTTAACGGTAAACGAAAAACGAAGATTACAAAGTAATATCCGTACCCGAACGACTCGTCATCCAAGGGTTAATCTAATAAAGGATCGTTACGATCTTAGGAGCCATCGCGAGTTTGCGAGAGAACGAACATTGTCGAGTTGAAATGTCTGACCAAATATTGGCAGGTGAAGCTCTGCAACCACGATATCGAGCGTTGGATCTAGAACCATTGGCGGTGGAGGATTGTTACGCGGCAGTTTTGGAATTAAGCAGCACGGTCAAGGAGGATCAGAGACTGTACCACGTAATCGTGGAAAACGATCGAGGAAGCGATCGCCGAGCACTGATGCTAAGAGTGGACGAACCAGGCCAGGTAAACGATAATACTCCTTGTGTAACCGATTAAAAGCTTCGAGTCATCCGATTCTCTATCTATCTCGCGGCGTTACATCGCTAATCGTTCGATCGCAACGCGTTACGTTCAAAAATTCTCGCTTCCTACAGTGCCTTGTCCCTCTAAATATTACGACGATCTATTAGATGTTTTAACGAAACGTTTTTATTATTTTATGAAAACGCTAGAGAACATAAATATTCGACGTACACGCGAGAGACAATACGGCAACTGATAAAAAAATCTCTTTTTCTCTTTTTCTCTTTTCCCTTTCTCTGTTCTTCTCGCGTCCGTTACAGATTCCACTCGTTATCGGTGCTGTTGCCGGGTTTACCGTTCTCTCGGTGCTGATAATGGGATTCGTTTGTTTCCTACGATCGGATAGATGCTGCGTGGCCAGAAATACGGTGCCTGCTCTACAGCAAGTGCATTGGTAAGCATCCTCGATATTGTATCACGTCGGTGATTTGCGCGAATAAACGTCGAAGTAATTTACATGTAAAATCGGCGGATCAACTCTTTTCAATGGAAATATACCTATGTATATACGTGCTGGCTAATGAATTATTCCACGCACTCTTCGCCTCTGTTTACGTTAATTACTAAAAGCATCGTAGGCTAATTAGTTATATTTTTGAATTTGTCCAATCTGGTAAAGCGGTGTTCTCCGACGGTTCTGCGTACACGATTACGAAAAAAAACTACCGATTTCTCTATACCAACAACCACTAGGTTCAGCAAAAAATCTGTTCTTTTTATTATTTGTAATAAACCTGGCGTAAAATTGCCTCGAGTATTTTTTCCGTCCGTGAGTGCCGGAAAATAGAAGGAAATCGATCTGTTACAGTACGAAAGCCTCGAATACGATGATCGAGGATCCACGCTTAGCCGTCGACACTATGGAACGTGGTAGCCAACAGTACGCGTCAAAAAAACGTCCGAACCACGTTTTGAAGCCTGTTCCGTCGCAACAGTATCAACAAGAGTGTTATCAACACGTATCCCAACATCAGCAACCGCATTACCAAAGGCATCATCATCACCACGGACAACATCATGGACCACAGTACACGCTTCAGGTCAGATAAGTTGATAGACAGAAAAACAATGGAACTTGAAAAAACTCTATTCTCATAGAGAAGTAGAGAACGACGTCGCTGAGCGACGTTCTTCAAAATTGTTTTATTCCTCCCTCCATTGTCCCCATTGTTCTCCATGGTTTCCTTCATAGTTACGCGAATGCACGAACAGATTGCAGCAAGCGTTTATTTTTCTTCTTCTTCTTTCGTCTGTACTTCCGAATGGCATCGATGACCAGTTTCCCGAAACTTTACGCTAATTTTTACACGTTCCGAATTGTCGAAGTCGAGAGTTAGATCATCGTGCGCTTCTCCTAAAATATCCGCAAAATTGCTTAGGTTAGGTTATAGATCCGAATATGGCTCGATCCGGTCACAGGTGCCATTCCGAAGACCTTTTCGAAAGATCGTAACGAATAATAGGGAGACGCGTCCCTGTAAGCGATACATTTCAGACCTTTCGATACGATACTCTATGCACGAATTGATAATCGACAGAAAAATAGTATAAAAACGAATAAAACTCCGTTCTATCGGCAAATCGAATCGTGTAATTTGTCGAGAAAATTTGCACGTGAAACGGTGAAATTCGCACGAGACTAGCCCCGATTAGCTCGCTTGTTCGCGTTACGATAGAAACTTGTCGTTCGCTGCAAATCGCGAAGCATGATCTTTCCCTCGCGAGAAGAGTTTGCGAAACTTTTTGAAGAAACCTTCGGTAAGTTTCGATTGTTTCGTCGTTGGTTCGCTCGCACGATGTTGCAGAAAAAGTTTCGCATTCGAGAGTTTAGCATTCGTTACACCTTACAGATGTTTAAATCGAGACGAAATATCGAAGAATTTCGTCTGGCATGAAAAAAAGACCTCTATAGGATATCGATGGTCTAGCGTCGAGGAATCTGCAGCTCGATTATGTGACCGTTCGATTTGAAAAAGCGAAAAAAGTAGCTACCGAAAATCATACTAAAATCAAACTCTTGTTATTTAATTTTCTTACTTTTCATAAGTCCTCTACAGCGTATCGAGTTTTCAGTTTGAAGCAATAAAGGGTTGCTCGTCGCTGATCTAGTGGTTTCCATTTAGAGCATTTATCATCCGTTTCACCTTTACCCCCGATTTTCAAATTACCTTAGCGTTAGAGTGCTTGCCAACACCGATCATCCACTCGTTACATTTCTAAATGCACACTTTACACGGTTATCGTCGATTTCTCATCCTCTCTTCCACACTTTTTACTTTTCTTTTTCCTCCCCAAGCCTCGATTATTCGCTCACACTTGTCGAGAAACGATCCCGTGAACATTCGATACTCGCGTTCGAAGAAGAGAGCGTCAGAAGTACGCGTGCTCGACTCGAATGCGGATAGTAATTCCGTTGAATAAGTGCAGCTCGCGATGATTTCGTTGCCGTTTGTTTTTCACGTTGATCGGTCGCTTCATATTTCCGTATTAAATTTTGTTCGTCGATGACGAACCGAACGTCACGAAATCTCTACGATTTCGATCGAATATTACATCCCGTAATATTCGACGCATCCCGTACTCGTACACGTTGTTACATCGAAGAAAGATTCAGAATTTACAGGATAGATCGGTCAGGATAGAGAATAAATAAGTGTAGAGGTGTCGAACACGCCACGATTAAATTTAAACGAACAGCGATCTATTCTGTAAGCGTTGAACCTTACTCTATATTCGTTCGATCGTCTAGGCTGCAATGCTCGTACGATAACACGATGATGACAATATAGATTCGCACGAGTATCGAACACCGCTGTCCTTCTCTCGATCGAGATAATCATTCGAGTGATTTATGCGGTCGGGTAAGGTGCATTACGCATGCATTTGGTTGCATCTAGTCTTCCCTCGCCTCGGTTCCCCCCTATCCCAATTACCGCAATATGTCCTTATAGGTAATTTAATTTAGGTAGGTGTACATAAGTAACGGATACAGCCACTTCTACTGTAACGCGATTACGTTCATCTCGAATTCTAAACATCTTTAGATCGAACGTTAAAGAACGTAACGATAGAATTGACTGTATCGAAAAAAAGCGGTTGCGTTGTGAATTTCGTTTTGATCCACTTGCTGCATTGCATCTTTTGACCACCGCTTTCGTTTCGTTGTCGCATCCGAAACAGGACCGTTTCCGGTACGGCCACGCGTCCTTCGTGGCATTTCAAAACGAAAGACTGACTCTCTAAACTATGCACGGTAAAATCTCGATATTTTTCTCATAGACAAATTCCCCAGAGCTTCTCACGCTGAAAAATCTCGAGATTTTAACGTGTCCTCCTTCTTTAAGTATTATGTCGTCTATTATCGAGGTACTAAAAAAGCTTGAAAACATTCGAATTACATGTACACCCTGATAATGGTAAATTCTATATGGTAAAAGAAATCGAGAAGTTCCGCACCGTTTAGTAATTTGAGTTTTTACTTTCGAGATATAAGCAATTGAAAATTTTCGAAACGCTTTACGAACGAATTTGATAACGGCTATTCGTGATTAGGAAAATGACAGGATCAGATGCTGTGCAGCATAAAATCTTTAAGCTGATATTTCGAAAACGAAACTCATGATTGCAAAATGGTAGAGAAATCGTCGATCGCATTTACTACGTGGAATTTGCGTTTTTCGCGATGTGCATTTCTTTCGAAATATCCTGTATATAAACACACATGGTTGTGAGGATAGTTATATGAATAAATCTCTACCGACAGAATCTTGATGCCATAAACGGCTTGTAATCAACGTTACAATTAACAAGCACGAATGATAATCGTGTGTTCAATTACCGATTTACTCGTTCCAATAATCAAATTATACTGGTCTATTGCGAGAATACCTTTAACTCGTATGAAACGTTACGCTAATTGACGTTGAAAATTATATAAGAAAAAGTTCGAGTGTACATACGCGTCTGGTTCTATACATATACATAAATACGTACAAACACTTTATTTATAACAGATCGATTCCAGAAGCCAAAAAGGCATAACGTGCAAGCAAGGCTGGTAGATGAACCGTAAACGTAAACGGATTTTAAGATCGATTTATATTATCCCGTT
The DNA here is from genome assembly GCA_963576845.1 of Megachile leachella. Classification (NCBI taxonomy): domain Eukaryota; kingdom Metazoa; phylum Arthropoda; class Insecta; order Hymenoptera; family Megachilidae; genus Megachile; species Megachile leachella. The sequence goes on from OY756257.1 coordinate 16,137,575, forward strand.
CAGACACGTAGCGAGTAATCAACGCGAGATAACGCTAAGTATACATGTATCGAAAACAGCTAAAACAAACTTCGAAGTACTTTTTCGTGTATGATGTTGTCATTAAAAAAATGATCATGCAGATGCGTGTGCTTGTCCGTTTGTTATCCGTAAATCCCATATGGAAGCGTACAAACACGTATAATGTTGTAATATATCGTGCAATGTAACGCGACCTGTGTATACGCGACAACGCTACGTCGCCACGCGTAATCAGCGAGTTTAAACAACCGCCGGATTGACCGTCGCGTCGATTCTTTTCCTTTCTTGCTTTTCCCTTCGGTTATCCTTTCGCTCGTTACGACGCCTCAGATTCTCTTTACGCTCTCTCGCGATAACTTTCCCCGATTAATTCCCTGACCACTATTATCCTCAACTTTTCCCACACACCTGTGTACGATCGGATCGATTTTCTACCATCGAACGAACAAAATGAAAGAGCACCTTCGCTCACGGTTACCCTCGTCGAGTATCACTGCGCATCGCAGTCCGTTTCTTCTCGTTATAGGATCGGAGCCTTCGCGTAAAACCTTCAGAAACGACCGATGGAGGGACAAAAGTCGAGTTGATTTCGGTTGATTTCGGTTCATCGACGAGTTTCCTATGCATGCGTTACGCGATACCTTCGACGACGCGTTCACTCGTGTTTGTAAGCGTCCTAACATTCCTGTTACCTCTCGTGAAGATCAATTATAATGTCGGCTGAACGCGAATTATTCTTCCATTTCATCTACATATATTGTCGAGTAATAAAAGTTAACCGTTATATTTTATTATTATTTATTCGCGTGTTCGATGTTAAATTCGACTATTCGATTAAAAATCGGTACACTTTCGTTGAAGAATCGAACGTCGAGCAATCCACTCCGTTCGTTTGCGATTAATCGAGCCAGTTTAAACATTTATTCGTGCTGTTTACCACTATGTTATCAATGATATCGGTAATATCAATGTGCGTGCACGCGAATATTTATTTTCCATTCGCAAACATTCGAAATATTATAACAAAATATATTCTATCATGGATCGATACTAAAAAGCGTTTAAATCTTTATATAGATATTGCGTGTTTTTAACTCGTCGATTGCCATAAATTTACCAGTATCGATTCTAATACGTATAGTAAGAAGAAAGTTGTGGCAGTCAACGCGTTGAAATTAATAAATAAATGTCCCTCCACTCGTTTAACAGCATGACGCCTTTAAAATAGATACAAAAGCCTCGACTAAATTGTTAAGCGTTAAAAAACGGCCCTGTTCCTTTCTTCTTCACGTATCAAACTGCAACAAGCTGCACTTTGTATCTTCTAGTTTCTTACATCCCTGATTGTCACGTATGTAATTGAACCCGTAGAATCGTAGACTTTCCTGCAGGCGCTTTGGTTTGCGCGGGAAAACTGACCGTTTAAGATCCTTAAGATGAAAATTGTGCAGGGGGAGCAGCTGTTTCTCAAACCAGATCGTTTAGCGACTCTGAAGCCCCACTGCAAGATCGAGAAGCCACCACAGTACACGACGTTCAAGCCGAGCTCGAACAACTGAGGATTTTGCTACATATTTCTATTTTATATTGATGTACACGCGCACGTCATAGGGAAAACGGTGATGGGAGGAAGATGAAAGACGGAAGGAGAAAGAGGAAGAATCGATTAAAACGAGACTGAACAGGGACACCGGATCGAAACCGATGATCGATCGACGTTCATTCCCTTCGAATTCAAACGAATTTTTTCGTCCTCGATTAATAATATAACGTACGAATGGATCTTCGATCGGCTATTTATTTGTTTCGCTCGTCTGGCCACGAAATTTCACGGACATTATCGACCGAGTGCCTCGGTCGATATTATCGTTAACGACTAAGAAAAGCGCGCTATTGTCGCTAACATTTTAAATGTTAAATCGATAGACATTTCATAGTCAGAATAACTCTCTTGCCAAATAATACTGCCATTTTGTTTCGATAATAATACGATCTGTACAACGTCTGAACCAATCAAAAAACGAGAACTATAATATAAAGCGTATTTATAATGCTTACGAATAATGTTGTTAATAAAGCAATGATTTTCAGCAACCACTGGTTTTATTAATATTATACGAGCGACACGTTCGATGCGCGGAAGCTGTTTGCGTTTTATCAAATTCTTAATTTGTTTTTCTTTTGTACAATTGTTACTAATTTCAATAAAGGAATTGTGCAAAAACCATATGAACGTGAATTAACGGTACCCTAATTACCCTATTATATTCTATCTGAAAATAATCTGGTAAATTCGCGTGAAAATAAATGGAAAACAGTTTGAACGTTTCGACGGCAGAGGGCAGTGAACGATTGTCAATGCCTGACGTCGACCGATTACGTATCTTTAGTAGAATCGCTATCTCGTGACAAAAACCCTCGTGTTAGCGGGCGGAAGGAAATCGGAGCGTGGAATATAGGTTAGCGTGTGCTTTTTTTTACACACTGATTAAGTTTTAACCATTTGATTTTGTAATTTTTCTACAAATTGTCGAACGCTAATGTAAATTTACACCGTTGCAATTATGGCGGTACGTGTACAGTTCGAAAATAATAACGAAGTCGGAGTTTTTTCCAAGTTAACTAACGCTTATTGCCTCGTAGCAATTGGCGGTTCCGAGAATTTTTACAGGTAATGATAGGTCTGAGTAAGTAATATCGTTTTAACTTTCAGTATTTCGCTGTGTTAGTGAAACTTGTATCGAGATTACGTATAATGATGCAATAATTTCATGAGCGGCTTGTCGATTTCATAACCTATAACGTACGTTGACGCGAAGCGCGATATAAATATTTACGATTAATAAAAGAGATATTGACAATTACAGTGTATTCGAGGCAGAGTTAGCCGAAACCATTCCTGTAGTTCACGCATCGGTTGCAGGATGCCGGATAATAGGTCGATTATGTGTTGGTAAGCGTTAATCGCGTGAAAATTCTAACCCTTCGAGTTTCCTATTAATCGAAACGAATGATCAACTAAATTTAAATAGGAAACAAAAATGGTTTGTTAGTTCCGAATACCACCACGGATACAGAATTGCAACACATACGAAATTCGTTGCCAGATAACGTGAAAGTACAAAGAATCGAAGAAAGACTCTCCGCGTTGGGTAACGTTATCGCGTGTAACGATTACGTGGCTTTGGTTCATCCTGATCTTGACAGGGCATGTATCTGTTCCGAATGTCTTTGACTTTCGCTTTCCCGTCATACTAACGTTACGTTTTATAGGAAACGGAAGAAATTTTGGCCGATACGTTGAACGTCGAAGTTTTCAGACAAACCGTGGCAAGTAACGTTCTAGTAGGCTCGTATTCGGTATTATCGAATCAAGGTGGTCTAGTACACCCAAAAACATCTATACAGGACCAAGATGAACTGTCATCTTTATTACAAGTACCGCTTGCTGTAAGATAATTTCATACGTTAAAAAAACGATGAATTTTTATGTATCTTATTGAGCATATAAATATCATATAGGCAGGCACGGTAAATAGAGGTAGCGACGTTATAGCTGCAGGAATGGTTGTAAACGATTGGGTGTCTTTCTGTGGCATGGATACAACATCGACGGAACTTTCGGTTATTGAAAGTGTTTTCAAACTTAACGAAGCTGCCCCAGCTGCTATTACCTCTACAATGCGTGCATCTCTTATAGAAAGGTTAAGTATCTCTTAATTTAAGATAAATCATTTATTTCGGATAAAACCGTTTACCAAACTTACCAAACCGTTTTCGTTTCTTTCAGTATGTCTTAAATAATAATAAACTCTCTGAGAGAGATTTTTAAAAGAAAAAAAGAAAAAAGAGGGAAGGAGAAGTAATAGATTGTACCGTGTACATGTACATAAATTCAATATTTATGTTAACGCAATTGCACAAAGCGACGAGGTGCTTTAACGATACGTCTGTAGCGAGCACACATTTTCATGATTCCAATATATAGAATAACCGAAAACTGTAACGAAATATTCTGTACTGAAATTTATATGAAATACATCTTTAAGTTCTGTCTTTGAGTCGCCAATGTTATATATGAAAATATCGTACTTACCTCGAACAATATTCATAAAGGAAAAAATACAATTCTTAACCGTGAAATGTAAAAGTTACGTTTGCCGTCAAAGGATAGAACATACAAATTGTTTAATTCTGTTGACATTTTTTTTAATATATGGATTTATAAATATAACTGCATATAAAACGGAAATATTCTATTGAAATATATTTTAATTGTTAATATTCTCTTTGAATACAAACATATCTCGTGTTAAAAATGTAAATCATTTCGATTCTGACCCTAACTGTTTTGCATAGTAAACAAACTATCGTAAATAACATTGTGCGGACCAGCCTGCTAATTAAATTTATTACAAATAAAAAAGGGGCAGCCTGGATTTTATTAATTTTGATCAACAAGACTAGAGTAATGGTAATTGTTCAGCGTTTAACAACTCGGAAGCAGCAGCAGAATCTGCACACATAACTAATGTAATTCCTGCTTGATAGGATGCAGGAATACGAACGTGAGTTGCGCCGTTAGTTATATTATTTACTTGTCGCCTCTGAGACATTGCTTCGCGTACCATATTTACAACTTGCCCTATTCAAATAAAATATATTAAAGCAATGGTAATTGTTTCAACATACTAGCTGTAATTTTATAACGAATAATTAAATATACCGAGAACGTTGAGCTTTCGCCACTTCTGATCCATAGTAGCGAGCGGTGTTAGGTCTGTATTAGGATTCCAATGAGCTAAAACATCCGCTCTTCGTACTAACAAAATACTGGGACTTACAAGTTGGTGCCAAACGTACTAAAATAAATTCAAGTTTATATTGTTTTAATTACTGATCAACTATCCTTTTAACCAACCTGTTCAGGTAGACATTCTAATGGATTCGTTAAATATATCCCTGCTTGTCCTACACCAAATATCATTTGATGATGCCATGCATCAGGAATATCGCATCCTTCTCCACAATGTTGTAAATTCAACGTCGCTATGGGCGCAGCGCCTAAAAAAAAATACATAAAAAAACAATACGTTAAAACATCAACGTTTCTTTCGTTTTCCTGTTTTTCTAAATCTCTTACCTCTCGATATCCAATAATGTAACCAATGAGACAAAGAAACTTTCCTTTCCGGATAAAATGCAAAAAATTTCGTTATAACTGTACCATTTGTACTTGAAGCGATACCACGAGCCAGATCTTTGTGTGTCGATCCCGCCACCGATCGACTATATAAATATCGCAATAATGGCGTACCTGGTTCTCTCTGTCTAGTGTTTACACTTTTTACTAACGTTTCCAATGAAAACGATACGTTTAAAGCCAACTATGAAATTCCATTAGTTAGTTAAAGTCTTGAAACTGCATTGAAACTGTGTTTAATAGTACAACATACTAAAGCATTTATCGCAGAAGTAGCGCCACACGCAGAAGTTCCAATTTGTGTTACTTGTTTCACTGTAGCTTCTTGTTCGCTCCACAACATAACTTTTTCGACTGGTAAAAGACCATCTAATCTTTCGTTAGATAATTCGTTTTCCTATAAATATAAAAATTCATGGAAATTATCACAATGTACCGTATAATCTTATACGAATTTATAATGATTTATATTAACTAGATTCGAGTCACCGCTCTGATTAAATGCAGCTTGTTTATTGAGCATTAATTTTTTTGCCATCATTCGATGGTAAAGTGTCGAACTGAGATTCACTCTTCTAGAGTTCAAATTTGAATTTTCTGAAACAGAAGCCGTTGAAGATTCGGTCCAAAGCTCTGAATCTGAATCTCTATTGTCACCAGGTGAAATAAGATCTCCACTTGTATTATGATATCCGTAGGATTCTCGTAAAGGGCATCCTGTATTACGATGCTTGCCAATAGTTTCCCATTTTCCTGTAGATTCGTAGTTATAGATAGTGTTGTTAAACGAACAACATTTTTTATAACATACAATAGCAGTAACAATGTACCAGTAGTACCACTCGTGCTTGGCATCCACGAAGAAGGATAACTTGGTTTTATACTCGATTCCGGCGCAAGTTGGCTACTACAACACTGCTGAGGTCCTGTATTATTCACATTTTGTACACTCTGCTTAGGATTTTGTGAAGTACTTGCAATTCCTTGTCTAGACACAACTTTACCGCTACTTAAGTCATTTAATACTGGATCTGGATCTATGTTATCTAGAGCTATATTCTGTATGTCTTCGTTTATAGAGGCCAAATCGCTATCTCCTGTATCCTGTATCAAAGACATTTTAGATAGAAACTAACTTTACACATTGACTATAGCTGTTCGGTACCTGTTCGCAAGAAGGTCCAGGATCGAAATCCATTTCTAAAAAGTCCATTTCTGGACTCGATCTACCGCTATGATATTGTCCTTCCTCTTCGTGCTCTTCTGCTTGTCTCTGATTTACTTCTTCCTTTTGAGCTAAATGAACTATGTCATCGTTTCCTTTGTAAGTATAAATACAGTAATCTTCTCCGTCTGACATGTCACCTTCGTTTCCAGAACTTGAATCCCTCCTTTCGTTTTGTTCTCTCTGTATACTCTAGTTTCAAAAATTATAATTACTTTATTCTACGTTAATAATGTATTTTAATACTAATTCCAAGTCTTACTTTTTGTAAACCGCTTGGTCCTGCTACTTCTCTGTTACCGTTAATATTAGGTCTTAAGAAACAACATGTTCCTTGACTTGTGGAGCCTATACTACCACCAATATTATTCAGTATACACTTAGATCCATAGGATTTTGATGCCCAGGCACCATCCATTTCAGGACTTGAGTCTGAACTACACGACACTTTTGATGGACATTTCTCAATTCCAGATATATAATCTACATTATTTTTCATATCAATATCGTCATTTGGTTTAGTTCCTGATAAATTTGTTTGTACCGGAGAAGAAGCAGACGTTGAATTATTTAAATGAAGAATAGAATTTGACGTAGCGCCAGCATTATAAGAACAAGCGTGATTCGTATGGGTATTGTTGATTTGATTGGAAGATAAATTTAGGTGCATCTGAGGCTTAGGCAAATTTAAAGCGCCTGTATTTATTATAGTCTTATGCTTCAATTGACTCGTAACAGTACTGTTCACACTTTGAGGCTTGATGTTATTGGTATTTAAGAACATAGAAGGTACACCCATGTTCAATATGCCATCATTTCTATCTTGGTCCATAGTATTTGTGAAATTACAAGCGCCAGCTTGGTGAGATTTTGTACCATTAGCAAATGCAACCGAAGCCTTAGAAGACAAATGATTCTTGGCACTATTTTCATCTAATTTATTATTTAACTTAAGCTGATTTCCGCACACCTTGTTCTCAAGCTGTAAAACCTTAGATGATTTGGTTGTTTGATCAATCGATTGATTACCATTTTTCTTTAAATTTCCTTCTATTCTTGCTTCAGTTTTGTTTTGGTTATTGCTTGTACCTTCTTCAGAATTCATATTATCTTTACTATACGATTGGTAAGTTATCTATTAAAAAATGAATAAGAATAATTTTTATCTCTTTTTAATTCAAGTTATCTATACACTAGATCATTATAAGAATAATTAGAAATTAGAAGAGTTGTGTTAAATAGAAGAAGCATAACCATCACATGCAACTGTGTTTCACAGAAATGTGATAACATGTATTTTACCTCTCAACTAGTTTTCAACAGATACACTATTCTACAGATCTCATTAGTTTATATTTAATAAAGCTTATATTGTAAAGAATTAAACGTGTCAGTCTTTGATTAATGAAATTATAAAAAAATAAAGTACTTGTTTTCTTATACGTGCGCTGTTATGTCAAGCGGAAACCTCACTAACATTTTCTCCCGTATTAGTTCCGGAAGTCAGCTGATTGTTAGAAACAAGTGTACAACGTACACGGAACTTTTCGACAAACTATTCAATCGTTCGTAACAACAAATTAGTAGCACACATCATTTCTATTAACACCAACACAAACGATTCGAAGAGAAGATTCTTTCGACTTTTCTTGGTATCAACAAGATTAATAAGTTCTTTCAGTATTTACAAAATATCAATGCACAAAGTGCATGCAGAAATGCGTTTATGATTTGTCTGAAAGGAAACGTTATCTAGAAAGTCTCTTTTAAATCAGAAAGCATTGTAATGCACATGTATAATATATATGTGCGTCTGTGTGTGCGTGTATATATATATATATATATATATGTAGTGTATAAACGATCTAGCCTTATAGTTCAAGGAAAATATCAACCAATCGTAAAGAGACATACATTGACTTGTGCAATTTAATAGTAAAGAAGAAAAAATATTTCAAGTAATATGTGTATTGAATATTTGAACATTGTAGAGATTTGAATCATGTTTTACGTTTAAAATTGTCAAAATGTTTTGTGGTTTTGTCATTACAAATATATACATAATACATTTGCAATACATTATCTGATAGTTTAGATAACGTCAAAGAATCATGTGCTAAATGTCTAACATTAGTAATCCCTAGAATCACGTTGTTTTGTTTTGATTCGGAATCTTCAATTTTTCTTAGATTAGTCTTGAATCTCCATTTTTTAATTCGGAATAAGTGAAATTATATTGCTTACTTCAAACAAATCAGTTCTGCGATTTATTATATACATATATTGATACACGTTTTATTGTACGTGAACGAGTAAAAGTTTATTGAATTTTCGTATATATTGAGTACTAACTTGATCAATGAAACGTTGTTTATAATGAATGTTGTACGAATTAATTCAAGAAATGTGATTTTTGTTCTTCTGGCGATTTTATCGACTACTGTGAAACAGGCTCACATGGGTTATGGTAAATTTCATTAAAATTTCAATCATTTTAAAACCAATAAATTAATATTTTTTATATAATAAACATATTTCAGACAGTGTGACGAATTATGCAATGAAAGAGGCAAATGTAAACTCTACACCAGCATACAATAGTAAAAAGGTATATAGTAGTAATACATAAATTAATAGAGTAGAAAGACAATATACCTAATAATTCTAACATGTGCAGGAAGAAATTGCAAAATTGTGTCCAAGTGGTATAGCATGTTCAGAATTAAGCGGAGAATGTTTAAAGTGTAATTTAAATCCTAATTGTGTGTATGGAGCTGTGTTAGTTGCTAATTGTTCTATTTTGGAACACATTGATTGTATTGTAAGTAAGATAACAATACATAATGTCTTTTTATTTAAAGTGTATTTAATACTAATAAATATAATAAAATTTTAGGGCGAACAGTTCTTCCAAAGAAAATATATATGCCGTTATTGTTATCAAACAGAGTATTGGGAACACGAATGTCATCAAAAAAATTCTTGTAGTTCTGTAGCTTCTCCTCGACAGTATTATAGAACAAATTGTACAGTAAATAGTGACATATTATGTTTAGGAAGGCGTAAATTCATGAAAAATTTGTTATGCAATTGGACCGTAGGTTATCGTTGGTCTACTGCTTTAATTTTAAGTATCACTCTAGGTGGTTTTGGAGCAGATCGGTATGTTTCCAGTGTAAAATATGAAATATTTGTTACAAATTACATTTCATCTATTTCAATATAAATTACAGGTTTTATTTGGGTCATTGGCAAGAGGGAATTGGTAAATTGTTCACTTTTGGAGGATTGGGAGTATGGACACTGATCGATGTAATACTTATTTCAATGAGATATTTAGGTCCAGCGGATGGATCATTGTACATTTAGAATCTATTATGCAGAGATAGATTGAAAGTCACGTGTGAATTTTATTAATTAATTATATATTTAGTATTTTATGAGAAGCAAGCATTTTATTATTCTTAAAAGAACTGAATTGTAATGTGATATGTATATAAAATGTTCAATAATTTTTTCTTATAATGTAATTTTTTTATTAGTCATTAATGTACTATCCAATACATATAATGAAGCACTAATTCCTTGTACCTAGTTTCGTCTTATAATTCAAAGCTTAATTTATATGATTTAAATGATCTTCTGTTTATGTTCCCTCGTTACAGTGCTTTCGATTCGCGCTGTCTAGAAATGGTAATATGCATGAAATTAGAGAGGAGTGCATTTCTAATTAAGTTACGAGAGTATATTATAGCAAATTAAGCCAATAAAATCAATATTAATTGAATTTTTACAAAAATGAAAGAAGCGGTGCCATCTCTCCGGCCAACAAGTTGTACTACACGTCTTTGAAACTGTAGTTCCATTAGTTCGCATATATTGCCACTATATGGCGCCATGTTTATCGTTTTCAATTGAATTCAATTAATATAGTTGATTAATAAAATTAACTTAACTATAATATGAGTCGAATTATATCGGAATGCAAGAACAATTAATTTCCTCAGAATAAACCACTACGTTTTGTATCTTTTTTACTTATTAAATTACCTCAATATAAAATTCGATCATGAATAATTTTAAGTTACGTTTTGATATAGTTTCGAGAATTAATTTCTAAGACAGTGAGTGTACAATAATACAGCTCGCTGCTAAAAGTTGGCATGTTTTGTGCAAATTGTATTATGTATTGATTCCGAAAATCCCTTTTGTGAATTAGGCATGTTTCAATGTGCGTATGTTATTGCGTGCGATAGAGACTTGTTCCCCTTTGGCTGGCATTTTACCAAGGGAAAGCGAATTTGGTCTGGAATGTATATATGTAATAAGAATCGATTAAAATAGACGAATATAATTGTATTTTATATGGTCACTTTGCATTTGTGAACTGAAAAAGTTGCAGTATGTAAAAGGATTATTGTATCGAAGTATCTACGTTACATAACCTCAATCTTAGACATTCGAATAAACAAGGAATTAAAGCTGTATTAAAAATGGATCGAATGGCAGATGTGCGGGATATATTAGACATCGAAGTACCCACAACTAGTGAGCTTACAAAGGAATCTATTATAGGCAGTGATAAGAAAAATCGAAAAAAATATGAATACAGTAGATCAAAGAGGCCTGAAGGTATGCACCGGGAAGTCTTTGCATTATTATGCAAGGATAATAACGATGTACCACCTTTATTCCCAACGGACACTGCAAAGGGATATAAACAAGTTAGAGCCAAACTTGGTATGAAAAAGGTTAGACCATGGAAGTGGACACCATTTACTAATCCTGCAAGAACAGACGGTGCAGTTTTTCATCATTGGAGACGAGTCGCAGATGCTGGAAAGGAATATCCTTTTGCCAAATTCAACAAAAAAGTTCCTATTCCAACGTATACTAATGCAGAATATGTTCAACATTTGGTTACAAATGGTTGGACAAGAGCTGAAACAGATCATCTCTTCGATTTGTGTAGAAGATTCGACTTAAGGTTTATTATAATTAAAGATAGATGGGATTGTACAAAATTTCCTGCAAGATCGGTAGAGGATTTGAAAGAGAGGCAAGTAACTGTTTCAAGTTTGCATATTTACTTCTATTTTTAATTAATTATGTGTACATAAATATGTTTAGGTATTACCAAGTATGCGCTGCTTTAACAAAAGCAAAATCTCACTCTGATAAGGTTTATATATTTGATGCAGAACATGAGAAGCGTAGGAAAGAACAGCTAAAAAAGTTGTTCGAGAGAACACCGGAACAAGTAGAGGAGGAACAAATGTTATTAGCTGAATCGAGGAAAATTGAACAACGAAAGAGGGAAAGGGATCGAAAAACACAAGATTTACAAAAATTAATAACAGCTGCTGATCATCAAGCAGATCCAAGAAAGAACGAAAGAAAACCTACGAAAAAGAGCGGCGCTGCTGCACGAAATAGACCTAATAAGGCAGATACATCTCATGTAAATAGTTGATCCGTATTTTTCATTCCGCGTCCTACTATACCAGTATCGAATTCTTACTCGAAGGTACGCAGACATATTAACGTTCATAATAACTTTCAGACAGTGGAATCTGCTGGAATTAAGTTTCCTGATTTCAAGAATAGCGGCGTTTCGCTCCGCTCTCAAAGAATAAAGTTGCCAAGCAGTCTAGGACAAAAGAAAATGAAGGGTATCGAACAAATGCTCAACGAATTACGATTAGGTATCTACAATTTGTGGAGTTTACGCTCTAGACTGTTTCTTGTAATCGATATTATTACTCGTATTTTATTTGCAGAGTTAAATCCACCACCTACCGAACAAATATGTCAGCAATTTAATGATTTAAGAAGCGATATCGTTTTACATTACGAACTTCGAAGCGCATTATCAACGTGCGACTACGAATTACAGTCGTTAAGGCATCAATACGAAGCTCTAGCTCCTGGAAAAGTGAGTACTGTTTTAACGATTTAACTTTTAATAACTTTACATGTATACTTTCATTTTAAAATAATATGTGAAATTTTTCAGACACTAACGATACCACCTGCACTGTTACCGAAAACAGAACCCGAAGTTAAAGCGGATATAATAGACGTGGTTGGTTCACCCAGTATGCCAACAATTACTCATTAATGTTTTAAATAAATTAGATCGATAAGGATTGTAAATAATTTCCTAAGTTTCGAAACATGATACATCGGATACGCTTATTTGATTCTCTGTACAATTTTTTTACCTTCAACTAGACGTTCATTAAAAGATAATTTAACGTTGATGGTTGTTGTCATCGTTAACCATTCCAGAATCGTGTTTTTTTTTTTGTTGCGAAGAAGGTTTCGTCGAACGGAGGATGAAATAACTTAAACAGATTTAATTACTTATATATCTGTGTATTTTATATTGTCGACAAAAAGTAACAATGTACGGTCAAACCGTATAATTTATCTACAACAATCTACAATAGATTACAATGTGTTGTTTTGTTTTCTTTTTTGTTATGGGTTCGAGGGAGGCAGGAGCATCAGAATAACAGGAACAGGGTTTTCGGAAGGAACAGGACAATCGAGGATTCAAAGTGTGGAGGAAAGATGGTCGATGCAGGCCTTTCTTCGTTCGTGCTCCGTTAATCGCGATACAGTTAACTCGTTTTAATTCTATATATTAGAGTACTCGATAGTTCTAACCGTACTTGGTACGGAATAATGCATATATATCTGTTTAATGATCGATAACCCACCACCGCCCGACTTTTCTATCTACGCCGTGCCGTGAAGATTTTCTCGGTCAAAGTTAAATGTAAGGAAAAACTGGGCACAACGCTGGCAGGGCGTCGTTGACCCGCATATCCGATCCATTGTTCGCGGATCGTGCATCCTCTCGTCCCTCTTAGTTTCTCCCTCGCTCCATATGTGCCGATGCTTCGACCACGGTCAGGTTCCGATAACAGGATATCTTAATTTTCAACTTCTATACATCGTTATCGTTACTTCCAATATTTCATTTGCAGATATCCTAAAAACGACATATCACTGGCATTCTTTTAAATGGTCCTTGTGACAAATCTAAAATAAACTAACGTTGCGATCGTAGCGTACAGATTTAGAAATTTTCTTTTTTTTTCGTACAATGCCATATATCGAGATTTATTAATTTGAAAAGAGTAATCTAACAGCATCGCCCCGTGATGATGCTATGTTTGTTTGAAGCTTCGTACGTTCCGAAGGAATACTAAATAATTATCGCTTTGAAGTTGAATCGAGCGTAATTTTTTATAAACGTATTAATATAGCATTGTCCAAGAAGAAAAAACAATCGAACACGTCGCTTTATGGTGCATGAGATTTCCGATTTCGCTACTGATCGAATATGTTTTTGAACGGAATTCGGCGATTCACTAATTGGTAGGAACTTGTTATAGAGGCGAGAAAAGCACGATCGTTGGTTCTGGCACAGCAAACGGGTCGGGTGGAAAGAGAAAGAAGATTGAGCCACGAATAAAGGAACACCGCGGCTGATAAATGTACGTTTACACGTGTCCATACGTATTGTATATACATATACAAGATTCTACGTTTTATACATACGTATATACACGTATTCGCACCCATAATAGAATAATTAACAATAGCAATTAATAATTAATAATAACAATAATAATGAATACGGACAACTTGCAATGTACAGAGTATGCGTATCTCGTTCGTACTTGGTTTCACGCATGTGACCTGTTCTTATTTCATTTTCTTTTCCTTTGCTCGTTAACCCTCGCACGACAAAGCTCCAATTATTTGGTACACACAGCCATTAAAAAAAGTTCAGCCGCAAATAAAAGAGATATTTGTATCGGTCGATCGAAATCGGAACCCTTTTCACGATTCGTTTTTAATCTAAAAACTCTAACCGGTATACGTTAAAAGAGAAACGAACGAAAGGAAAATAATTGAAATTTGCAATTATTCGAATGTCGAAGGTTTGGAATGACCCGATCTTGCCCGGTTTTGTCGTCCGAGGGTTGAACAAACCCAAATATACCATGCAGGCTTTATTGATTCGACAACGTTCGAGCGATCCTGCAACTGACCAGAGAATAGAATTTGTCTCGTTTTTTTAGTTTTAAAGTTACTTTTGCTGTTTCGTTATTTTTTTGTTGCTGCTGCTGCTGCTGCTGCTGCTTCTTATAACATGTAACATGAGAAAATCGTATCTTATTCGTTAAAGACATTCCCTACACAACACGGCTACGGTAATGCGTCATGGATATGTGCGCAAGTGCGTGTGAAGAATGAAAGGAGAGAGAAAGAGAGAGAGAAAGGTCAGAGTAGTGGGGGTAAACGGAGAGGGCGAAAACGAGAAACAGAGTCAGTTTTAAAAGAAAGGAAAAGAGATCGGTAGGAGAGAAGGATGACGTATGGCATACGGGATATAAGGATCTGGTTGGGTTCTTCTGGAGCTGTCGAAGTGTCCGCACGTACGCGCGCGTACGCACGTGCGCACATAGGCACACGTTTCAAAAGTTTTTTTTCTTTATATGTATAGACTTTTGTATATAATGTGTTAATCGTTAATGTTTTTCCTTTTCTCTTGCTGGTTGGTTGCTGCTTTTTTTCGTTTTTCTTTAAATGACTAGCTTTCCTCGAGTATGTATATATATACACATAAGTATATGTACAATACATATATATGTGAATATATATATACTTTGCTATTATATAATAATATATTAACATGTACGCTCGGCACAACTTGTTCCTTTCTCTCCCACTCTTTCGTACGAGTATTCTTTCTCTCCCTTTCTCACTCGCACACATACATATACATCAGGCAATTACGATAATTTTCTCTCTCTCTCTCTCTCTCTCTCTCTCTCTCCCTCTCTCTCTCCCTCTCTTTCTCTCTTCTTTCACTCGTTTCAATTTGTCTATAATTGGTAACTCTACCTTGTATTGTATATAGCTACAACGCTATGGTAGACAACAACAAATAATATTTATCCTAAACTTGTTTCACCTGCTTTCTCTACAATCGTATTCGTATATGCCGTAAAAATGTTGTATATAATGATATTAATATTGTTTATAATATTCTGGTTTTATTGCACGCGGTTGTAGACCGCGATGACGCCGGTGTCTCGAACGAGCGGCGACTATCCATCGTTTACAACGATCGCGATGCGGTCGTTCGATTCGAATACCAGTGTTTCGTTTTTTCGAACGAGACGACAGCGATTCGCGCGATTTCGAGTAAAAAGTTTCAAATTCGAACAACTTCGAAACAAACTTGGAGAACGAATATAATAATCGATACCGATCGTTCGTTCCACACCGACATCTTCGCGAACTACGTTTTCTTAACATCAGCCTGTTATAATTTCATTTCTTTCATTTTTTTTTTTCACTTTTTGCAAAATTTTCACTGTGCTGTTTATTTATTTATTTATTTTTTTGTTGCTTTCTTGCGTGTAATATTCGTTACGTTTAAACTCGCACGCGATCAGCGATTTCTCTAAATATATATATGTATATATATATTTATATGTATAAGCCGAAAATCATCCTTCTTGCGTGAGATGTAAATAACATGGTCGTTGGTGCAGCGTTTTCTTATATTTTTTCTTCTTTTTTTTCTTTATTCTTTATTCTTCGTTTTCTTCTCTTGTTTCCGCTGAAAGAAAAAAATACCGTTCGTACCGGCTGACATCACGACTCGAGATAATGAACGAAAAAAGCATGGTCGTCTATCGTGAAAAGTCGATTTGCCGTTTATATATTTCGACAGGTATCACAAAAAAGTCGTCAAATCGAACGCTTGTCGAGACCTCGTTGTGTTTCTCGATCAAAATTGCACACGTGCACGCTGCAATCCGTAATAAAGTTCATTAATATTTATTATTTATGTGTATGCGGGTTTCGACTCTAACCGCAATGTACCCTAAATATCCGCGAGAAACAGAATCGACCCCAAAATGTACGTTCCTGATTTTAACCCTCTCGCTGTTACGACTCTCCTGCTCTCCGCGTGTCTCCTATTTTTTTTTTTTATCTTTTTTTCTCCTTATTTTCATTTTCGTATAATGTCTTTGTTAATTTTTAATAATAGTAAAAATATGAAAGCTTACGCGGTTCATTTATAACCCTTTCTTCGACTCCTTCGTGCTCCGAACGAATCGGTCGAAAAGTTTCGTGAACGGTTCGTAACGGGACAAAGGTACAATGAAACCCCGCTATATGGCCTTGAACGCAAAATATTTCTAAACTGGCAAATTTACGAAACGAAAATGTTAACAATTTCTAGATGTTCCGATTTATAAAGTTCAGAGTTTACAGAGAAAACGTACTCCCGCGTTTGCGCACAGATTCGGCAGGAGGATAAAGGGAAAGAATCGCGTACAGTTCCGTTTTCGATTTTCTCCGTTCGTGGAACCGCGTGAACGGTAATTTATACATATAGCGATTACATTGTAACCTCGAAATAATCCTAGTTCTAACATCCTACAGGTATCCCCTACGTGTTAGCTGCAAAAACGACGTCTCGTTGGAGCACGAAGGGTTGGCGTAACGAAGGGCATTTAACGATTTAATCACTAAACGAGTTAGAAAAAGTTGACGAGAACGCGAATGTCTCTTTATAGAATGAATGAAATACTATGATCGTCGAGCGGATTAGTCGAGAAACAACGAAAGGGTTGAAATAAGGACGACAATGATAAATATATATTGTATATTATGTATATGTTCGTACGCACGAGCGAAAGAAAGCGTTACCGTAATAAAATTCATCCTATCCTCGGACTCTTTTTGTCCCGAATACAACGTATACAACCTTTACATATTTATATGCATTTCTATGCATATAAGTATGCAGATATGTTTATGTACATATATATACATATATATATGATATACGTATATATTATATATATACATACATATACACGTAATATAATAGTACTATTTAAATTTTTTTATTTTAATTCATTTGTTTCTAAGAGGTTCCGCTATTAATCTAGGTATCTTCGTTCTTCCTTCTTTCTTCGTTTACCTCGTTAAATCCGGATTTATCATTTTATTCTTTTTTATTCGTATCTCAATTACGTCGTATCCGGTACGTCTCTCTTCTTCCTCTTTTTGTTTTACTACTGCGGCGATGGACGGGGGTAAAACCCTATGTAATGCGACGAATTCAACAACGACAATCATAAAATATATGTATATATGTATACATATGTGTATATATATATACACGTGAAAAAAGAACCGGAACAAACGAGATCACACGTATATTCAGAATGCATCGTAATATGTGGGCCACGCTTCAACGAAGATAACAAGAACTATTTGCCGAATGTCCGTTCTATTTGACCGTGCTTCTTCGTTTCGATATTTTACAATGATAGAACAGAGTTTATTAAACGAAAGAAATTCTCTTTTTATGTTAGCGTTTCTCGAATCTCTGAAAAGGAATCTTCGAAATTTAAAGTGAGAGAAAGAAAAATTGGAAGATATCGGTGCTTGTTCGAACACGAAAATTAATGGTCGATAATTTACAAATATATACATCCGAAGCAAGGTAAAATACGACACGAGTTTAGAAAATTTCTATTATCGTTTTCGCGAGCTCGGTTTCAAGGAATCCTACGTATTATGAAACACTCCGAACATGTACGTATATATGTATATGCATGTGTATACACGTGCGCACGCACGCGCGCGCGCGCGCATCAGCGAGCAAGCAACCGAACACTTGCGATTTTATTTCTTTATAATAATAACAACGATAATAATAATAATAATAATAATAATAATAATAATAATAATAATAATAATAATAATTTCGTCTGGCCATTCGCGTTACGAGTACAGCATATTTGTGCACACACGCGCGCGCACACACCTCTTATATAAGTAGTATACAGTGCGATGTGCGTGTGTGTGAGTGTGTGTGCGCGCGAACGCATGCGCGCGCGTGCGATCAACGCTTCCAACAACGATCGAAATCGTTCGAGATGGGCGCTTCCCCGAAAAAACAGTATGTATAATAATACGTATGTAATACAATCTTGTTAATCATATAGAAACTTTGTAACGCTTTTTTTATCGTCTCTGTCTAAGGTAACCTTACGATTTAAGTCTCTAATAATACCGCTAAGTAATCAGTTATATATATATACATATACATTATATATACACACATATACATATACATATACCCATATAACATATATATGTATATATATATATATATAGTCGTCAACGTCTCTTTCTCTTTGATATGTGCGTTCGCGCCTTGTCATTGCCAAGAGAATACTTTTTTCTTTTTGTTTCTTTATGAAGCCTTTTAAGCGAAATTTCTTCTGGCTTTCATCTCTTTCTTGCCCCTCTCTGATCATCTCCCTTTTCTTCACGCATATTTGTACATTCAGGCTCACACTTTTGTCACCGGTCACGCTTCTTTTTGCTATCCTCTTCTTCCGTTTCTTCTACGTAATTATCATAGTTTTCTCGTATTCTTTTGCTAGCAATTAGTGTTGTTCGATCGGATGGGAACACGATGTTTGCTAACACGATCGGACCGACACACGCGGAGAATCAACTTATCGTCTATCGATCGAATTAACTAAGAAATTTTCAAAGAAACAACGAATACTCGAACGAAAATTCGTGTACATCAGCGGCGATAAAACGATAAAACCGACTAATGAAAGTTCGACGATCGGAATCGAATCGCTTCTCACTCTCGACGGTTTATCCCAAGGTATTATAAAGTACAAATTACGAGCGCGATAGCACCTCGAGCTTCCAATTGACCTTCGTCTTATCACGCGATTCCTCCGTTCATCCGTTTTCGTTCTAACTCAATTTATGGTTGCCTTCTTTGTTCGTAGGAGCACGAACTCGTTTCTCCTCACGATTCACGATATAGGATTTTAATTCGATTACAAATTCTTCGCGAGAAAGAAAAACGTTCTTTTTTCGTACGAGAAGAAAAGAAATTCTAGGCTCGACCCTTGCCCTCGTAGAAAGCGAACCGATTCTACGTATAGACTCTAGTCTTTTAGAAATTTCGACATACGTATGTATAGTCTAGCACGTCGTTCTTTTCGGTGCTGGCCAGATCGCTTCAGCAACGATCACGCGTCTCTCGCGAAAATAAATTTTATTAACGACCCTTCTACCTTCTCTGATAATAAATAACGCGAATCCAGATCGTTTTTCGGCCCGTCAAACTTTGCACGAACTGCTCGGTCTTTGCGATATCGATGCGCATTGTGATAACAAATGTTTGATTAAAAACGTTTCATCGAAACTAATTCTTTTTTCTCGTTTCGAACACGCACAAACACACGCGATACACACATTTTCTGTTCGGCTGCGAAAAAAGGGGCGCCGTCGTCTTGTTTCTATTCTCTTCGTATATGTATATACATGTTTTTTTTTTTTTTGTTCATTTAAACGTTCTGTTCGATCGATAATCGATATCTCGGGAAGATCGTATTGTGCATTTTTCGCTACGCGCATCTCGTTTTCGTTAACGAAACTACGAAGAAACGCTACGTCCTATCGACTATTTCGCGCTAGAGATCCTCGGCCCTTCTCTCGCTCGCGACATTTGCACGCTGTTTCCGCGCTCGGAATAACTCGTCTCGTAAGAGGTCGCCTAAGTCATCCGCTCATGACTTACGGAATTACTTCTCTAACAGTTTCGATCCGTTAGAGAAAGGAATTATTTATTTCCGAATATTTGACTCGTTGCTAAACCGGAAGTATTTATGTAACCACGAAGTTCGAAGCTTTGAAAGTGGTGCCATGGTGAACGATAGCCTACCGTACCGTAGGGCTCGTCAAGGGCTCGTCTCGGGAAAATGATCTAAGAGGATCGATGAAAGCCATCTGGTACGTACGACGCGACGGAAGTTTGAGAATTTTTCGAAAGTACGAGCGGTACAGGTAGACGATAAGATCGAGAAACGCGATCGCGACGGTCCTTTCCACGAACGGTGTCTGTCTGGAAAAGGTCAATTGTCTTTTTCGAGACGAGTTTCACCGCTAATCGTCACGAAATTCTTACTACAAGCGTAGAATTAATTCGATGCTAGAGTTCGATAGCTGGCGATGCGTTTCGTGCGAAGTTAGCGGTAAAATATGGCAACGACAGGTAGACGTAGCAGCGGCGGAAATGTAGAATAATTTAACGTGGACTGTTCTTTCCTTAGTTCTGCGTCGAGAGTGTACAAAAGTGAGATGGTATTTCGAATAAACTCGAAACGATTCTTGTTCCGTTTAACGATCAATCAACAATTTGACGGCCGTTTACTTTGTGGAATCTGTGACTCGTAATCATTCGTTTCCTTTTTGTAACTAATAGAAGTCTATTTGAGCAAAAACACCAACTTTTAAGACTTGCTAGTTATTCGAATGAAATTGTCCGAAGATAGCTATTCGGATAATAAATTATCTCGTTTGAATAGGAAAATAAATCAATTTCATTCTTCTCTAATGTTATATTTTATCAAACGAGCTTGCAAATAATTCTTGACATTTCCATTCTTACTTTGCGTGAGAAATTTTCCTTATTGTATAAGTATAAATGTATACAAACCAGCCGTCAGAGTGTTAACTCTCTTCTTGACTCGTTTATCTTTCCTTAAAATTCATCCTGAAATCTCTCCTCTTTAACGATTCGATTCTTCGTGTCATCATTCTGTAACTGTTTCACGTAACTGTTTCGACCCGTTTATATATTCTTTTTTTACTGTTTTTCGTTTTAGTAAAAAGCTAGGCCGCTGTTAGGCGTTCAGGCGGTACCACCCTCTTGACGAACAACACTTATGTATTATCTCTACAACGTTCTCTTCTCACCCTTGTATTCTTAAATTTACTCGATATCACGTAACAACTATCGTTATATCTACGCGCTTTGAACTTGAAACATTCTATACAACAAAGAATTTATCAACATGAATTAAAAATTTCCCTCTTTAACACGCTTTCGATCTCCCTGTCTCTCAGTGTCTCACTCGCACTTGCGCCCCTGTTATACGCCTCTCTCTTTCACTCTCTCTCTTTTTCTCCTTTCTCCCCCCCCCCCCCCTCTCTCTCTCTCATACTTTCTGCTTTTCCTTACGATAATATTATGTCGAACATCGTCTAGAAGTATCACCATAGCGTGTTATAGACGAGAACTCGAAGGAATGGTCAGCGAAAAGTTTCAGCGAAGATTCGATTTTTTTGTTATCGCGCGCCTCTTACGTAGACTAGTTTGTTGAATAATAATCGAGTAAGTTAAAAACAAGTGTACTTGAAAGCACAGACAAGAATTCGAATTGGGGGCTGAAACTGGGCCTTTCGAGTACGTTTCAATTTTTTTCAATTTTTTCGTCGAGACAAGTCAAGTTAGATCAGGTTGAAAGACAACAAAGTTATGCTGGGATCACAGGTAACCGAATAAGGTTAGGTTCAAAAACAACCAGATTATATTAGGTTCAAAGGGGATGTTCGGTTGAAAGATAAGAAAATTAGGGTTAGGTTCAAAGGCAACAAAATTAGATTCGGTTCAGGGGCAATCAGATTATGTTAGATTTAAGGGTGAGTTAGGTTAGATTGAAATACAAGAGAATTGGTTTAGGTTGAAAAAGAAAAAAATTCGATTAGGTCGGAAGATGATAAAGAATCAGGTTCTATCGAAAAACGATGAAATTAGATGAAATCGGAAAGAAACAATGCTAGGTCAGGTGCAAAGAGAGTAGCGGTAGAAGATAATCGATGCGATTATAGAAGATATCAATTAACTGTCATCGTTTTAATAGCCAGCGATCCGAATCGTCGCTTCCGTTTTCAAGCACACGCCACGGACCAGCTCTGGCAATCGTCAAGCTCGTTTTCGCGCAGGAAAACACGACCTCTCGACGATCGATGCGAGGCAACTCGCGTTTTCGTACCATCGTTTACTCGCGACGTTTATTTTCCGACGAAAATATATTCGCGACGAACGTTGGTCAGTCTTCCGAACGTCGATACTTCCTTACGAATTGTCTACCGATTAATCGAAACGACTGCTCGTAACGCTATATATTTTGTCCCTGAATAAGTTCTCGCGACGTCGTTCCGATTCGTCGAATGATTTAACTCGTCGAGTAGCAAACTACGTATAAGCGTAATCTTGTATTTTCGTAACGAAATATATTTATATCTTATAAAAGTTTTGCCAATAACTTAGAACTTTTGTTTCCTCGCGTCAACTTTGTTCATATTAAATCGTGAAACTGCCTCGAAGTTAGCAGAACGTACGAAACGTTGATCGTAAAAGAGAAAAGGAAATCTCGTTCGAGCGAAATTTCTATGCGGTCGTGTCGAAAGCATATTCGTAAATGTTAGGAATAATCGAAACTTGCTACTCGAAGGGTCAAAGAGACATCGTTGAAAGTATACGAAACGTTACCGAAGGAACTCGATAGCTTGAAAACGAACAGGCGAATGACGGAGCTCGTTGTCGGGTCGATTCTCGCGATCACGATAGAGTAAAGTGTCTAAGATTCTACGGTAACAGGCGAAAAAGAGAATTTCGAGAGAGAGAAATCAGCGAGCGGTCGGGCCAGCGTCCATCGTCGTAACAAGAATAATCGTCCATCGGTCGGTTTGGATGGAATCGTGCCAAGGTATCGTCGATCATGCTTGCCGAGAAGAAGAGACTCTTCCGGAGAATTCCCTATATTTCACGCGAGAAGTCGTAAAAAGTAGCTGCTGGCAGTTCGAGCGCGACGGCGCGGCGCGAAGAAAAAAGAATAGAATACGTTCGACGACGAATTCGTTGCCCTTCTATGTACTTTTTCGGTCGTGTACCGATTCGACGAAGATCGTAGAGACCGGAAATAGCATCATCGGCGCTTGGAGCTTCGAAACGGCGACCACCATTTCTCCGCCAGTTCCTTAAGATATTAAAATACATCGTAGAAGAAGAAGAAGAAGAAGAAGAAGAAGAAGAAGAAGAAGAAGAAGAAGAATAAGGAGAATAAGTAGAAGAAGAAGAAGAGGTGGAGGAAGAAGAAGAAGAGATAAAAGGGAGAAAGTGAAGTCGGTAGCGGCAAGAAAGATTTCACGTTATACAAAGTGAATATTAATTTCGATCGTTGGCACGATTGGCCGACACACTCGCTGCGTCTAAATATTGACCGACGCAACGGCCGTTTCGCTCGAACGGTTTGCGTCGCGTTTTTGTTAATTCTTAAACGAGATGAGTATTTTGTTTCAGGTATTTCAAGGTTTTCTATAATATATTTACATACGTATCTAGAACGAAACAACGCTTGGTAAACGCTGGCCTCGGCTGTATCTTCATTATTTTTTTTTTCTTGTATAACCATGAAATATAATCGGCGACGGATAAGGGTTAACGAGGGGGCTGTTACGGGGAACGAGGTAGGGGATGATGCATCAACAGTTTTCGATAGTTAATCTCGGGAAGGCTGTTGTTGTCGTTTGCTCCTCTTTCATGCGGCGTTCGAGGAAGATTTTCTTTCTTTTCCGTTCGTCGGGTGAAAACGACTTCGCCGACGACGATGATGATGACACGATGACGAGACCCGTAAAATGCGCGTATATACCCTTTCTTGTTTGGACCTCTTCTTGTTCGTTCGATCTCTCGTCGTTGTCGTTGTTGACTCCTAGACCGGACAGACGAGGAACTCGTACTCGAACATCAATGAGACCGCGACGAAGACGAAGTAGAGGAGGAACATCGTGAAACCGAGGCCCTTGTTCATTCGCCATTTGAAACAGGCTATGCTCAGTATCACGAACAGCAGCATACAGAAAAGGATCGCTATGCTGCACACCATGCCCACCGAGTTCACCTCCACGGGCCTTCCGTAGATCAAGCCGTATAGCAGCCACGGAACCGGAAGCCTGTGGACAGAAACATTACGGTATGTTTCATTTCAATGACCGTCTCGTTTTTCGCGCGTTATCGCGACTAACTCTAATAAACGAGCTTTTCATTCGTATCGCGAAGCAAGATACGTTTTTCACGAGACGCCATCGAAATGCATCCGATTTATAAATACGATTCGAATAACGAGGCTAAAATCCTTGTAGAATATAGCGAGGAGAAAAGTTCTTTCGACGAGAACTCGTGACCTCCTTAATCCGTTACCTTCGCGAGCCAATAGGAGTCGAACAGTTCGATCGAAAGAGATTATCAAATTTCCTTCCTACCTATCTACGTATTTTCGACTGCCGAAATACATGTTTTACGCTTTCTCTTTATCCCTTTGCTTGTCAGTTTACTTCGACTTCCGTACAACACAGATATCGAAGGAAAACTAGGACATCGAGCGAGAGGGGCTGTGGTGTATTCGATAGACCCTTAAACGGGACTCGTTGCTTAACGGTGAACCTTTTCAGCGTTATTCTCTTCTCTGACTCGGCGTAATCGTAATCTGCGAGGTGCAATCGGGACTTAGGCGAAATCTACGTGCCTTTTTATCCGTGGACTACCAGTCCAGAGAAGTTTCGAGAGGGACGCGCGAACGTTCCGCCGCTGTCTGTTTTCGGGCAACTTGCCAGCTGGCATCCGGACAACGGATGCGTGCAACCGAATCGATCTTCGATCGAGTCGATTGCTGGACGGAAGCAGCCTCGTTGCCAGGAAGTCGTGCGTCCATGCGCGCGCATTCTACGCGTTCGTTCGTGCTAGGTTAGCCAAAGAAAACTTGGACTACCTTGAAATTTCTTTTACAGTTGGTAATTACGCTGAATGTACATTGAAAATTTCCATCTTTCTATTCGTAATTACCGTATTCGTTCATCCTCTCGATCATCGGACGAGAAGAAAGCTTGAAACTTACCGAGAACTCGAGATCCATGCTATAAAATATTTACTTAGAATCGTGAATCCTCGAGAAATTTTTCGTCGTCTTCCTCTCTTCGAATCCTTAAAACGCGATACGTATGTTCGCGTGACCGAATTGCTTGGAAAACTCGTCGGTATCGCCGGTATCGTCGGTATCGTCTGTGGAGAGAATCGAATATCCAGTCGCCGGTAGTTATTGTACGAACAGAGGATTCGATCTTATAAATTGGAATTTCACCGATGATCAAATGGAGCCAAGAGGAGACGCATGGAATTGGTCGTTGCGCCAGCCCATTCAGGTATTCTCGCTATTTTCCTCTAATAGCGTTCGCCATTCGTTCGCCAACCCTTCCCCCGTCTTCCTCTCAGTATTATTATATCGTTGCCGTGCGAAATAGCAGAAATACCGTGTCACACACGCGACTCATTTTCCGCTAGGATCCATCATCGAGTCCCGATCCACGCGCGAATCCATTTCTCGTTTTCTCGTCGAACGATCTTGTCGACGACTCCTCGACGACCAAACCGACAATGTCCAATAACAATTTCTATGTACCAACAATTAACATCTGTATCGCGTTATTAGGAGGACCATCCTACCGCAACACCTTCTCGTAATTGAAAGAGCGACGCAGTTACAGAGTTGTCACAGAGTAGCTTCCGAAATCGTGTTAATTTTTCTAATTGTAGGTATTACCGTTGCTAAGCGTTGGCCAGGAGTTAGCATCGTGCCTCTTTCAGGCGATATTTCTTCGAGAAAAAAGGAAACTGCAGCGGAGGGTAGACGGTAGGGGCTGCGAAGCAAGTCGTTGGAAGCAATTAGGCTAATTGAGTTAATTAATTTAACCGGCTTGGCGGTCGAGGCGCCGATAAATTTTGCTGAATGAGAGATTCGTTCAAAAGTGGGACGATTACGAACACGACGAGCAAATGGACGCGTGCTCGAATTCGCTCGATTCGTCGTAAAAATACCTGTTCGATCTTTAGATGATCATTTTCTAAAATGTCGTTTTCTCGTAAACGCGAACAACCTTTCGATAGTATATTAAACGATACAATGAAATTAGAAACACGTAAGGACCAGTAGAACGTCGAGGTTTCTTTTGTTAACACCAACATTCTGCCAAGAGTGTTCGTTAGAATAGAAATTTGATCGAAGTCGCGTTAAACTCGTTGGTCGAACACATCGACGGAACTTTTATCCTCGGCGAAAAGACTCGAACCGAGACTTTTAATGCTTCGAATGTTTGCGGAGACAGTTAAATCGTTCGAGATTTTTAAATAGGCTCGAGAAGTTCGACCGACCGATCCGAAAGTTTTATTATGCGCTCGAGGCGGTTCGACGCTTATCCATCGTAGCGACCACGAAATTTAAGGGTCGCCTAACGGTGAAATTTTCTTCTATAACGAGAAACGTTCTATATCGTTTTTTTTTTGTCAGAATTCTTCGATCGGTTCGGTAGGAAATTTTTCTTTCAACCGTACAGTACCTAGTCGTCGACTAGGTCGCGTATCGAAATCTAATCGTATTACAAAAAAAGATATCAGGTTCGTATAAAAAACCATGCAAGTTATCGTAGAACGAACGGAAACGATTGTTAGCCGAGCTTACTATCGTCGTTATCCAATTAAATAGATTGTCCTCGCGTACAATGACGGTCTACAACGATATTTCCAATAACGGTCGAGCACGAATCTGTCGGAAGGACCGTTTCTTTCGGCTCTTTCAAGAAGTAATCGTTTCCAACATCGAGCAACTTCCGGTCTTCGAAGACATCTTCTTCCCTTTCTTCGAAGGATCGATCGGAAAGTCTTGAAAATCTATAGTCTAAAAGTTTTAACGAAACGAAGTCTAGTAGCTAGTTAGCGTAAGTCGAATTAATCGTTAATATCGGATATAATCGCGAAACGGTACTGGCGAAACCTTTAACGAGCGAAAAATCGTGTGCTCACCCAACGGTCACGTCGAAAATATTACTGCCGACGGAGCTCGACACGGCCATATCGCCGAATCCTTTCCTCGCGACGATCACGCTGGTGATCAGGTCGGGAATACTGGTGCCGGCAGCAAGAAACGTTAGCCCCATCACTTCCGGCGGTATGCGAACCGTGTCGCCGGCGACGTTCGCCCACCAGACCATCAGGTACGAATATGCCGCGATCCAGAGGATCGACCCGAGGAACGTCACCGCAAACAACTTCTTCCCTGGAAAAATAAACACCGAACAAATTATTCTCTACAATTTCTCTAGGATTTTTTCGTTAACGTTAATATTCCATCGACGTCAGCATTAATTTAATCAATTCCTTCATCGGCAACGTATCGTTGAAATATTCTTTAACCGTAACCTCGACGTCGAACATTTACACGGAAAATTCCAACGACGATCGAGAATCGGTTGCAAATATTTGAAGATGAAAGCAAATGACGAATAACCGATATCGATGCGAACGCAAACTGGAAGATACGGAAACGAGAGTGGTACGGTCGTAGCAACGATCGTTATTCGCTGAAATTTTGCACGGTTACGAAAACATTTGCCGATTGATCATCGATGTCGCCGTTATCGATGGCTATCGTTGAAATCGAGAGATCGCGAAGCAATTTTCTGTAACAATGAAAAGCGAATGGTCGCTCGCAACGGGACCGTGTGAATGCCTGCACGAGCCAACAATCAGTCGTCGATTCGAAATTAGCGTCTCAATATCATCTTTCGTTGCAGCCATTGTGTCCCGTTGAAATAGTAGAGCGCGGCGTCACGTCGTTAATAGGCGGTGCATAATGCGGCACGTCTCTGATTGACGATGAACAGGAGCCAAGGTTTCGAATAACAGACGCGTGTGCCGTCTAACTTCATTTTCCAAGGGAACCCTTTTTATCCTTGCAACGAAAATTAAACAATTTCGTGGTCTGTATACTCGCTAGGATAGAATACTTTTTGCCGTAGAGTAGAGACGTTTGCGTTAATATCGGTGTTAAAGTCAGGCTCTGTTCGTCTAATAAAGCTCGGTTAGTTTTAATAATCGAAATTCGTTTAAACGATTGCACGAGGGTACGTTATAAACTCGTAACCGAGACATGAATGAGTTAACGGTGTACTTTTTCGAAGGCGGTAGGGTATCCTTGCGTGGTCGGTACGATCGAACGACGGTATTAAATATTGCATACCACGGACAGAAATATCCGGTTCCGATTAAACGTTTCATCGCGGCCACCACGGAAGAAAGTTTCATCGACTATTTTCGGAACATTTCACCGTCGTCTTCGCGAACCTGTACGTTCCTGTCGAATAATTCGACGACGAGAGTATACGTAGGAGAGATTTCTAATTAAAATCGAAATTCCGAGAGAACGTCGCTTACCCTTGGGTGTCCTCGTGTCCGGCAACGTGAGCCACAGAGGGAACAAAATTGGCGCTACCAGAATGTAAGTTAGTCTCTTTTTAGGACTGCTGGGCCAGCCCATGTTCAGGGCCTCTGGAGGTTCATCCTCCTCTCCCTGAAACATAAACGTATTCCTCCGTTTAACGACTATTCGTTTTTCGACTCTTTCGATCAGGGATCTTACGTTCCCTTATTTATTCTACCGATCGAATACTAAGTCGAATTATTTTTAGTCGAAACTAAGATTCGTAATTACGGAGTGCCGTAATTTTCTGTACTTGGAATGAACGCGATCGTTTAATTCGTTCGGTATATCTCGTCGACTTGAACGAAAAAGTGGGATCCGGAAGTTTATCGTCCGGAATACACTTGGCTCGGGTTAGGTGTGGTATTGTCGCGAAATACAATAAAGCTCACGGCGGAGACATTGTGCCTGTTGAGAAACCGCGTGTCGCGGTAAAGGCACAAAGCTAACCCTTATTCATCCCCGGCTAACCGCGGCACAATGGCCTCGTAGGTGTTTGGATTTTCCAGCTGCAATCGTTCCATCAGGGATAATTGTACTTCCCGACGAGCATTACCGTTCATTTCGCCATTTGCTCGAGTCGTCTGACTGAACTCTCTACTGGCGCGAGACACGACACGAAACGGAATTTTCTAACCAACAAGTATTTCGGAATGCCTTCAACTTATAATTTAACGACGCAGGTTAATCGTATAGTCATACGTTACTAATAGTTCTAATAGTCGCGTACAAGAAACGTAGATTAGCAATTTTATTCGAATTTTATACGATTCACGATACGTAGATGATTCTTTCGCTATTTCTTAGGATATTCACAGTGCCGAACGAACAGCGATTTCAAACTTTTATACCATCTATGTAGGTACTATGTATAGCATCGTAAGAGCGTAACAGGCACGGTTACGCGCCGTCCGACTATACATCGACTATTCCACTGTCGTGAACCTAGACTCGGGAGAGATCGAGAAGATAAGTAACGCTCGTTTGAAAAATTTCATACAGTACGTAAATAGGAGTACTTGAATTTCAAAGGATTCGTGTAGCAGGTTGATCGAGAACAGTCGACCTTGAAATTCGAAAAGGCGTGCCAGAAATCACGGAACTCGGATGAAAAGGAAAAACAATCGGTCGGCGACTTTTGCTTCGATTATTCGTAAGGTAAAAGAAGGACCGAAATAGGCAGTGTGTAGCGCAGCAATGCCGGGTTGTAGCCAGAATTGACCCAGATTCCTGGTGCATTCAAAATGAAAAGGCCTTCTCACTCATTTAGGACAAAGAGGTTCGAGAATCACTCCTCCCCTCGCGATCCGCGCGCGTGCACGTTCCACTCGACAGCTAATATCGATGAAAAAGCTCGTGCCACCAATTTTTCAGTCGTGAAAAACCGATTTCGCGTTTCCAGATTTTGCATTTAAACGAGTACTCGAAAAAGGTCGTGCCTTAAAATTACGAATCGAAAGGAACCTACTAGGGAATCTTCACGTTTCTTCGCCTATTTTGACAATTAACGGTTCCGTATTACTCGACGCAACGCGGAAGGACGGAAAATGACGTTCAACGATCCCGAGACACAAGGTGACCGCGAAGACGAAACGTCCGTTAACTCGACATCGAGGAATTTAACGGGACGTTACTTCCGGAGAACGAGGATATCGCGACGAGGACGAGAGCGAGTTTCGTCGATGGAAAAGAGGAGCAGCCCCGAGGAAGATATTAAGCTGAAAGCTCTCGGAGTCGGCACGCTAAGCGGACAACTTTGAACGATTCGAAAACGAGGCTGGTTGTTCTAGAGAAAGCTACTCTTAGCCAATTGCCTTATTTTCGGCTCGATGTCCTTCGCTGTACGACCCAATTCTCGAATGTCCTTTCTATTGTCGTTGACTACGTTTCGATATCACCGATGTTCTACACATTTAGCGGCGAAATAAATCGAAGGTTACATTCGATAGTTATATATCGATCGAATCGAGGTTGTTACAAACCGATCCGATTTATATTCGATCGATCTTCGAACGCGTTCTTTCCCGATGTTGGAAGAAGAGCACGACGAAGATCGTTTGTCAGAGGTCGACCGACTGGAAAATAAAGAGGTTCCTAGCTTCATTTTTCTTATCGCCATTCCGTTGCGTTCAGACGAATTATCAAACATCTATCTCTGTCCGCGACCTAACAGACAGAATTTCAGATAGGATGGGACAAACGATATCGTTGGTTGGATCTTCGCGTTCGTTCGACTTCTCCAAATGTCTCCCTGTTTCGAACACTCTGGCTCTGATAGATAGACCTACTAATGCGGGAATTGGTGAAAAATCGGTGCTGGTAATCGAATCCGAGATCATCGAGTCGGTAACAGGTTCTACCTCATCCACCGTGGCATCGACAGTTCCTCGTTGCCGCAACGATCGTCTCTCTTGTCGAATACGAACATTTTGCTTTCGCGCTACCAACTTTTTTAATAACTCCTCGGTGAGTATCCTCTCACCGCTATCTTTGCTTAACAGCCTTTTAATTAAATTTTAATTAACAGAACTTATTAGTTATCAGTTACGAAACTATCACCGTTCTTATTCAGAATTACCACCATTTTAAATGTTTAGATCCGATAGGAACGAGTGTACCTTCGCGGAGGAACATGGAATTTTAGCGCGATGTTCACGCCTGAAATCAGTTGTACGTCGAAAGTTTTTCGAATCGATCGATAACGATAATTGACCTGCTCGTCGAGTCTGTACAGCGACTGCAGTTATTTCACTGAGCGGCCTGCGGGAAAACGGGATCAGAAAACGAACGAATTTCACAGCCGATCCGTGAGGCTTCGTGACAGAAAACGAATTCAAATTAGAAGTTTGTGTTTACGGATCAACGAAAACGCGAACAGAAAATAGGATCGGTACGTTGTCTCTTGAAATAGAACGATAAGGTTCCTCGAAAGGGTTTTCTTCCCTTTCGAAGTTTCTAATTTCAAATTGATCGGGAACGTGGCTGCTGTAAGCTACTATTAGATTAACTAACTAAGAAAGAAACATGTATCGGTCGCGGAGTGTCGGTTTCGAAAGATCGATAGTTAATTTACACGCATACAACGTTCGAAAAAAGGTTTCTCTTAGTTACCTAGAGTTGTTTCGAGATGGAAAATCGTGTTTAGACGTGCGGGAGCAAGAAATATGAAACAAAGCCAGGAATATTAAGATCCGTGGACGCAGAAGGGGACGAAGCATTCGTCGAATTTGATAATTACCGATTCGAGGCCCGCGTCGAGGCCAGCGGCTATACCACCGTTGGGAAGTTCCTGGATGCCAGCGGTGGTGCCGGCGGTGGTCGTCGTCGTAGTGGTGGTCGTGGTGGTGCCCTGAGAGCCTTGCTGCAGCTGTAGCGTGGTCTCTTTCGAAGAAGCCCCGGAATAATGGGCGGCGGTCGACGTCGCGGCGCCATTGTGCGGCTTGGTGGCATCCAACAGCACCTTCAGCGACGCTATCGCGTGCAGTTGCGTCGCTTTCTCGTCCACTTTGCCTGAACAGCACCAGAGATGCAGGTTAATGAGGAAAAGACCGCGAACGCGACAGTCTAACGACTTTCTTCTACTTTAATCGACTTTCGACGGTCACAGGCGCCGATGTTCCAACGATTCATTTAATCCGTCTAATCCGTTCAAGTTCGTTAACGGCCAAAAAATAAATCTTCTATCGGTCCGATCATCGTAAGATTTCGTTAGCAAAACTTTCATAGGATATTTTACGGGAATGAAATATTTCGTTAACGAACTTACGAACGTTTAAACGTCGCTACGTTACCGGTAAACTAAACGATCGGCAACCAGTAACAATTATCTCTCTACGTCTAGCAAAAACGTAACTGGCAAGCAAACGAAAAAAACGTTTCGATCGCTTCGATAAATTTCCAACGTCCAAGACTCGAAGGATCTCATCCTATTATCGAGCGTGAAAGACCTTGTAAATTTTTTGCAAGCTTCGCAAATGCGCAAGACCACGAGAGATATACGTATAGCCGTTCCATTTAAGCGTGCAGTTTAAAGTTGGCTAAAGCTGGAACTACGAAATAATTATGAGCAAGAGTCATTCAAGCGTTTCTCGTGCGCTCTCGCCGCTACGTTCTACTTCGCGCGACTACATCGAACAACCTCGCCTTGCCTCGTCTTACGTAATAGATACCATTTTTCCTGTTCACTTTTCTCACCCTACCAATCTTCGCCGCTTCGTTACGAACAAAACGTGCACAACGTTTATCGTCTTCCTGGACGTTTATTCGCCGAAGAACGGCTTCGTTGAAAAAAAACGCTCGACGCGTTACGAACGTAACGAGCTTAACGCGCCTGATCGTCGACCAATTGGATTATCAGAGTCGAATGCCGTTCTACGCGAGTGGATCGCTCGGCAAATCGTGTTTAAAAAAATTACACCGTATACATTAATGCTCGAACAATATCCGATTACCGCTTGTCGAGAGTCTTTTACGCGGCAACGGCGCATGGATTTTAAAAGATTACCGCTATCGACGCTTTCGAAACGTTCAAGTATTTCGGTGCTTCCGAAAATCTGCCAACTTTTCAGCGTCATCCCGCGAAGCTTTCCGCGTATCGACACGCAGCGTTGGAAACGTTCGTCGAGGCCCTCGAGATTTCCCAAATTCAACTTTTCCAACGCCTTCGCGAGACTTTGGAAACCCTCGGATCTTTCGAAACGTTCAAAGCGTTCGTTGCAAATTCGACTTCGAATAAAGCAGGTCGGAATTATTTGAAGCAGAAGATGCTTGTCGCATCTACTCGCTCGTTTCATTTCTTAACGAGGCGTAGAATTTTAAGAAGCGTCGCTATTTCACGCGATGATAAGTCCACTGGTAATACCTTCCACCTTTCCACCGCGAGAACTAATTTCTCCATCATGATTTTCTTTCCTCTTCCGGAGATGGCCTTAATTAATAGCGGATAGAAGGAAGCGAATCCGGCCAGTGAATCAACCGAGACTTCCGTTTCGTTATCGTTAGCCACCGTAATTTTCCAGAAAATCTGTGCACCGTCTAAAACCTCTCTTACCTTTCCGCAACCGGTAGCCTTCGTTTTCCTATTCTTCAAGCTCTCGACTTAGCAACATTTGCATCTGTTCGAGATACGCGAACAAACTCGATGCTTCTCATTGTTCTCATTTTCGATCTCTTATTACTATGGGAATGCTCGCGATGTTATTTCGGTCTAGAAAGAAATTCAATTCCCTCGTTACACGATTCGTTTCGATCCAATAAACTTCGGACGAGAATCGTCTTTCGAAATATCTCCGTTTCGACTTAATCGAAACGAGACTTTATTCTCCGACTTACTTTATCGCCTTATTTTCTTCGTATCGTCTGTTTTCGAATTTCGAAGATAACGTTCCCTGTTATCGTTTTCTTGTCTATTAATGTTGTTGTCGCGTAAGGAAATCCCTTTTCCCAACACGCACACGCAAACTTTCCGAAAAATCATGTATTTCCTAAGACTTCGAAAGACGCTTGTCGGTGGATTTCGAGCGGCGATGAAAGTGGCAAATGCGACCTTCCAACCACCATAGTTGCGTCTCGCGCTTCGTAACTCTACTTTCAAGAGACTCACAGAACCACGGAACAGCTGTAAGACACTCGAAATTCGTTCGTTACCGCAACTCGTTGCAACTTCCACCGATCCTGCGCTTGTTCGTGCGATACTAGGTCAAAGAGGAAACTCGAGGTGGGTCGGAAAAGAATGGTGCAAGAAGAACACTGAAAGTCCGGACACGATATGAAAGTATCTGTCTAGCCGGAGGCTACCTCATTTGCTATTTATCTCGTTTCTCTTCCTTTCTCTCTCTTCCTCTCTTTCCTCCTTTCCTTTTTTTTTTTATATGTACACGCGTCGAATAGGAATACCGACACTCCGAGTTTCTTTTTTTAACGTACATCATTAACCCTGTTTATCGATTGACCCGCCCATGACACGTTGTTAAAAAAACTTGTTATTTAACGCGTATTTTTAAATGTCTCGATATCTCGTTGCTCGGTAAATAATGTTTTCGATAACGATGCCGGATAACGGATTTTTTTTTCGCTATAACGAAACGATAATTAACGTTATTGCGTTAACTTTTCCGTCGCGATCGAACGAATTTTCGTTAAGGTACGCTTAAAAAAATTCGCTTGCCGGTACAACGAATCGCCAAGTTACGATATTACGCGATATAAAGCGAAACTTTAGAAAACGTCATAACTTTTTTTTTCGTCTCTTTTCCGAGACGGACCACGCGAAATATTGCAGGATTTCCGTGAATATAGGTTGAAAAACGAGACTCGCGCGCGTGGGTCGGTCGAAACGAAAGAAGAAAACATAATTTGACGATTAGCTTGGACCAATAGTGAGCTGGCAACGGTAGCACTAGGTCAAAGAGAAAGAGCCACCGGTGAGTGGGCTTCGGCAAAAAAAAAAAAAAAAAAGAGACAAGAAGAAAGAGAAAGGCGAAGAGCCGAGGGCGAGAAGTCGGATCGCGATGAAAGTATCGACCCTTTAAGCTGCCTCGAGCTAGATGGAAAGTCATAAGGGAGAAACGTGCAAAAAGGAAGGGGCTCAAAGAGGGAAACAGAAGGAGAGACGGAGAGGGACCAGCGTGTTTTAAGCTGTTAAGCTTCGGTAATTCTTATTCTTTGCATTTTAGTACCCTTTTCTGTTGCGCAGTTTCTCGCCTATTGGGAAAAATAGGTGAAAGAGATTGCAGCAAAACGTGGAAACAATATAGCGGGAAAAGAAGAACACGACCTCAATTAACACATTGAAACGTACAAGTACCGTCGCATTGTAATTTAATGATTCGATAAATCAGTGTTTCTCGCGACCGTGCACCGTGAAGAAATTCCTAAAAATAACCTGATCATTTTCATTTTGCAACGATTAACGTTTAATAGCAACGTTTATTATTCGTTTAAGAAAATATTCACCTATTTGTTATTACTCCGTAACGTCGTAACGATTAGAGTCGTTGGTAAACGGTGATCGTTTATCCAGGAAATATTTTCTTTTTCGATTCGTTGTACAAATGGAAAGATTGAAAATAGTAGGAAATTTCGCAGCTGGTTATAACGGAGAAAGGAAAGGAAAGAGGCCGATCCGAGCGGATCAAGTAGAATGAGTCCATGCTGTTCAGCCGAAGTGGCTGTCACCTATTAACCTACAAAACGCGATCAGCCCAACGTTTGCTCAGCGGACATGCTCCGGTTTCGCGAACAATTAAATCCTGTTACTTTATATCCTATGGAAGAAAAATCGAACGAAAAGAAAATATTCTTCTATCCGTGAAATCGCTGAAACAGCGATACTACGATAATAAATATACGCGGTTAAAGAGTATCGAGCGGCACGATCGTTAAAAACCAAGATATAGATCGACGTGACCTTCGCGCGACAATAAAAACTGTCTCGTTAACCCTTTAGTCGCGAGAGACGTTTATAAAAGGTGTTATTCCTAACGAAAATTCGAAATTCGAGAGTACACGATACGAGAGGTTGCTCGGAATAAAGGAAAAATTCCATTCTGCTCGTTTCGATTTTTCCATTCACCGCCAAGAAAATTGAATACGAAAGTCGAGAAGAAAATGGAGTTGCTCCGAGTAATTGGGTGGAGGTCTTTAGCGAGGCGACATCTTTAAAGTTCCGTTATGTCGAAGAAAGTTTCCTCTCTTTCGGTAAAATGCAAGTAGAGTGGCTGCTGAATCAAGGAACATTTAATTCCTTAAAGGACCGACCACGCGAGATCCGATCGCACGAGGGTCGGTTTATCGTCCCTGCTACTGTGTATATTTCAATAGCTTCGTCTTAACTAATCTTCCTTTAAACCTCTCATGGCTATGAACTCGTATACGGGTCGTCGCTAAACGTTCGCCGAGGACCAATCTTTCGTCTACGAGTTTCTTGTTCGAGCTAAATACTTTCGATTTTTTAACGCGTTCTAATCGTTATCGTAGTAACAACGATTTAGATATCTTTCGAGCGATATCGTCCTTTTCGAAATAAGAAATAGCGATAACAATTTCCTGTAAAAAACTTTGTTACATGTTCTGTGTAAACGTTGAAAGCTTCGAGATACCGTAAACACGAAATTATCAGTGTTACGTAACAGAAGCGTTCCGTTAAACGAGCCACACTGTTTGACGAATAGAGCGTATTAAACGAAAGGAGGGTTAGGCTCGAAAAATCGCGCAACACCGATGTTAAACCGAAGCAAAGGGACGAAGATGAAAAGAGGGCTGGGTACGAGATCGATATCGTTTACTCGAACCCTTTTCGACGCTATCGGATTCCCGCGAGGGTCTTGCGTGTAAACGATTAGACGCGAGTGCCAGCTAATTCTGACGAAAAACCCGACGTGATTGATGATTCGCACTTGCCACGCTCCGTCGGTCGAAAGTCATCGAATTCGTCGTCAATTTTTTCTTCGTTTTTCCGATCTATTAACGCGTACGTTACAACGATCAAAGTAATCATTTTTTCGTCGAATCTAGACGTAATTTCTGAATAGCAACGTTGCTAATTTAGCGAAACAATATAATAGCGTCATATGAGAAGCGTCAGTTTCACGGTGAACACGATGCACCAGTTCGTTAAAATGTTTAATAACTTACGGAGAATAGTGGACGATCGATCAGCACCGTGGTGGAAGGCCAATCGAATTCCCTCGGTGACGTTTCTATATAGAATCGAAAGCAGTGATTTTATCGAAAATCTTCGTACACTCTTCTCCCCTTTCAACTCTTGCCACTTTTTACCTATACCGCACCGTTCCAATTCGTCCCGTGAGTTATACTCGTGATTGCTCGATTCCGTTGGGGATGATATTAACAAATTGGGCCGCGTTCCTTTAATTCCTAGTCTTTGCACACAAACAAAGGTCTGCGGTGGTTAACGTGCTTGTACATACCGTTACTTAATTCTCGTCGACTAGTTTCCCTTCTTCGTTCTATTTACAGAAGAACGCTGAAAGTTTGTCCTAAATGTCAGCCTTCGTTCTGACTTTTCATCCCCCTCTCCCTCTCCCTCTCTCTCTCTTTAAAAAGGGAAACTCGGGACGATAGGTCGCTCGTCAAACTTTCGATACTTTGTACACTAATGGATTCGACGTCGTTTAACTCTCGGATGACAGACGTCGATTATTTCCAGATATTTCTCGAGAACGTTAATGTCTTCGCAAAATTTCTTCCTTTTCGAATGCTAAACGATCGAAATCTCGAGCAACGCCAACTACGCATAGAGTTTGAAAGCGTTTCGATGGTAAAGAGGAGGGATAGATCCTTTTAACCGGAGAATCAATTAAAAAAACTGAGAGAAGGATACCTACTTCGAACTGGGTTTACTCAGTGTCCAATATCTCTGTTGACATTGCCAGAGTGTTTTCTAAGGAAATACCCTTAAGTATTCCTAAGGAAATACTTACAAGTTTTTAGCGTACACTCGAGAATCTTAACCGGTAAGATTAGCATTAATTGCAAAGCTATCACGGTATCGCGATTAACGTATAAACATCGATCAAAATCACTGGAGAACTAATTGTAAAAATAGCAACGCTAGTTAATTGAATTATTATTAAAGCCTCGAACGATGTCGAACGCGATATCGTTTTGATGATCCGAAAGAATTAGAGATGATAGAAATAGAAATAGTTGGGGAAACTAATCGTAAAAACTGTACGTCACCCTCAATGTTAAAGCTGATTCCGAAATGCTACCGGGCGAAGCCTCGACCGAAGCTATTAACCAGCAGCGAGTCCAAGAGTATTTCGTCGAGCGGCAGAGGACACGGATCAGCACATATGCGAAACGTTGCATGAGAAATAGCCATTCACGTTGAATATTATCCGAAGCATCGTCGCAAGGTGATGTCTCGATGACGTTAAAGGCGCGGAGTTAAAGGAAGGGAAAAGGAAGGAAGGCGAGCCCCGAGCGTGGATTCGCTCGGTTACGATCGATACCCGCCGCTTTCTAGGTCAGGGTCCCGATACACATTCGCCATTCGCCACCGTTCGTCGTGGATGTATGCTTCAAAACGCGTCCCGCAAAATTCATTCGAAACCATCCCGACGAGCCTCTTCTCCGATGAAACGAACAGTCGAAGCTTTTCCTTTTTTTCGTTTTCTCTTTCGTTAGCTCGCCGAACGACAGAGAAAAATCGAGAGAAATACAAAAAGGAAAGGGGAAAGGAGAGGAAAAAAACGAGAAAGAGGACGAACAAGAGAAATAGGCGGCTGTTTCTTTCGCGGCCGCGTGACGACGAAAAAAAAAAAAAAAAAAAAAAAAAAAAAAAAATAAAGAAGGAAAGAACTTTCTCGTTTCCAGATGAAACGACTCGTTGTCGCACACAAACAGCGCCAGTACACACGCTTAAGAAACACGCTTGTGTCGAGAGGATATCGAACGGAAATCGCGTATTGAACCGATTCCCACGCAATCGAGATTAATGACGTTCTTTCGCGGGCACGTTCTCGTTGACCGAGAGAAGGAGAAAGAAAGGAAGAGGGAACAAGAGGAAGAAGATATATAACCACGATCGATCGAAGGATTTAAAACGGGAATCTGGATGAAGTTGTCGCGGTGAAGTATTACTTAAATTATGTATATTCGGGGGATGAATGTAACGGTTGTAACAACGGATATCTCGATTGTTCGGGTTCCTCGGAGGAAATGTACAAGGAATTTGCGTTCGAATCGTTCGGAGCGAATATTTTCGAGAGTAAACTCATCCGATAATGTTGGTATCGCGACGACTTTTAAGCGCTTAATAAATTCGCGAAAGAAAAAGGTTAATTACGATGAAATTACTTGGTATCCAAGTATCCGCGCGAAACAGTTGTCTAATTGATGATCGGCCTTTTCTTTCCATTCTCGCGCGTGACCTGACCCATTTATATAACCGACCTCCGGTACACGTACGTGCACAGGCCGAAAATCAATTTCAACGTCGAGATTACCGGGTTACCTTCTGGATTAAGATTCCTATCGATCACGCCAGCCGCGATCCGCTCGTGTTTCGTTCCCAGGTTTAACAAACGCTCTCTCCTAAGCGGACACTCGTACAAATTTCGTCGGCCGTGAAGCGGTCGAAAACTCACGCGATCCTTTCTTACCGTAACGACTAATGATACCCCAAGGGCAAACTACGCGCGGGAACATAGTCTAACCCGTTCTAACCCGGTCAAATATCGAAATCGTTCGCTCGCAGATTCGTTCCTCTACCTTTGCCTTTCGGAAGACGGACTTCCACAGGGCGAAGGTAAAGGGAAGCCTAGACCGATCTAAGTAGATCGGGATAGTCTAATCCGAGGAAGACTTTCATCCGATCAAAGCTTCGGAAGAGGGAACTTGAGTGGACTTTTAGGTAATTTTAACCTAGATCCGAAGAATAGAAGTAGTGGACGACTTTGGATTCTCGAGTATCGTTCTACCGAAAGAAAGAAATTCCTTTCTCGTAATTTCTGTTTGTTGGTAAAAGTTAGCACCCTTATTGTAACGACAGGAGGAAGGTTATCGTTTATCGAGTCCGATCTTTCGTTATTACGCGTCCGCTGGCAAACAGCAACGTTGCAGAGGTCGCGCAGTCATGTAGAAAAAATAATATCCTGGATTGGATTCTTTCAATGTGATCAACACACACGGACAATCTATGTATAAATACATAAAGAACGGAGGCGTCGGTAAAAACGAACGCGCTACGTATGTATTTACAATTTATTCCCCAGTCACTGTCGAATCGTATCGCTGGCTGCTTAATCTGTTGACCCCATCGCTAGTCGATACACTAAGCGCGTTTATGTATGTATACATATACCGCAGTTGCGCTGATATCTCAAGGACATGCTTTCTTCGGTCGCTAATGAGGTTACAGATAGCCAAGAACCTTTACTTTGTTTAGTCCTGTGGCCTTTGTTCCGTTTTTGGGCATGAAACTTCGCATTTTCAACCTCTTCTTCTTCTTCTTCTATGTATGTACGTGTACATATTTTCTTCATGAAAATATTCCATCCGTTAACTTGCACGTTATCGGTATTTATCGGTAATACGCAAAACGTTGGACGATATTCGTCGCGATTCCAAAGTCAAAAGTTATCGGTGCCCCGATAAGTTCTCTTCGGGTTCTCAGAACTCGAACGGTAGGTTTATCTTTCCTACAATTATCCACATATATTTTGATCTCCTTATCGTGCACTATCGTGTTTTAAAAGGTTAGTAAGAACTGCTATTTGAGAACTCGACTCGAGATTTTCAAGCTTTCGCACGGCCAAGTATCTAGCTCGTTACCCAGAAAACGCCGCGCCGGTCGAGCAGGCCCGTTCTACTACGTCCTACGTGCATCGAACGTTAAACCGTACGCGAACTTCCAGGCACAACGTGCACGACATTGAACTTCTACCTTGTAATCGTCTACTACTCCCTATGTTTAATTACTTGGTACGACGCAACGATACACAGTCACCGGTCATGCAACCTAACCTTACCAACACGATTAAACGAATAACGCGACCGTTACTATTCTTTACTACTCGAATCTATTTACATCGAGCAATTTTTCGTTAAGCTACGATCGCTGTTTCGCATTTTCGGTTCTTTCGAATACTTCGTATTTTAAAAAATTATTGAAGTATCGAATCGGAAAACGGTTTATCTACATATACAAACTATTCGAATAAGTTTCGATCGGAATTTTGAATGAACGGTATTCGTTTATACACTTGCTAGTTAGTTAATCGATGTTTGGTCAGGCAATTGTTCTGTTTTAAACTACTTTTTGATTCGTACAAAAGGTTATCTCGGTTCCCGTGGAAGAAAATTCGTTTTTTTTTCCGAAGCACGTTCCGCGATCGAAGGGAACGTTTTCCGATACGTTTCACTGGGTTAGGAGCTTCGAGTTTCACCTGTCTGTCGATAGAGCCCCCGGAGCTCTTGATAAGTGTAAGCGCGACTCTACATTTAAAAGCACTTTTGTCCGACAGAGTATCCGAGAAGTTTCGTGATTCATCGCAGAGAGGGTTACTTTTACCCGCGATATCGTGCCAAGAAAATGATTGGACTCGGCATCGCGGGTATAGGCAAATTCGATATGTTCAAACGACAGACAGGTGTATCGAAGATCGCGAACGCGTTGTCAATTATTACAGAACACTCGATATTTTAAGTCGGCCGATTCGTAAGAAAACAACTAAATAATGACACGATCCGAGAGCGTATCGTCGGTTAAACCTGTGAAAAATCGAAGCGATCGTGTTCTCGAACGACTAAGATCAGATACCTCGATCGAAGAAAAATCGAAGAAAAACAATACTTAAATATAACATTTCTATACGTAATACAACGTCTCATAAATAGTACAACATTGGTTGGAGAGATAACTGGTTTTATCGTATAGTCCCGTAAAGAGTAGCACGTAACCGAGCCAAAACTGATAGTTCGAAAAGACGTCCAGAGAATTTCGTTCGTTCGGAAGCTATACGTAGTTGGCTCGACCGGTTTCGCTTTCGTTAAAAAGAACTTTAATCGCTTTAATTACTTAATTGTCGGAACATTGTCGTTACTTACGAGACGAGGTTAACGTTTAAAAGTAAAGAAAACGAAAGAAAACGAAAGAAAATAAAATAATAAAAACATTTAATACTAGACTTAGCAACTAAGAGCGTGCTGATCAGCGCTAAAGGCAAAGCAGCAAGCGAGAGTGATAGAGTGTGGAGTTGGTATACCGGCGCGGGACTGACCGTCGTGGAGCGGATCGAGCGTGAGCATCATAAGCTGTAGCAGGCCGTGCCTGAACTTGGCGTGGCTCTCCCTGGAATGAGACGAGGGGCCACCACCGTGGGCTCCCTGTTCGCAGCCCTGTCCGGCCGTGCCACCGGCACCGCTGCTGCTGCCACCTCTGTTGCTGCACCCGGCCTCTCCGCCCGCCGGTATGCCGCTGCTTCCGCATGCACCCGACACGCCACCCACGCTCGTCTCGCTACTGTTCGTCGCGTTCGGATGCTGCTGGAACACACACGTCATTTCGTCTCTCAGTATACAAATCGACATTCCACCAATGCCTATACCTACGCTATCAAATCTTTCCCTATTATCCCTTTACGCCTGTTACCGAATACGTGTTTCGATCGAAACGACGTTGCTGAACTTCCGGAGTTCACGCTCAAAAACTCCTCGAACGGCATCGAATCGGCAAAAAGTTTCTCGATCGTTTATATCGTTACAACGGTATGATAAAATATGCTATGACCGAATAAATGGCAAGGAAGATGATTCGTTTCGTTTGTTTGTCGAGGTTACGCCCACGCGTAATTTCCAACCTTTTAGGTCGCTTCCGGATAATCGAGCGACAACTTTCATACAATTCTAGACAGATACGTTATACGGTGGTTATTCTTTTGTTCGTTCGACGCAGACGAATCGATCGAACAATCGTACACAGATTTTAAACGTTAAACCTTCGGAGAAGCATGTTATACGTATCGCTATCTGCACAGCAAATATTCCGACGAGTATGTACCGAAATGGACAGAAATTCTATCGAACGAACGGCAAATATGGTCCGTAGTGATTCGGAGTAGAAAGTTTTCGAGTATACTTTGCGACAATCTCGAAAATTGCGAAAACAAGAAAGATAAGGACGATAGCGGAAGGCGAAAATGAAGCGAAATATTGTAGGAAAGAAAAGAGCCATACTGGATTTCTTTGTCGCGTGGTCTAATAAAACGCGTTGTTCGCAAGAAGTAGTATATTTTGTTGGCTTGGTCGGTGCTAAATAAACCGGGAGTAGCAACGAGCGCGACTCGTTGACGCGGTAAAAGGTAATTTCGGCTGGAAGAAAAATACCCGGGAGACTAGCTGGTCGTTGAAAAGCCGAGCTCGTATGAATGCGAAATTCGCCGAATTTTTCCACGAATTTTCCCGAAGAATTTTCCCCAAGAATTTTTTCCAAGGTGTTCACCGACACGACTTAATTTTTTTTTTTTCATTCTTCTAAAATTGCCATTTCCGATCGTAGCAAATAATAATTGGAAAACGGTAACGTTTATCGTCTTATACGGTAATACGATAACCCTTGCGCAATTTTTCCTTCGTTGTACAGGAGATCATGAAACGCTTTATATAATCGAAAGAACGATACCGAAGGAAGTTTGTTGAATCAACATCTTAGACGCAACGAAACTCTTAATAAATCAACAAAAGTTTTGGTCGAGTCGAGGGCACTTTTCGGTAAAAGTGGGTCTCGGCAAGGAGCGTAAAGTACGCCTTCTTTTTTTTTCCCTTTTGCCGTTATTTCTTCGTCTTTAGTTTTCTTTCGACCCGTACCAAACTTACTCTATTTACGAGTCATCGTTTTCTCGAATATTATTTTTTACAAATTCTTACGTATTCTTCGAAATTTCGAAGAATAATCGCGCGCTAAAACCTAATATGCCACTCCGATAAAAAAAGAACCCTATCCATTTCTCACGCTATTAGAAGCACAGTGCCGTTAGGCGGCTTTCTTTCATCTCGATTTACCCTTAGGCTATTGCCTGGAAAAAGAATCCGAGTGTCTCGGATCAAAGGCGCGACCTTACTAGGGTGTCTTACGCCGGACTCGCGTCGCTGTAAAGCGGTAAATGGCCAGAGTTAATTAGGCTATAATTACTACACTGGCGAAAATACTGGCGAAAAGGATTCGATAAGTGGGTCGATCTAGTAATAAAGCCTGCATCGAGAGTGTATACCGAAGCTAGTATAGTATATCGGATCGAGGGGAAATGACCAGCGGTAGAATCATGATAGACGATATTATAGTTCATCTGTCAGCCATTCGAGTATATCAACTGCTTATAGAAATTACTCTGTCACGGTGTTATACCGTATCGAACAATCGAGCCATTATACGCTTTGTCATTGTATACGATTATACGTATATTCGTATAAGTATATTTCTCGTCCGTCTATATTTTACGCGAACTCGCTAGAGCTTTCGAAAGAGAAGGTTTCTTGGTGGATTCGTTCCAGCGAAGACGTCCTTCGATTTCCGCTGACTGTTTCTGTGAGACGGTATTTGCTCCGACTGTTGAAAATTCGACGAGTTCGAGCAGGAGCAGGTTAAAGGATCTCGAGTGGAACAGTG
Source organism: Megachile leachella (assembly GCA_963576845.1). Classification (NCBI taxonomy): domain Eukaryota; kingdom Metazoa; phylum Arthropoda; class Insecta; order Hymenoptera; family Megachilidae; genus Megachile; species Megachile leachella. The sequence continues at coordinate 16,182,397 of OY756257.1, forward strand.
GGTCGAGTGGTGGAAACGGGTGGGGTCTATAGTGTCTATAGCAGCTTCCGAGGATCGTCGGCAAAAATTGGCAAAAGTTTCTAGGTTCGCTGTAACCCGCTCAGACGTGCATATTTCCGTGTCTGCGGAATACCGACTCCACCAGGAAACGTTACCATCCGTCCAGATAAAGCTCCGTTAGCTAAGAGGATTTAAGAAGCCAACATCTGTACAGGTTTCGTAGACTCGAAACGATGGGACGTTAAATATTTATCAACCGTGGAGTTCGAAAGAAATACGAGAAACCCTTTGTTGTACATATACCACTCGTACGCGTACAAGTCGTTGAAAATCGATTATTAATTTCGAACGAATTATGATTTTGCTTGCACCCTGAGAAATTTCGATTTTAAGTTCGTTCTAAGTACGAATCAAAGTCTAATAAACAGAGCGGAATAATATTCGACAGGCATATCGTGACGAGTTGCATTTGTTCGGATAAGAAAATCAAGCCACCCTGTAAAGCGGATATCGTATCACGGAAATGGGTGTGGTCATTTATTTCGTCGATCTCTTTTTCAGCTGGAATAGACAGGATTAAAAGGGTGAATCGTGGTTAGTCTTAATCGCAAATGGACAATAAGGATAACAAAGAGGAAGCACTGGTTGGAATGGCTGACATAGGGTACACGTTAAAGGGTTGCGTGTTAAGCGAAGCGCACGAGAGGTAAGCAGCTTACTTGAACAGCTGACAAATTTATACGAGTTGGCTCAATTGTTGCACCCTGCACTTCCTTGCTCTCCCACCCTCTATATATTTCGCTTTCTCGAGCGAGAATAATTTAATTATCGTTCGAAATTCGTGAACGAACAGAAAGCTTTTTCGTAGCTGCAAGAAAATTGAAGTTTATTACCGTATTCGATATCTGTAACCAACAAATTATCAAACGGTTTAATCAACCTAGAGTATCGAGTCGATTCGACGGTGGTTCGACGGTGTATCGAACTTCGATATTAACGAAGGTTTTACAAATTTCCGAAAAGTTTGATAGTTCGATTAAGTGGAATAATTTGATAGGTTAGACTTTTAACGAACCTGTATTTATCGAATGAATCGTATATCTAAACGCCATAAATATTCCTTTCCATTTAGCGAAAGAATAGTTGATCAACCGAATTCTAGTGCAACGAATAGAAAATTGTTTGCCGAATTGAACGCGGAGTTTAGTTTCGAATCAACTTCGACGTTTCCCAAGCCAGCAGGTGCACCAACCAATCGAATAACCGAATCGAGAGCCAGACTCCAGAAACAATTCGAAACTTTCTAATCGGATCGCCTCGTTCGTGAAATTATTAATACCTACGGTAGTAAAATAACGATCGTAAACCAGCGGTGTTTACGTCGTAGCTAACGTTACTCTACCAACGGTGAAGTTAGGTTATTACCGAATCGACGCGACGTACGCTTTAAAGTCAAAGTTCCATCGCGTTGTTCGAGGAATTAATTTTTCTCTTGGCCGAAAGTAAACGAAAAGTTCGATTTCGAAATGGCTAAAATTTAGCTGGTTCACCGGGTTAACCTTAAAACCGTACTTGCGAGAAAGCGAATGTAACTATCGGGGATATTCGTCTGGTGGCGAGTGCAGGAAGTATGGCTACAGTGTGTTTTAAAGTTTAACCCACATATTCCGGGGTAAAACGTCAGTCGGTCGGTTTTACGACGTTTCCAAGCGTGTTCGTGCTACCGGCACATATCCGCGTTCACGTGTCCTGCAAACGTCAGGTAACAGAAGCCCTGACCTTACCCTAGATTTGCGGACGAAAAAAAAAGGAAACTGCAAGCTCGTGCGCGGCGAAAGAAAAGAATAACGAAGAAGGGTGGTCGACAAATGAGTCGGGACCAGCTTCAGCGAGGTCTCTGCACAATTAACACCGTACGTGTGTGCCAGCGCTAGATCGTGTGCCAAAGATTCCACGCGTGGCGTGGGGACGAGAGATTGAACGCGTTCAAATTTTCTTCCGTTCATAGAGGATGAAATTTTGCGTGGAAACAGAATCGATCGATTACGAGATTCGTGGTTAACTTTTTAACGCGTGTCCCTTTCAGACTCGCGTGCTTCCGGGACACTTATCGCGGTGTAGTAAAATAAGGAAGACGAGAAACGTGGAAAAATTCCGGTGCTGGAAAAAAGCACCTAACGACCCGTTGTCGGTAAGAGCATTACAGTTAATTATACTCGAAGTCGACCATTCATTAAACGAAAAGAAAAGGCACCACCAGACAGAAAGAGATAGAGAGAGAGAGAGAGAGAGAAAAAGAGCGTGCACGGTGCCAAGTGATAGAAATATGATCTTCTGGTGGTGATGGCATAATTTTGGCCCGCTATTCATCGCGGTCCTATTTAATAAAAATTCCTTACAGGGGCACTGTTCCAATTACACCGGATCCTAGATTCTTTCCGGGAACCACGATCGATTTCGCGCCACGGTTTATTTATGCGTTCATGTTCGCCTTCAGAAGCGCGGATTAAATTATTATTTCTCTTGCAATAGATAATGTCCGGTTAGAGTCGAAGGGTACGAAAAGTAGTCCTGCAACGGTTTCGCTCGAACAACGAAGAGTAAGAAAGATAGCGAGAATGAAGGGAGCCAAGGGTATCTCGATTATTTCGACTAGACGGAAGGAGATAATCGCTCGTGTATCGGTAGTATGCACTACGAGAAGACGAGAAGAAAGTGGCGTTGCATCGTCGCTCTGCGATAAACGTATCAATGTTAGCGGATCCAGCGCGTAAAGCGTCCATTCTCGTCCAGCAGAGCCACACACGGTACGCGTACCTACATCATCTTTTTTTTCCGCTTTTCGCATACAACCTGGTAACAGCAGAGTCGCATTGGACGAAAGCGTAGGCGTTTATCGTTGCTGGCAATATTTCAAGAGTGCACAGCTAGGCAAGCGCAGCGAGTAGGCCAAGTGAGCCGACATCCATTCGAACTCGCTTCTTCGTCTCGCATTCGAACAATGCCGAGCCGGCACTCGATTGTCACCGACATCTTTTGCTGCAACTCGCCAAGGACGACGTTACTTCGAACAAAACCAACTTTCCAGGCGTATGCCTCGCCGAACACTGGACAAAAACAATTTGCATCGGTCTACTTGCGAATTTTCTCAATTCGCGAACGTAGCGAGAGGAACAGAAATATATCAGCAGGTTTGCAGAATTTCTACTTTTCTTCTTCCATACCGGCTAATCGCTCGTTAAATTCGTTGCTGTGCCATTTTTTCTTATAGACGCTTCACGATCGTTCCAAAGGCAGTAGAAATGGAGTTTTTCATTCAAACTTTTACTCGGAATTTCGATTCTATTATAATACGTGTAAGAACATTCAAAGACGTTACATTGTAACGGAGTTGATGCTTTTTAATTATAAGCTAGTTAATCGTTGAAATTTCAAACGGGACGATCAAGAAGCCGGCGCGTAGCCAACTCGAAAACCGAGTAAGCTTGAGAAATAAAAGAGTTCGGAAGCGTGGCGATGACAGATGTCGATGTATGACGGAACCCGAGTACATTCTTGTCTCTCTCTCTCTCTCTCTCTCTGTGATCCTTTGTTTCGAACTTTGGATTGACGTAATTGGAAAAACGTTTAAAATATTGCACCGTTGCGTTGCATTACGCTGGTGGTACGTGGGTCGAACAACCAAAAGTACGCTACATTCGACATGAACTTGAACGGAAAATCGAACGTAACGACGATAAGTGTAAAAAATAATGGAAATAAAGAAGAACAAAAGGCGTGACCAAAGGACGCGAGTGAATCGGGAGATCGGTAATGGTATGAATGGAATAAGCGGCTGATATTAAAGCGTCGAATACACGGTGCGCGCGTTAAAGTAGGTTCGCATGCATTCGGTTCGAGAACCAGTAAATAAATGATCGAATCGTATACTACCGGCTTCTATTCGCAGCTACCGCGTTCCTATATGGACGACTCTCCTTTTCACCTATCCTCTATTTCAAAATAAAAAAATAATCAAATGTCCGACAGATAAAGTATAATAGTAAAATATTCGTATTCTTAAAAGAGAATTTCTATCTCGAGTGTTTTAAGCCGAGTATCGAGTAACTCGTACGACTATGCGACCACGGTTTTTATCAACCAGTTCCAAGAGAACAAGGAACAACGAGCGTAAAGTGGAACGACATCGAATGGATAATTCAAACTTTTATCACTCGCGTTCGACGATATTGTTGCTCGTAACGTAACATTTGCCAGTATCGTTTGCCTTCACGGAGCAATATAAATACCATAATATAACGTACGTCCAGATACAAGCTATGATATGTATATCGCGAAGGATAATTTTTTTTACTTTTAGAGCCTCGGACAAATTATCCTGGCATCGTACTACGTAGGTAGGTAAAGGGTGAAAGTAAATGTTAGGATAAGAGCGAGAAAAGGAATGAAAAGAATTAGCGTAACGATGGGCTCTCGTTTCGAGAGAACGTGGAAAAATCATGGGAACATTTCGAAAGGAAATTACTTCGATTGCGAGGATTTCCCTCTCAGAGGCAGGATGTCTCGACGAGCCAGGATAATGGAGTTTATCAGGACCGACCAAGCTGCAAAGTGTTATTTAGATTCGACAGAAATGCTCGAGAGTAAGTTTACGTCGACTGCGACTACTTTGATTCGAGAAATCTCTGTCTCCCTTACGATCTTGAAATTGGTCATCGAAACCGATAGGGGTGCAATTACACAACTTTTACTCCCAACCTACTTCGGTCGCTCGCCCCCTAACTTTTCTCGTATAGAATAACCTACAAAGGACAACACAGTCTCGTTCGGATTCTCGTAAATCTTGTCCCCTTCTTCTCGTAGGAATCGCGATCCGATCCGATTTTTTTGCTCCAACTAGGTTCGTCGAAGAATAATCGATTCTCTGTTTGGAAAAAAGAGCTACGCGATTCCGTGTTTATTAGGAATTTTCTTGGTGCACGTTGGAATTACGATGGAATCGTTGTCGAACGGAATTACGTGGTCACTTGCAACTTGTCGCATCATTTCTTTCACTCTCCACGATGTGAAAGAAAACGGTACGAACGTACTAGAATTCTGCGCGTACTCGTACGTATGCACGAATCTATTATACGCGGAAACGGGGTTGAAGGCTCGAATAACCGATTCTTTTCCATCGCAGCTGCCACTTCTCGTGCGTGAAACGACTTGGTTGCATCCTGAACGATGAAATCTCGATGAGGGAGAAGGAAAGATGAAAAGGCACGCGAGAGCTGCAGTGGTTAAAATTAAGAAGGCGACGATGAGGTTGAACCAGCAATCGATAGAGGTGAAGATACTTTTTGTTTCGTGACCTTAACGCGATTTCCCTCGATTCTAACTAATTCGATAGAAAGGTGGCTAATTTATTTTCTTTCGCTTCGCGTATCGCGATAAGGGATGTTACAAAAGGATTACGCTAATGTTCGATGAAATGGAATCGGTAACGTTGTTATCCGATTAATATGTTTGCACTAGTCGCGCATCCCTCGAGCGAAAACCTTCCAGGGAAATGTAACGAGGGTTACGCGTCTCCTGAAACTTTCCCCTTGGTTTGTGCTGCGACGAAGAAACACATCGATCAAAGGCACATCGGCTGCTATAATATATCAGACACAGAATCATGCAAGTCGATTTCTTGGTTGCTAAAGTTATGGAAAATAAAATGATCGAACTCGAATAAACGGTTCTCGTTTCGGAAACATCGTCGTTTTATCGAACATAATCTTAGCAGCCAAAAGAAAGAAGGATATGGTAGAAGCGATCGAGTTTATGTTCGTTGCGGCGAATAAAATTTCCAGAAAAATCAGCCGACGAATCTCGAAAGATCTCGAATGATAATTTGTAACTCGAAGTAAATAAAGTGGATAAAGTGGATAAAGTGGATAAAGTGGAAAGTTCGTTTCGACGCGTAAATCGCGTTTCGATAGTTTCTACCATTCTTCTCGGTGGACGACGATGAAACGCGAAAGAAAGAAGAAAGAGTAGGAGACATGCGACTCACCAATGCCTGGGCGGCGCTCTGGTGCTGCAAGCAAGAAACACCCAGTTACAATCACAGTAACGACAATCAAGTAATCGTTTAGCAATGACGATCGGTGATTTCGCTAATCGGCATACAGTGACACGCGACAATGCAGTGCTCGCGAAAGCGTTCACATCGACATGTGCACAAAGATCAGACGCTAGGAAAAGCAGGGTACGTAGCATCGTCGGATTGTCGCGACTCGATTAACCCTTCGACGACGGATCGTTCGAATCAACTCTCTATTTCTTTGTTTTTACAATTTTGGTTTATTCCAATTCTATACTCTTCGTTCAGATATTATCTTTGTCACGACTCGTCATTCGCCTAGCTCCGTCGTTCGAGGGTTAACGAACAACGAAAGAAAGAAGCGACATCGTTCAAACTTTTACTTTTAATCGAACGATTAATCGCGATGTTCGATTTGTCCGGTGGAATTGCAATTTGTTTTTTTAATAGCTCGTAAAGCTTGCAAGGAAAAAAGCAGGAAAGCCGTTGTAAGATAACAACACGGATACTCTTTGGTTTTGTGATTACGAGACTGATGTTACGATTGACGGATGTTTGGCGGTAAACAACGTTGTTTTTTTTATTCGAAAAAATTCGAGTCTATCTCTTAGAGAGCGAACTTAACGAATAGAAAGTCTAACGCGAATCGACGAGCGAAAAAATACCACCAAACAGCATTTATGAAGGTATAATGGATATAATTGTATAAACGATTCGTAAAAATTTGTGAATTATGCTTATGTCTAAATATCGTCGAAGTAATTATACAAGGTTCGCGTAAACGATATTACGATCAACTTACAAACTCCAACGCGAAGCGCGATAATTACACGTTATCGAATCGTGCTGGACTCGATACGTTTGAAATTCGATATGCAACGATCTATAGATTTATGCATCGGTAATCTTCGTAATTTTCAAGAATCGAGACAACGAATCGACAAATACGCTTTCCTAAGCCGTACAAACCGTTCTTTCTTCTCTTCTCGTATTTTTTCCAGCATGTTGTTCCTTCTGCTCGCTCTTTCAAAAACGACCAAACACGCCGCTAGGATTCGCGACGCGAGTTCGAGCACCGTCACAATGCATCGATCGATCCGTTCGAAACGCACCCTTAACCATAGAACAGCGCCGAAAATGCATTCGTTTTTCTGAAAAGCGTAGAAATGTCATTGGTCAAGGTAACGAGAGACAAATTTCCAAGAGCGAATCGATAACTCGACAAAAGAATCTCGACCAGACGTTATCGTTAACGAACGAAAATATATTTAAAACACCGTGGCCTGGAATTGAAAGAACTTTTCTTCCGTGCATTTTGCTACGATCTAACGAAATAAACATACCGAGCAATGTAAACGGTGTGTTCTTTTCTTCTGTTGAACAAATTTTATTCGAGGCACATCGAACAACGCCGGTAAAACAGTCGTTGAAGAAAGATCGCTTCGCGAATTAACGGCGGTTAATTAAAGATCGTACAAAAGAAGAACTTCCTTAAGAAAACTAATGAAAAGTCATTGTTAGAGCAGCGAGTATGCTTAACTGGAGGATAACTAAACGAAAGTAATTATTATTTCTAACCGTGTATACGAGAAATTTGAATTCGACCACGTCTTCCCTCCGTGATCGACAATGATTAACCATAGAATTAATCGTGAAGACGAAAAATCTAACATCCGGAACGTTTGATCAACGATGTCAATTTTAGTCGATAATGTATCATCGGCATCTCGTTTTTTCTCTCTCGCCTTGTTTACACGGGACTGTCGAAAGTTGGGTTCGTTCGGTCAATCGGGTTTTGTAGGCAGATTGCTGATAACTCGAGCGTGCATTTGATCAGCGTACATACATTTTATATAACGCAAAGAGGAAAGAGAAAGAATGAACGAGAGGGTAGGAGAATGTGCACGATCCCCGGACGGCGTTGGTTGTATATCGTCGTGGCGAGGTTAAGCGTTGGAAGGGCCTCTGTCGAATCGATTCGACGATGGGTGGAGGGCCTTTGCACACTGCAATGCCGTAACTTGCCCCGAGGAGAAAGATTTCATGAGCTGGAAGCAGCAAAAGATGGAAAAGATGATGACGATGATGAGAGGAGGCACGAGAGTACAACCACCGTTCCGTTTCTCTTTTACCTCTCTTTCTCGCTCACGTTCTCTGCGACTTATTGGATCCTCCTTCATCCGTGAAAATCTTTCAGTAGGGAAAAAAGAAGGTGAATTTCAAACTACTCGCGAAAATACCTTTTTTCTCGACAACTCGCGTTATTAATTAAACCTTTAATCTTTTTATCGTTTCCTATAGCCGTGATTCTTTCATTAATATTATTAAACCGATGATAAATAAACATTCGATTCGAATCCCTTTTATGCAAAAATTATATGTAAGAACAATAAATTTTGATGGAGATAAATTAGCAAGGTATACAATGAACCTCGAAGATAGAAGACTGTAAGTTTAGATTTTCACTGAACAAACCCATATATAAATATTGAAATTATTAACGATTAAATGAGTAACAATATTATCGCTACTATCAAAGAAAATACCGGACGTGGCCGATACGCTAAACAACTAAATAAATAAATAAATAAATAAATAAATAAATAAATAAATAAAAGAAGTGACTGCTACTTAAATAATTCCCTCAGTCATTCCATTTAGGGTTAGTGTACATTTAATTGGAATTATTGGAACCTATGTTGGAAGTGATCGTTATAAATAAACGTTGATGAAGGTTTCGGCGCCGAAAACGGATAAACAGTCGTTACGAAAGGGATGAAATTAAGATCGACGGCTCTATCCGCGTACAATTGTGCAGTGATTAGCGCGCAAGCCCTTCCGTTTTCAGCAATCGCGAATCACTGTCAATAAGAGAATTATATCTCGTAACCTCGATGCTGTGCTCGATTGACAACGGTATTCCAACGTTCCACCGTACTAACTCGCAATATTCGCGCGTTGCATTCTATCGATGTACCTACAAATTTTTCGTTTATAAATCGTGAAAGGAAAGCTCTTCGGAGCCGCGAACAATAAAGAAAATAAAAAAAGATTTACGACGTCGAAGGATAATCGAATGTATTGGGAATTTCGAAAATTTTCTACCGTTCAAACTCCGTCTGCGTCGATATAACGAAGATTTACTGTAGCATGTCGCAGGAATGGGTAATTCAATGACCCCAAAACAGCCTGTTTATCACTTCGGGCAATCGATTGCCAAGGGCAATTGAATCGCGCCTCTCAGGGCAATAGCCACTAGCGAGAGAACGTTCGAACAAGAGGATACGCTGCTTTTAGGAACAGATGTAACATCAAATGGTTGGTAAAGAAAATTGAAGAGTGGTATTTACCGTGGGAAGAAGTACTGTTTGTCACCGCAAGTATTTGTTGTGCAACCGTAACTCGTGAACAATAACGAAAAACAACGCGATTTAAAGCGTTTACTACGATCCCGTCTCGCGACTACGTGTTTTATCAGACACTATCTTGACAACGCAATTAACGCTGCTGCGATCCCCGAACGATTCATCTTTCTGAAAGCGTCGAGAGAAATATGCACGAGACAATGTACGTTACTCCGTTGTAAACGGGACGATCGATCGAAATTACAATAGAAATTTCATCGTAATTTTCTCGTTCGTGTCGCGAAAGATAAATTAATTAGTTATCGAATTTAATTATCGAATGGTCGATCGTGCAAAGGAGAAACGAAAAAGCGGAAAACAGCAGTGGTCTATTTCGTTCGGTTTGCTTTGGTATCGTAAGCCTAGCGAAGTGCTCGAGACACGCTCTTTCTCTGCCGGTAGCTATCTTCCGCGTCCATAGACAATCGGGTCGCGAAAAAGTGGCACAAAGATTCGGGCACGGTCAGATTAACGCCTTTGTCCCAATTCTCAGACGTATCGAGGAACGCACTCGATACGATCTTTCCACGTCGCCAGCAGATATTTATCCTGCACATCGGGATCATTCTAACGTCTCTCCGTACGACTACTCGAATATAGATATACTCGAATCGATCGATGGAATTTTAAAAGGAGAATCGAAAAACTTGCAACGTTCCCAACTCCCTGGACGCTTACTCGGCTTATTTCTACGTTTATCGTTCTATTCTCGAAAGAATTTTAAGACGGTAGCCAGAATATTTCCGTTGTATCGATTAACGCGGTTTCTTCCGGTTACAAATTCGATTAATTCGTTATTCGCTATACCTAACAGAGGTTCTACCTCCTTCCTTTTCCTCGTGTCGCTTCCACCAAGTGGCTCTTCCGGGCTCGTGATTGCGGTGAAGCGTGTCCTCTCGATAACCAATTTCCTCTCGCGATCGGTTTACTTCTGGCTCTGTTCCCTTGCCTCTTCGATCGCCTCGATTTTCGAAACGAGCTGCGTAATCGATCGTCGCAACGACTGTCCGATAAATCAAAATTCTGTTCTTGGCGAGTCGCGAATCAATCGTTCGTGGATAATTCGATTCGAACGTTCGATTTATTCACATTTACGTTTCACCGATTGAGTCATAACTTCCCAACCATCGGTTAACTCTTCCTATTTCTTTCGCTTTTCCTTTTTTTTTCTCTCTTACTGTAGTACGATTAATCGATCGTACAAAGTTTTGAAAGGACGACGGAAAAGGCGAACCATTCGTAAAACTTTGACCGAAAGCAACTAATTATCATGAAACTATAATTATATCGAGTCATAAATTCCCATCTCTCGGTTCACGGCGAGTATTTTTTCCGCTAATGCGACTAATCGAATTAACGAACTTTCAAACGACGACGATGGAGAACGAAAATCCTTTACGAAAGTTTTACCGAAAACGACTAATTAACGAGACTACTGTATTTATTATATTTTGTAAAGCTTCATTGTTAAGAAGACGTCCTATAGAAAATTTCTATAGGATTCGAAGAAAAATCGAAAAACAAAAATCGCAAAAATTTGAAATATTTTATTAGCTAATGCGACGAGATATTTGCCTAATTGGTAATAATTCCCCGATGGAATTTCGAGGATATTCGAGGGAAAAACTGGTTTTGCTGGTTTTCGCTCGAACCTATAGTCAGATTCTCCGATTTCGAATGAAATACCCGATAAGTGTACTAATTAAGCTCGTTGGTTGGGTGGAAGAAGAGTAATCGAATCATCTTGCGTGCGCCACTATTTTTCGCTCGGATATATTCATCGAGATCAACATTGCGCAAACGAGCGGATACGAAAAGCGCGAACATTTTTCACGCTGTTCTTTCAGACTGTTGGTCGATATTCGAGACAACGACGAAATCGTCGGTACGTAGAAAATATAGATCGTTGCATATCGTTCGCTTAATTATTTGTCCATCCAAGGAAAGTTTTAGCTTCGAATTTTTGTCGGAACGTAACGTCGTTAGGAGTAATCGTCGAACGAAAAAAGAAAGAAAGAGGAAAGAAAGAAGAAAGAAAGAAGAAAGAAAGAAGAAAAAAAGAAGAAAGAAAGGTGGATGGCGATGATCGGTGTAGCAAGGTGGTCAATGTCGTGACCTCGATTGAGGCTCGATAAAAAAGGGGTAGAAAAAATGTAAGCGGGAGACAAGAAGAAGTGGGATCGATAAAAAAAAGCGAACGTGGCAATGTCCGTCAACGAGACGAAACAGCAGACTGGTCGGGCACGAGTAGCCGCGCGAGTAGGTATAGTCACGCGACGCGACGCGTCTAAGGACTCGCAGGGAATAAGTGACAAGTACGTACGCGGGACGATCGATTTCGCGAGGGCAGAAAAAATGGAAGAAGAATTCGGTTCGCAGTTCGGTTCCCAGATAACGTTACGTACCGAGGGCATCAGCTGATCGGTGGACCTAACTCGGGTCACCTTATTCCTGTAGAATACCCTTTTGACCAGTTTCTCCATCGGTTGGTTCCATTTCATGAAGCTGACGTACGCCAAGTAGAATCCGAAGAGCACCAACGCCTCGTACCAGTGAATATAATTATCACGGAAGAAAAAGATCAGGGTGAGCAGGCTGGCGCTGTAAAAGGTGCAGTCGCGAAACAGGGGCCACCATGTGAGGGATAGCACCGTACGAGAGAATATTGCGCACATGCCGATCACGAAGAGAATATTGAATACGGCCGAACCGACGATGGTGCCGATACCGACATCGTCGAACGACACGAACACGCCGATTATCGATGTGAACAGTTCCGGCGCCGAACCGCCGGCCGCCATGAAGGTAGCACCTGCCACGTCGTCGGCGATTTCGAGTTTCTCGATGATCACGTCCAACGACGGCACGAAGAACTCGTCGCATACGATCGCCAGAGCGATGAACATGTACACAACACCGATTACGTGAAGTATCACGGCACCGCGACGTCGTTGATGGACGGTGAAGAGGTCTTCGGGAAAGAGGGGCGCCTTTTCCTCGGTCATGTTACCGCCGACCATCTGATGATGGTGATGATGAAGGGTACTGTTATAACCGTCGTCCACAGCCTCGTTGTAGATGTTGTTGTTGTTGCCATTAGATAGGACGGTACTGTTCGGGTGCACGTACAAGGGCGTCGTTGTCGTGCTGCTACTAGTCTGAAGAATGATGGGATTGTTCGGCGCTGGCCTGTGTCCGTGAACTGGCAAAGGACCGATAACCAGGGCCAGTAAGGCCGACACCGTTATCCCGAGGACCGATCGGCGCCTCCTCCTCCAACGCGTACGTCGTTCGTCGCCTGTCACGATCATCGTCGTCGGTGGTGTTGCTGGTGCTGGTATCTCGCACCCTCGAGGACGTTCGCCGTCGTTAGCGAATCCTCCGTCCTCCTCTTCCTTCTTCTCCTTCGTCTTCTTCTTCTCCGTCCACCTCCTCCTCCTCTTCCTCCTCCACCACTTCTCTTCTGGCCGCCGCCGCCGCCGCCTCCACCGCCACCACCACCACCACCACCACCGCCTCCTCCACCGCCTTCTTCTGCGTGTCGTATCGTGTCGCGGCGCGGAGGGTGTACGCCAGCAGAGGTACCCTACTAAGGCTGGGTCATGTTGGAACACCGAGGAGCTGCTCTCGCATGCTCCTCCACCTTCGATGGCTCCCTCGGACCAGAATGGACCTACCTTTTCCTTTTTCTTTCTTCTCGCCTCCTCCTCCTCCTCCTCCTCTTATTATTTCCACACCCTTTTCCTCGCTATTATTTATCTTCCTCGCTTACTCTTTCTTTTACCTCGGCGCAGTCTCCGTTGCTTTTTTACCTCCTCGTCGAAAACAATGTCACTCGTATCGTTCGCGGTCACACGATTTTCAAAAAAACGCTTACGTATCACGTAACTCTATTCGCTATGGATAACCAACTACAACTAACGTCGAAAACGAACGGTCGCTTTAGTATCGAACACGAACAACCTCCTCGACCAACATCCTTCTCTCGTTTCCCGACGTCGTCGTCGCCGTCGCCGTCGCCGTCGCCGTCGTCGTCGTCCTCGTCGCGGTCCTCGTCGTCGTCGTCGTCGTCACCGTTGTGGTCCGTAGGATGCGGTGGATGGTGCATATAACCCTGGATGGATATACAGGAGCAGCAGAACGGCGCCCCCGCCGCGATGCCCGCCCGCTGCACACTGGAACCAGTGATAAGATATTGGACGGTTTTTTTTCGCGCAGGCGCGAGCAATGCAGGAGTGTACGCAGCGTATGTATTTAGTGGCGCCACTAGATGGCGTAGTGTCGTTGGCGGGAAAGCAGCGAAGAAGCAGCCGTTACGTTAAGCAGCCGAGGTACGTTATACATATTTAAATATAATGGCAGTAAATAATGGTGAAGGTGCAATAAAAAAGCGTAGGATCCGTAGATTTAATTATGCACGGCTAGATGACGATAGTTATAAAGTATGGTTAAAACCATACTTTATATGGTAGATATGGTAGATAGAAGTAGAGCGCTTTGTATCGCTTGTAATAAAACTATTAGATGTAGCAAATCCGATTTAGACAATCACGAGAAAAGAAAAGTACATCGTAAAAATATAAATTCGTTGGACGTAAGTGATAGTAGTAACGATAATAATAATAATAATACCGCGAATAGCTTACTGCATACAGACAAAGTGAAACGAGCTGAAATTAAATTATCTGCATTTTTCGCTGAACATAACGTAGCATTTTGTACCGTAGACCATTTAATCTCATTAATAAAAGATATTTGTATTGAAACCAACGTTGTACAGGATCTTTCACTTGCTCGACATAAGTGTGCAAAAATTGTCGAAAATGTAATTGCCAAACGGGAAATTGAGAATATAATTGATTGTTTAAAAACGTGTAGATTTTCAATTTTAATTGATGAAAGTACTGATATTTCCGATTCAAAATTAATGTGCATGCTGGTCAGATACGTATCACCATTAGATGGTAGCATTATAACTCGGCTATTAGAATTATTACAATTAGATGCTACCGATTGTTCCGCGAATAAAATTTTCCAAATTTTTAAAAATTCTTTAGATGAAAAGGAAATTCCTATTAAAAATATTATTGGACTAGCATGTGACAATGCACCAGTTATGGTTGGCCGCAATAATTCATTTATGTCACATTTAAAAGTAGAAGTTCCGGAATTAATTACTATAAATTGTATTTGCCATACTTCCGCGCTGATAGCTAGTCACTCCTGTGACCAATTACCTTCTACTTGCGAGAATTTAATTAGAGGAGTTGCCACTTATATTTCGGGCAGTGCAAAGAGATGTGCAATTTTGGTTGAATTTCAGGATTTTTTTTGAAGTTCAGCGCTTAAAAATTTAAAAATTATCGAATACTAGATGGCTTTGCCTCCACAAATGTGTCATTAGATTATTAGATAATTGGGATGCTTTGAAAAATTTTTTCATTTTAGCTGCAATAGAAGAGAAATCTAGTTTCGCCGAAAATATTTTGGATTATTTTAACGACCCCGCGATTAAAGCTTATATACTTTTTCTTAAGTATTCTTTGCATTTTTTTAATAATTTCAATGCTCTGTTTCAATCTGGCAGTATTTTAATTCATAAATTATTCGAAAATAGTCAAAAATTAATTCATCAAATAGGGAAAAATTTTATCAAAATTGACGCGTTAAAAAACATAGAAACTTTGGATATAAATAATATTAATAATATTCAGAATATTGAAAATGTTTATATAGGCCCGGAGTGTGAAAATTATTTAGAATCTATAGAAGTAGAATCTGCCCGTGAAATTAGAAGAAATTGTTTGAATTTTTATACTACTGCAGTTCGAGAGATGCTTATACGTCTACCTTTACAAGATCCTTTTTTTAAACAATTACATTTTTTAGATCCAAAAATAGCTTTATATGATGAAGGTAGACAAAAAATTAAAGATTTAACTTTTATCGCCAAACGTATAAGTAATTTAATCATTAGCTTTTGTAACCGAATTAGCTTTTGAATGGCGAATTTTACCATCGTCTTTTGATGACGACAATAAAAAAGAATTAATTGCTTTAAATTTAGATAAAATGTGGAAACGCATTTTAGATATTACAAATTTCGATGGGGAAAAGATGTTTCCAAATTTACAGTCATTAGTTACAATAGTTCTTTCTTTACCCCACTCAAATGCCGAAGCCGAGCGTATATTTTCTATTGTAACTGACGTCAAGAATAAAAAAAGAAACCAATTATCTAATGATACGGTTTCTTCAATTTGTATAATCAGGTCTAGTTTTCAATAAAAAAATATTAATTGCACTAATTTTGAAGTAGATTCGCGACATCTCGAACTGCATAACGCGCAAAATTTATATGATATTAAATGCACATCTGATAGTTTGTGATATGTTCTATTTTTACTTATATGTTTAGTTAGAGCTTCTATTTATTTTATTTTATATTATTTGTGCAATTTTTACTAATATTTAGATAGAGCTTCTATTTATTTTATTTTACATTATTTGTGCAATATCCTTTTAGTTCCTTTTATTATTATTATTTTGTTATTTATTATTTTATAATGCCAAAGACAAGACAAATTGTGATATTTTAAGTTATTTTAAAAATTATATTTATTTACATTGTTATGTTATTTTATAAATTTTATTACAAATTGTTTTTCAGTTTTATTTTTGTTAAATATTATGAATGTAATTTTTGTTTTATGAATACTGATAAGGTTTTGGCAGTTTTCCTTATCCTAGCAACAAATGTTGGTATTCTTTTATTGATTCTGTCCAATAAAATATTTCATTTTTATATTGTATATTTTGCTTACAATTATTTTAGTACCCTTCCTTTACATCTACTCCTCAAATATGAAAATATGTATATAACCTAATCTTATCCAACCTATACATTCATATTTCACAATGAAATTATAAAAATTTTTGAAAAATAATGAGGGGTGATTAAGGTACCCCATTTTATTGAAACTTGTACTTCACTGAGACTAAAATTGCCGCGCATGCGCGAAAAAAAACCGTCCAATATCTCATCACTGACTGGAACCAACCCTGTTCCGTTCCGTTCCGTTCCTCCCTCTTCGCCCTTCTCTACGTTACCACCACCCTCTGCTACGACTCTCCCACCATCCCTCTTTTTCTCTCCTTTCTTCCCTCCGCGACTCCCTCGACATTGGGAACTCGTCCTCTTCGTCCGTCGTTCTCCACGGTGTCACCCTTTCTCCTCTTTCTTCCCATACTCCACCCTATCCGTATCTCCGTTTTGCTCGTACCGTTTCTCCTTGTTCGTCGTTCGAACCGTTCGCTCCTCCGTTTTCTCTTTCTCCCTAACGCGCTCGTTCCTTTTCGCTCCAACGACCAACAGGCTACCCACCCTCGAACGTTCTTCCGTTTCGCTCTAGCTTGCCGTGCACCCTTAGCTGTTTCCTTGTTTCTCTCGAAATTCTTCCTCGTCTACGGCACCTGGCGAAGGTGGTAGATCGTCGAGGTGGGGGAATCTGCGCGAGTGTACATATTCCCGCGATGAATGTACGCGAACGTTCCGAGGGATGATCGCGTGTTGGTGCGGTCCTCGCGCGCCCTCGTGCGCGCAACCCTCGCTGGGCCTCCCGCTCGATATCGGAGAGTCGACTCTACGACTGCACGATACGAGTCCGTTTATACCGGGTGTCGCCTCCGTCGTCTTTTCGTCTACCAGATTTTCTTTCTTTCGGCCTTCCTTTTCCCCCTACATTTCTTTTTGCCTTTCCCTCCGATCCGTGCTCGATCGTCTCCAATTTTCGACCGGCCACGAGACGAGACAGATTAGGACGACGTGTTGCCCTAATCGATCGATCTTCTAACTTCCAAGGATCTTATGGAAGGGATTATACGATTTCTCGATGAGACACGCGGTTATCGTCTTCGTTCGTCGTTCGTACTCGTGTTTTATCCTCGTAGTCCAAAGCGTTGCCAATACTTTCGTATCGCGCGTACGTACGCGATCGGAGAAACGTTTCGATGAAAATATATTAATACTTTTTGTTAACGCTTCGATTTTCTTATCGATCGAAACTCGAAGAACGCACGGTTTACTCAACGCGCTTCGACCGTGTAAAAGAGTACGACACGGTACTCGAGAACAGTTAAATCCGAAGCGTTTAATCAAAACCGTGATTCGAAGAAAGCTGGCAAAGAATCACGATCACTTTTTAAACGGAAGCTACGTGTTTTTTAAAGAAACAGAGTTTGGCCTTCGTTCGAGCGACGCCGTTTCTCGAAAGGATACTCGCAAGCCCAACGCTAACGTCGAAACTTCGAAGGAATAAAAGAAAACTGTTTCGCGATGAATCTTCCTGGATCGTTCCTGCACCCTCGATCGATACCGGCTAAACGAAACTATCTACTAACAACGATAACGACTTTTAGCCTCGTTAACGTTTACTCGATGAACATTTAAATGAAAACGCGTTTACCGAAATAATAACCATTGTCTGTCGAGAGGATTACCGAACTAGTGGATGTAGCTATCGCGAGTATTCAGCGACTTACACATATCCGATTCAACGTTTCCCTAGCGACGACAATAGCGAGCTTAAGCGTAAACTTCGTAATCAAAGGAACACACTCGAACGAAACGCGACCGCTGTGCACAATGTGTTGGCCACATTCTCTCGTTAACCGTACAAAGTAACACCGCGTACATTCCGTCGACTCGAGATACTTTACAAAAGGGAAGAAACTTTTTCTCGAATCTACTCGTTTTGTTGGATTCGCTGACAAGTTTTTATTTGGATATTTAGCTACTAGGAACCTTTATTCCTCGAACACTCGCTTTCGATCTCGAACGATCCGATTATCGGTATTAACTTTCCCTTAGCTCGTTATCTCGATAGACGTAGTCGCGCGTTCGTTGCATCGGGTATGATCCCCTTGTCCCGAATGAAAATATCGAACGGGCGAAAGAAGCGTTTCGCCGAACAAAATAATCGGCCATTACCTTGAAAAAATTCTTCTCGATCGTCCTCGAATGCTCATCCTTCGAGTGCTAAAAGAAATAGTAAGAAGCTCTGTTCCAAGCAAGCGCGATTATAACGCAAACCGTTATACAACGCTCACGAAGCTTCGTCGCTTTCTGTATCCTCCTTAAAGCGTGTTCGTCATGTTCCAGAAGTCGTTACAGTTATTAGCGAATGACGAAGAACGCCGGAACCGGAGACTTTCGAGCTTTCGCCTCGTTTCACCTTTCCGTGGCTTCCGCTGTAGCTGTCAGCCGACACGTGCGTGGAAATTCTTGCGAAAAAAAGCAACGGTCCAATTTTAAACGAGATCCGCTCCTCTCCCTACTCTGTCCGTACACGACGTTGTCTGAATTTTAGCGATAATTTAACGATATTGCCTCCCCTCGCTGTCAACGTTTATTCAACTTGATTTACGATTATCGCCAATTTTCTGCTAACCCCTCTGGCCGTCCGGCGATCCAACAAACCGTCGGAATCTCTTTAGTCGGAATAAAATTTAACCACGCAATCGTTTGTTGGAGATACGACGATGTCGCTACCAGTGATCGCCAACAAAGAAACATTCGCGAGTACACTTTTTCCCTACGATTCCAAGTCTTTTTCTATCGGTTTATTTGAATTTTTTTTCGATTCGCGGCAAAAGGCTTGAAATTGCCGACTCTTCTTCCTCGAATATACATGTGTACTTCGCTCTTCTACGATCATTTTAACAATCTCGAAAAGTGAACTCGAACCAAGTTAGATCCGGTTACTAATCACGGATGTACAATATCGTAGAGTATAGAGATACCGTGTACAGCGGTACCGCGTAAAGCGTAAAAGAGGAGCAAAGGACGCCGTCTTAAAATACTACGCGAAGATCCTGCAAGAAAAGCTCCCTCATCGGAAAATAACGAGCAGATAATCATGACTACTACAGCCGAGTGTATCGTTCTGTCGGGTTGGTATAATTACTCGCCGCCAACGAGATTCATTAGGAAGACGCAAAGAAAATAATGACATTCGTTCGAGGTCGACTCGACTCGCAGCGCACGTCGACTGGAGAACGTTCATCGTTCAGCGTGTCACTTTATTCAGGATAGATCGTATCGAATAAGCAAGATCGTGGTCACGTTCTAGCGTTCGATAAATACGCTGATAGACGCGTGATCCGAACACGCTTCGCAGTGTCGCGTATTATAAAGTTAATCGGAAATAATTGTCAGGGAAGTATAGGAGAGTCGATCGACTTCCGATCCAGACGAGCTAATTCTCTTCTCGAGCGGAGATCGAATCGCGACCCGAGCCATTACGAGATAGGAAAAAATATTGGGCGAACAATCCGGGCCAGAACGTCAGAAATGGAAAGGTAAGTAAAGCCGGTGACGTTAATCCAATTAACGGACGCATCGGAAACACGAGAAACGATAGGAGCAGGAGAAGAAGCCACGTGTACACGGAGCGTGTACAAGGGACACCCGCCACCGAAAGCCTCCCAGTATCCACAGATTAGATACACGTACATATCGAGGCTACACCACCCTCGAAAGTTTCGACGTCTCTCCGGTCGAAAGGTGGAACCACCCCCCATTATCGAACGTCCTGCTAGCAGCAGTACCGCGTCGATTCACCCCTCCTACCCTCGACAGCATCGAAACATCTCTCGAGGCGACAACTCTTGAACAGCGTTCGCCAGAGAATTCGTCCTTTGCCCTGACGGCCAATCTCGAGCTCGTTACCATCGGTCATTTTTCGATTACGTAACGCTCGATGTCCTGGAAAAACCGTGAAAGTTCGACCGGATAACGAATAGTGACCCACATACGTTCCCGCCACAAACCATCGTAAATCGTGCGGCCACGATTTAAGCTAGGAACCACCCAACTTTGACCCGACCATCCTTGTTCTTCTTAATATTTTTCACCTACTCGCTACCATCCGCTGTCTCTCGTTCTATCGGCCAGTACGTCTCGCACCCTTTCCATCCACTGGAAACTGGAAACGAAACGATTCTTTTGTTCCGTAGGAGATAGGAAGAAAGGAAGGAAGAAGCAAAAGAAAGAGATCGTATTGGCCTTGCGCGGCTGTACGCGCGATTAGTCGAGTTTTCGACTACCAGATACGAGGTTCTAGCCACTGCTGGCCACGTTCCAACTTCTCGTATCCACGATTCTGTGTGCACTCGCGCAACCCCCCACACGCTCGAGCCCGTGCTCGAACCTGGACGCGCGTTAAGCCGCGTACATGCCGCAACGATTCTTCGATCTTCGACTCGAATCGAGTCTACGCCGTTTACCTCGATAACGGGGCTATTATTCGAAAGAAGAACCTAGCTCTACAACTTGTTTTCTCCGCACACGACTCAACGGTTAAAGCGCGTTCGCGTAGAACGCGAGAAGCTAGTTGTGTGCGCTAGTAGCGTAACTCGAGCGTAGCCGACTTGGACAAGCGGAGCGCACGCGCCGAGAAATGGCCGCACGAAAATTTCTCTGTTTCGCTATCATACGCGTTTCGCTGGTCACTCTGTACGCCACTCGCTCCTCTTACACCGACTGTGAAGCTCGATTGCGCCCTTTTCCAGGCCAATTTGAACGGCTGCCAGCTGAATCGGACACGCAAATGCAACACGTATCCACGAACAACGATGTACCGATATACGTACACGAGTCTTTAAAAAGACTTCGACTTCGTTTAAACTATATGAATTTACCAAACATTTTTACTTTCGTAATTTTACTTTGAACGGTCATCCTCTGCGAATGCGCTATTATCCGGTGGAAATTTTCTCGGGTAAAAAGGGAATTATCGACACCGAGTGAATCGAGCTAGTATACGTTACGAGCAGGGGTGTAAAATTGGCCCAGACGCACGCATGCGTTCGCGCTCGGTCCACGAAATCTCCGACGAACTGGTCTCTCCGTGTTCTCAGCTTCCGTTTCACCTGGCATTCGCTATTCGAAATAATACCAGCGAACCGATATAATCGCGATCGTGACCCTATCGCGAAGCACAAATGCTGCGCTCGAATAGGTGTCGATCGATTGCAAGAGATCCTCGCAAATTTCCTTTCCTGAACAACCGACAAACGATGAACGCGAATTACGCTGAGTGAATTACACGGGGTAAAGTCAAACATCCGCGGTAAGGACCTATATCCCTGTCATTTACGCCCGAACGCGATACCAACGCGTACTCGCCGCTGTCTATCGATCGTTATCCTCTCCTAACTGATTTTTCTTTACTTTTTGCTTTCAAATATGCGTATTCCATTCGAGAAACTTACGGACAATTTCGATTCTCCAATTACGACGCGTATCCGATGATACTTCGAACGCGTGTAAGAGTAAATCGAAAACGTGAAATAATAGTTGTTTTTTGTTTACGAAAAAATTCGATACGAATGATTGATCATTGGGTAGCAATCGGCGATATCGGTAATTATCATTGTTGGTCCAATAAAACATAGCGATCATCGAAGTTCCCTCCATACGGTAAAAGACGAGTTATTCGATCGATGTTGCTACGTTTACCATCAGTTGCAAAAAGGAGACTTAACAACGATAGTCAAAGTTGTGCATCAACGATAAGTCAAATTCACTGAAATATCGGTTTCTTAGTACCGTAATTACCATTTCAATAATAGAGAATAATTATTATTTTATTTATGTCGAGTACGCGAAGAAGAAAGCGTTGATCGGTGGTGCCATCTTCGAACGTCCAACTACCCTGATAAAACAACCCTCGCTAACGGAGCGATAACCAACGCGTTGGAAACGATTCCAGTTGAAAAACGAGTTATCGTAGGTCGGGCAACAGTTGCTCGATTGGCGTGTGGCAATGATTTGTTTGGGGGAACCAAGAAAATATACAGAGAAACGAGAATATGCTCACGAAGTCGGGGGAATGAACTCGATAGACTCAACAAGACCTTTCTTTTACGATATTCTTCGATCAGAGGCTTAATTATACCGGTTGCTGCCCTTACCTACACAATCAACCATTTCGAAACATTACATTAAAAAATTATGCGCGTAAGGCGTGAAACGAAAAGGAAAACGTTAACGGTTTTTGTCGATTTCACAATTTTCGTGTTTCGCGTGCGACAACTTTCAGCCGGATAACGCGAGATCGAAGAGGATCAGGGACCACGACGAAGATTTATATGGCGCTTTACGAGAATCGAGGGAAGCGGAGGGCAAAGAAAGTGAGGAGAAAAAAAGGAACGGAAGAAACGAAAGGAAAACCGAAATAAAGTTTGAACTCGCCGAGCCGAAAGAGAGGGAAAATACGAAGGCGTTTAAAAAGGGAGAAGGATCGGCAGAAGGGGAGAGCCAAGGAATTATGCGTATTCTCGGAATGATTCATAAATAGTTTATTTTCGTAGCAGCCTACCAGAGAATCGTTAGTTACGAGGCGAGGTTACCGTTTCCATGTGGCGCCGCTCGTCTTCTCGTACATGTGCGCGTTACGCGATGGAGAGACGAAGACGAAAAGTAACCGCGGATCAATCCGATATCCGATATTATGCATCGTACCTTTTACTTCTTTTTCGAAATGCCCGCGCGTAAGTATAGATGCAAAATAAAAACGAGAAAGCGTTCCCTCGTAGTTCGCGTGTATTCCGCGATCAAATTTTCAACGATAAAAACATGTATCGATAGAGACAACGAGTTCGCAGACTCGTTGTTAACTTTTGACGCGACAAAGTTAAATCTGCAGTTTCGTTGTTCATAATAGGTAACGCGATACAGATTATTCGAAAATCCGCTTAATACGTTTTCGGATAAAGAAACGCTCCAACAATTACGCGTACATTCTACATACACGATACCGTAGGTATACGCTTATTTCTAGACGCCCCGTATACAAGTTCCAAACTTATTTACCTCGTGGAAGTTCATGTAGAGGAACGTACGTTTACGCGAAGATAAAATTAAGTAAGTCAGTTTCATGGTCACTATTAGCAACGTTAGAGAACTTGAAACTCGAAAAGGGGTACTATCGAGCGATCGAAGAGCTAACACAAGAATAGGATGATGAAAAGTTAATAACAGTGGACAACAGTGTTTCGAGCTTATGTTGGCAATCAACCGGTTGAATATATAGTTAAATAAATTTTCCGACAATGATACTTGTACAACGAAGCATAAAGTGGATGGAAAATGAAGCCGAAATCCAGATTAACGTTTCAAAACAGTGGCCACGTAATAAATTCTGTTCATCGGCTGCGAAACGAACGATACTCTATAATCTATAATTCTGCGTGCATATTAAGCGACTGGTTACATATCGATAATGGCGCCGGGAATGCTTTATGAACGCGTTAACGAACGTTTCATACGGTTCAAGCAAAACTATCCAACTCGTTGCTTTCTCTTCGATTTCTGTAATAACGCGGAGGAAAAGTAAGAATTAAGCCTAAAAGCCAAAGATTATAACAACGAATAAAAGGCTATTAAAACGCGGAACGGTCAAGGGACATTGACAAACTAACGAAGGTGTTGAACTCTTAGGAACGAGTTGATTTATGACGTTGATCTAGGTCATGTTCGGAAAACCGACTTTCAGAAGTCGGTTTATCGGATCGCAATTGCGTTTTACGGAAGAGGAACCGATAAAATAGAAGCGGTAGAAAAATGTTCCGACGTTTCGCCATAGAACTGTCAGTAGGCCCCGCGAATAACATGATCTAATATTTGGAATGTTAGACTCTAAGAAACGGGCCAGTCGGTCCATTAAGAACGAAAAAGCTTCGTCATCTTAATGCATCGGCTCTAATGCACTCTATCGACTGCTCTAACAATTAGCCTACTCCCACCGTTTCAGCGTACCAAGTAAGCTACCGATCCATCCTACGCGTTAAGATTGAATCCGCAGCGTAATTGCTGACCACGGTAAAATAGCCGATTCACCGTGGCCAATAGCAGAAAATGAAATGTCGCTTGGGGCGATTCTCCGAGTAGGTTTAGCCTATGCGTTTAGAACTTTGAAGAAAGTTGTTGTCAAATAGGATCCTTCTAGTGCCAAATGCACAAAGTACAGAGAGTTTTACCGTGATCGAACGAGCGACCCTTCATTTTTTTCAGGAGCGAGAGAAGTTAGGACGGTGGAAGCTCGCGACCAAAGAAACTGGAACGAGTTTAATTTGCATATCTTCCGAATGCACAAACAACTCGGTCAGGCGACACGTAACGAAATTTTATATTTCAGCTGCAATAGAGAGAAAGAGAGAGAAAACTTTTCCTTTAGCGATGTTCTCGGCTTCGTCGAAATTCCACCGCGACAAAATATTCGCAGGGCCACGGTAAGTTTTCTAATTATACCCGAAGAAGGTTTGCTTTTCACCGTAACACTACCTGTGCGACGGATTTACCCTTCTTCCAACGGGAACTTTTCTCCCATTTTTTCCTCCTTTTTCCGCCTGCCCGCTACTCTTAGTATTCTCTCCTTCACAATTATGTAGAATTTATGACGGTCAACAACGAAATAATTTCGAAAAACGTTTCTCAAGGTCTTCACGCTTCGCGACTGCTTTACACTTTCGACCGAATGAAAGAAACAAGCGAGGAAGAATCGAGGGACGACCCGGGAGAGACCGGGGAAATACGAAGAAAATGTGGTTACGAGGGTTGTTATTAGCGGTACGCAAAGGTTTCCATCGTTTTCAAGGCAATTTTCTTTATTAACATTCTCGTGATATCCAATTATTTATCAGAACGACGGAATAACTCGAATACTTTTTATAGCGATTTAAGTGCACCTTACCTACCTCTTTTCGCTTAATGAATATTTCTTCGCCGAAATGAACATTTTTTCCGATGCAGAGCAGCCTTTCCTTCGCGACAAGTACAGCGAAGATGGTAATTGAAACGGTTGCAAAGAAACCCCTGCTGTCCAATTATCTTTAAGAATTTGTTCTTCGCGAGAACAGATTTTTAATTCGTCGACGAATATTTTTTAATACGCAACGCTTCGATTCAATTTTTCCGATTATCGAATGCGTTTCTGCCAACATTCTCCGCGCAAAGTCTCGATATTATTTCGAACAGCGTCGAAAACAAAACTTGGAAATATTAATAAACTGTTCGTTTCTTCTGGCGAAGAGGTCGACGGACAAACTGGCCGCAAGTGTTAACGATGTTACTTTGCGCGTATATTCCACGCAAGTATGTTTACGCCGGCATTAAAGTTGCCAAAAAGTCTCGTCCGACGAACGAGTCGCGTTAGCGTGTCTCGCGACCAAGTGTTTGCAGTTCGAGACGCTCGAAAAATAAGGGTAAAACGATGAAAGAAGACGGTGGAAAAAGTAGCTCGCGTGTCTCCGGTGAAAAGAAAAACAACGCTGAAGTATTTATCGGGTACGCTGGCACGGGTTTACGAAGTTGAAAGCTTCAAAAACGCCATAATTCTTTTTTCATAGGAACTTAACGCGTCCTCGTCGAAACGCGTACTACGAAAGAAAAGACCATGTACGGAGTGTAGAAAAGTGTTCGCCTTTACACCTTCTTATTGTCGGAACGCTACAAAAGCCGTACTATTAGAAGCTACTTGTACATGAAAATATTTATTTCGATACTTGAATGTATTCGATCGTTTCGACATTGATAGAAACAGGGATTCTAAACGACGAAATTCAGGCGAGATTGGCTGAAAAATAAGCGAAAATCGTCGGATCCAAAAGTATCTAGGGCCGAAACGTCGAAGAGTCCTTTCCGAAATGCCTTTACTCGAGCGTAATTCGAGGAAGGCAAATACTGCGTTGCTCGAAAAACAACTGGAAATCGTCGAAACGATTGAAAGTGACGCAAATAATCGTTTGAAACGAGGAATAAAAACCGTTTCCGTTCGAGCAAAGTCGTATCCGTAGTATTCCTTGCTCGTTGCATCGGTTTGCCTTACCTTGTACGCTTTTGCCCACGATGCATCCCCCGAGGCGAGTCAATTTCAGAACGAGAGAACGAAAATATCTGTTCATCCGAACGACAAGAAAACTACGCCAACCAGCCTGGTATATAAATCAACCCGTTATGTGTACCTACTCGGTCGGCGACGTTGTAAGGAGATCCGTTTGCTGGATGAAAGTTTGGCGAAACCAGTCGATACTATCGAAATCGGTACACAAAACCAACAGGGGAATCAATGTCGGGGTAAAGAAGACGAAACGGCACACGAATATCGATTCTTGCGATTCGTCGAGTCGCGATATCCCATGATATTCCATCTAATAGGCTTCGAGTCCCCCTCCTAAAGAACATTGAAAAATACTCGTTCTACGGTACTTATCGTAACACGTAATTCGCCTAACTCTATTTCGTCGATATCGATATTCGGTAATATGCCTACATATTAGTATCAGTCGGCCGCTTCGAAATTATGAAATATATGGGAACCGCTTTGTTTCGAATGCAAGGTGTTAATAATGGGCCGCTGCGAATACCTCGAAACGCGTTCGTTAATCGAAACGCGGGCTCGTTAATTCTCGGAAAAACATAGGTACTACGCGCGTACTTTCATTCTCGATAATTTATATAACGGTGGAACACTTAAAATCGTACGACGAAACCGATGATCGAATCGACCGTAATGAAATTTCGAAACATTTAACCAGCTGATTTTGACAAATTTCCGCGATAGGTAGGCGAACAAACGCGCGTGCCAACGAGGAAAACAAACGGTACAAGAATCTAGTTTTCCAACAGACATCGAAGCTTTTTGCATTAATAAAACGATTACGCGGGCCGAATTCGCTTTGATCTTGACGTAATATCGCGAATTCAAGCGGATAAGCCAGTTTCCCGCGCTAATAGGCTCGTTTGAATCCACAGATGGGGTTCGCTGCAAACAATTTGCTCGAAATTGCCGTACGTGCGCGATTCGTCGAGATAAGCACTCGAGAGGACGGAAACGGCTCTCTCGAGGACGCGACCAAGCGTCATCTCGTTGCTAGCCTCGCTACCTCTTCTTCTTGTCTTACAAAAATCTCCCTTCGCGGTTACTTTCTACACTTGTAAACTTCTACGAAAGACCGACAAAGAGGAGAGAGGGAGAAAGAATCTACTTAGCCTGTAAATCGTCGAATTATCGTTTCTCGACGTTTAACCGCCTCGGTAGTAAACGCTTTCCGAAAATGCGCACGACGCGACGCAAAGCTTTATGAACGTCGAAAGCTTTTTTCCTCGGACATCGAACATAGGTGGAGCCTACGGACGTTGCATCGTCACGCGTTGTGTAATTTCAAAACAGAAGCAGAAGCGAAATAACAGAAGTCGACGAAAGAAAAAAGTTCATCGAACAACTTTCGTCGAGGCTCTGCCTTAATCGGTTTGCCAGCTGCTTTTCGCCATAATCGTCAAAGTCGTTTCTATTGCGGCTATTACGATTAATCTCGAAAACGATTATCAGCAACGGTGAAAGGAGCTTTCTTTCGTTTCAGAGAACAGAATTGACATGATCGAAAAGTCGCGCACGCACTCGGTGAACGAACGCGGATTCCCGTTCCGTTTTTCCATGTACGTACGCGCGGATGCTCGCCGATTAATCTTCGAGGTAAAGGGAGGAGTAAGGAGGGTCGAGAAAAGGGGCATAAATTTTGGAATAGTAGAAATTCATGGACGACTTTTCCATATGTACATATATATATATATATATATATATATAAAAAAAGCGGTGGAAAGTACCGTCGGTATTCGGTGTAACGCGGCTAAAAATTCCAGCTGCCTTTGAGCTCGAGATAAACGCGTCTTTCTACAAAGAGAAATCCTAAAAGTTAGCAGCATCCCTGTCTGCTCCGTACTTTGCTTCCACCAGCAACGCCACCACCACTGCCATCGCCGCCGCTGCCGCTGCCGCCGCCGACACCGCCAACGTTATTCGTCGGGAAAGTGGTAAAGGAAGATCGAGATACCGGAGAGTAACGAAGAAAACGGAACGCAGAAATCGAGAGAAAACCGGGAAACAAAAAAAAACTGAGAAAAAGCGAACGAAGGAAAGTAACGACGGCGAATCAACGATATAAGAAAAGAATGGAAAACAATAGGGAAGGACGAGACACGCAGGGACCGAAGAACGGAAAGACAAGAGTAATGGGAGGAAAATGAGAGATGGGCCAACAACGAATCCGATACTGCAGGCAGACTTTGGAGCGTACAAGAACGTAAAAGGTTCCCTGTTTTGAATATTAAATTAAAGAAAACGATTTTTAATATTTCGAATATTAAAAATAGTAATTATCGGTTGATTGTTCGTATTTAGTGGTCGATCATTGAAAACCGATAATTAGCAGTTAGTAGCCTTACGGTGAAAAACGAACGTTTATTATCTTTAAGAATGGGATCTCTAAAAAGCAACGTCTAACAAGGACCGTGAACATCGTCGGAATATTGCTAACAATAGGAAATAACAAATCGAAGAATTTGTAAAAAAGAGACGAAAGGCGAAAGGAGAGGATGGAGAGAGAAGCGAGAGAAGAGGAGAGGAGAGGAGAGGAGAGGAGAGGAGAGAGCCGGGGTGCCGGAACGAGCGGGGTCGACCCTGCGCACAGCTTCCCTAGTCCACCCCGAAGATTCAGTCGTCGTGCGGCAGAGGAGGACCGAGGAACGCCCGGTCGAAGCACGCCGTTCCTCTTCTCGCCTCGTTTTCTCTCCTCTCTCTGTCTTTATCGTTTCCAGCTTCCCTCTACGCGTCTCTTCGTTCGTCGGACGCACGCTCGTTGCCTCCCTTCGTGGCCCGTGCGTGCCACGGTGACGAGTGAAAACGGGAGCTACGACGAGCACGGACGTTCGACGCGACTGCGGCGTCCCGGTGCACCGTCCGTACTGCCGCGATTAACTCGCCGTTGCGAATATTCGACGAACATAACGGATTTAAAAGGAAAAAGGTGAAGAACCTTCTGAAAGAAGCACCGTGTGCGCGAATAAAAGGAGCTACGGCCATAGAAACGTCGACGCCGGTCTGGGCTCGCCACCGTCTCTCCCTCTGTCTCCGCTTCGACGCTTTTACGTATTTATACGCGTTCGGCTCGGCGAGGCCAAGGGTGGCCAGTGACAGTGTCCGGTGTGCGGTGACAGTGCAGGGTGTTGGTGGTGCAGCGGTGACAGCGAAGGTTTCAATTTTTAGCCGCGTGCACGTACGCGAGCCATTACACGAGGCATTACGCGAGGCTGCGGGTATTCTCGTTCAACGACAGGGTACGCGATCGCGCTCGCTCTACGCATCGTTGCCAATTTTTCATCCCCCGTCAACGAAAGGATTACGCATTCGTTCGCCGACGTTACGCATATATATACCTATATTCGTCGAGAATCGCTGCCGCGTGCGTGAACGCGCCAGACACCCTATGGATTTTGCGCGTGCGTATGCGTACGTATGCGTGCGTGTATACGTCCGTGTGTGTCGAGCGTGTGCGCGAACGTGTGTTCCTTCGTCTGCATGTGTGGTACGATGAGACCACGAGAGGATTCTCGAACGTGCGACACACCGAGAAACGATAGTGAACGAAGCTTCGATCGAACCGGCACAAAAACACCAGATATATGTATGTAGTTGTCTGGAGTCCGTGTCTAGGCGGTTCGGTGAGACTCGAGACGCGTTTCGATGCGGCGCTCCAATGAATGGATCAAAAGAATCGTCGCGATTCACGGCACAGAGAAACGGTAAAGTTCCAACGTTTTCTCCAGACGCTGGAAGAAAGTTTGAGCACGGTTCCGGCGATAAAAAGGCCGGTTTGAAGGATGCTTGTACGTGACGGTGAAACGAAAGCAATATTTACGTCTTTCCACGATTTATGCTTTCAACGATTTCTCTCTCTCACACACACGCTCTCTGTTTCTCTCTCCTTTTTGTCTCTCGAGTGTTACAGGAGCTGCTCAGTCGGATAGATGAGAATCGTAGCTCGTGGGCATTTCGTTGAACAAAGCTTGGACGTTGATCTTCTCCGAAAATCGGTCTTCTCTTTCATAGAATACGCTGAGAACGATTCAGAGTTCGCCTACGAGAATCGTTTTTTATAATGGAACGGCTACGGGCGACAATCGCTTCGGAAAAAAGTACTTTAAATCGTTCTCGAACTAGCGTGTCTTTAGGTATTCAGCGCTGATTCTCCGTGACAGTTAGATCGGACAAAACAACGCGATTCATTACGCCTGGCAACAGATGCTTTCATCGACTCGACTCGATACTGACCTTTCTCTCGACGTCGAC
The DNA here is from genome assembly GCA_963576845.1 of Megachile leachella. Classification (NCBI taxonomy): domain Eukaryota; kingdom Metazoa; phylum Arthropoda; class Insecta; order Hymenoptera; family Megachilidae; genus Megachile; species Megachile leachella. Next base: position 16,213,062 of record OY756257.1, read on the forward strand.
TAACGAAAGACAACGCGGGATCTTCCCTTCTCTTATCTTTACGTATATCTTGATCGTTTAAAAGCTCGTTACATCTCAACGCGTCGCGTCGCGACTTATAGGAATCTCGACTCCATCTTCTCGACGGTGCAACGGAAAAACGTAAATCGCTACTCTCGAATTCGGGAAAGCAAAGTTCTATACCTCGGTGGAAGTAGACGCGCGTGACAAGACAGGCAGTAGTAAAACTCATTCAGGATACCAACATTACGTAGTTTCCTACTGTATAATACAATAATACCAAATAACTTGTTTTATTTATTTGTTAAAATTACATCATGGTGTCATCATGGTGCTGATCTATCCCCGATGCTAACCACGATGTTTAATCGAAAGATCCGAGTATCGATTTTAAATTGTCAATATTATCTTAACGATATTTTCATACTTTCCAAACTTCGTTCCTCTTTCTTTCATGTTCGTTGTTTGATTTATTACGTGAAATGATCGGCAGAATTTTAGCGGTCTGCACAATTTTCCTTCCATTTTCATCTATTAATTATTCTATCACATTAAATTGGTGGCGGCGGTCATCGGTGACCCTCTCATCAATATGGTAACGAGTTACAAATCTATACTATCGTGTTACAATCCACAGCGTGTTAACGCGAACGTGAAAATGGGTACATATACTAGAACGCGTTATAACAATTATTAATGACGTAATCATTTAACTTTCCAATTTATGCTTTCAATCTATTACCTTACATTATTATTGCCCTAATAACAATGTTGTATTATTGTAAACCATATATTCTAATTTTCCAACGCCGATCATAAGCGAACATGATACATTAGCCATAATCCTACCACTTGTTTTTCAACGTTAACACGATATTACCTCTAATGTACTCTAATCTACCTGTAATATATTAATCGTTGAACAATCGAAAAATTGAAATAATTCCGAAATAATTTCAAAAGCGCTCTGTATACACGGACGCGTTTTTGCATCATGGAAATCCACGAGACTTTACGACTTTTCGAAGATATCGCGTACATTTCCTTATCTCGGTTTAAGGCTCTCCGGGAAAACGTTTATCTCCGTGGCGTGTAAAGAGGATGGATAGACTCCGCGAAATCAGCAATGATCTCGCTCCATACCGAGATACGTCCCTCGCCAAACTTCCCATCCACCCTCACGCGAGCGTGAAATATTTATACGAGCATGTAGCTAGATCCAAAGGAAAAGGTATTTTCGGTGAAATCACGAAACTCGATGATCGATACCGTTTTCAACTTACCTGCTAAACAAATCGTGTTCGCGTACGATCGCATCGGAGCGAATATCGGTAACCAAATAATAGACGGACACCGTGGAATCATGGTTTGTACCGTATCGGACTGTTTCACCCGATAGGAACGCGAAATCGGACACGAGTTTTTCTCGTTTTTCGCGAATCTTCTGCATTTTCGAAACGTTCGGAGAAAACAAGCCGAAGGATCGGACGAAAAATATGGCTCGGTTATGCTGTATATCTTTTTTGACTTACTCGACGCTCGAGAATTACCGACGTACGCGTCGAATGTCGGTCGCTCGAAACGAGATTCGCAAAAACCAGAAAGTAGTCGCGCGGGGATCGGTCCGACCAATCGTGTCTTTTTCTACTGCGAGAAACTCTCTTCTGGTTCGAAGATAAACGAACGAAAATAGAAGGGAAAAAATAGGGATGGCAGGCTACGAGTTGACAGGGTTGTTTAAACGTTTATACGTTATTGGTTCGAGAAAGCCCCTTTCCCCATCTGTTCGAATTCCAGCAGATCGACCAGCATCCTTCGAATTTCGTATTTACCTTGCAGATGTTTTTTCTACGGATTTCAACCGTGCTCGATTAAAATTAATTAAACTTTATAATTTGTTGTCGATTTAACGTCCAATTAATAATAATATAGAGAATCTTGAAACGCTCGACGCGTTCGATCGCCGGACGTTAAAAGGTTAGGTTTCCGCTTCTACAGTTTGTCTCTGCAATTATTTTCAAGCTATTTCGATAGCGTTTACATTTTCATCGGAGCTGTTAAAGATTAAAGCGCCTGAATTATTATCGTAGGAAATTGCATTATAGAAGGTTAAGCTTCGTTCGTGATCGTGTCATTATTCTCCTGTGAGAAGTGTGCACGAATTTCTATGTTGAAAATGAGTCTTCAAGTACCTGCGTACACATAAAAGGAACACGGAATAGATTCTTTATCGCTTGTTTCGTTAAAACAGTATTTCTGAAGCCTTTCCGAGTAGCGAAATAATAGCCTTTTATAACCCACAACCATCACTTTTTATTAACGTCTCGATTTCTTTCCCGAGAGAACGCTTCGATTTTCAGTCCGAACATTTACGGTGCATTTTCTAGTATCGTTCTTTCGAAGAATAATAATCGAACAAATAATATCAAGAAAGAAAAAGGATTGTCGTTTACTTGTAAAACACTGAGTCATTAGAAATGAATCGATGGTCGAAAGACAATGATCGATTCGTTTTTACCAAGTATCCGTTGTTCGAAAATTAATGTAGTTCTCTGTATGGCAGTAACGGCAATCTCGAACGTCTGCGTTTCCGAGAAAAGAGCAAGAAAAATTCGCTACTCGACGATGTCTGCTGACGAGCAACAAAAAACATCTTCGTTCTCGAGCGCCTTCTAAACAGCCAAAGCTAACGATACAGGTCAACTCGTGCAGACCCAAAAGCTGCTTCTGCGCTGATTAACTTGCCTTACGATATCGAATCGCGTCAACAAGCACTTTGCTATTATTTATTTATAATCGAATATTCGAAAGCGTTAACTCGATTTTACCGTCGAATAGTATCGAAATTCCTTAAGCAAAAATTCATTTGAAATAACGTTCGTTAGAGTTTGAGCTCGGGAGGAATACGGCGAGACTCCCGTGTCGCTGTATTTTTCGATTACGCGATCGAACGACGCGCCGTTGGGTTCGTTACGATATGCAACAACCTAATACTTTGGCAAAAGAAATTGTAAGGTAAAAAGGCAACCGAGATGACACGGCAAATCCGTGCAGCCGTGTAGGTGTCGTTTTACGGTGTTGGGTCCGTACGTTCTTTCAGAAACGAGCGAGTTCACCGAAGCAGGAAACGAGAAGCGTACGTGCACGATGCCAGATAGCGTCTTGTCAAAGGATAAAGCCGGACCAGCAGCTAGCGGTTCGTCGCCGTCGCCGTCGCCGTCGTCGTCGTGGTCGTCGGGCCAAAACTCACGGGAACCACGTTCGATTTTACACTTTTATACGAGACCGGTCGCAGTCACGATTTCCGCGTTGTTCCGGTGGCCGATCGCGCGCGTCCTCTGATTCGTGCTCGAAAATAGAAGCAACGGAGAGTGCGGTGAACGCGTAGTTTCTTCGCGAACGAAATCGTTCGTTCCGCAGCGGTACACGCGGCGCACGCGGCGCACGCAGCGCGGTCAAATGGATGCGAACATTATCAAACGGATGCAGATATATTAACAGGCGATATTCGAGGACGTTTAGCCGTTTCTTAGCTCGCCTAGCTAACTCGACACCTTGATCTCGCGGTCGGTGGTCGAACCGAACTGGAGCCAGCGGAACGGAAGAGAACAGGCAAAGCCAGAAGGCAGAAAAAACAGCCGAAATCCAGCCGGGAGACTCCTAATGTTTCTCAACGACATGAAGCTGCTAATGTTCTTAGCGGTAACGGGCTGCCTGTTGGGTTACTGCCAAACGGATGAAAAAGGTAACGTATAGGACGACCTCTTTTGGACGAGACACTTTGGTCTCGTCTCGACTAACGTCGCGTAAATCCGAGACCCCACGATGGAAAGAGATTAACTTTTATGGTCAGGCTGAAACGCCTTGCCGTCGCTTCTCGCGACAAAGACGCCCACCTCTTTCGACGACACCCTTTCACCGTTCCCGATCGGATACACGAGTTTCGCAAATTTTTCCTATTCTTTTCCAAAACGTTGACGGGTTAACTTCTCGCTGTACGATCGTTACGAATACTTTTCGACGCGAATATGTTGTCGGTTAAAAAAGTAGGAAGAAAATGGAAACAGGCCGAGACGTCGGCGCGTTCTCGCACGGGAACGTAATAACGAATTTCCACGGAAGTAAATTAGTTTCTCGCGGCGTTGCCCTCGGGAAAATGTTCATTTTGCCGGTAATTTGGTAACTGTTGACTCAACGTATCAAGAGAGAGACGAACGAACGACCGAATAAAGGGAAGCATTTTCCTCGTTTTTAATTAGACTCATCAATCGACGAGACCGAAAGCATCGCCACGATCGATTCGATGGTAAAACAAACGGAACGACGAATATGGGGAAAGGTTAATTAAAAAATTAACTTGGATCGAATCGACGTATAGAACGGAACGGAACAGAACGGAACGGGAACGAAACAGAACGGAAATAAATCGAAACCGAGAGAGGATTAGCACGGTACAATACGATACTCTCGATTCTGTTCCAGAACGTCGATTCGATACGAAAACATGACAGACAGAGATACGCTTTCGATCACCTATAATTGCAACGATACGCTTCGCGATCCGCCATAGCCATTTATTCTTCGCGATATCGTCTTTCCGTTTTATCCATTATTCGATCGATTTCGATTTAATAACCGGTTACGTAAGAACACCGAACATGTGCCAATCCACCGAATCTGTTGAACACTTTAAAAATTACTGAATTCTCCATGACCGAACAAATCGACGAATCGTTTATTATTTCGGAATCTGGTATTTTAACGACGGTATCGATCAACCGATACGGATATTTCAAAATTCTAGACACATCGATCCTGCGATCGTTCGGAACGAGCCACGCCAAATTGCGTCGATTCGATTTTCGGCGAAGCCCGACCGATTAAATCGAGTTGCGTTTAAATCGCGTCGAATCGCATCGAGTCGAATTGAATCGATTCGAATTGAATAATACCGAATCGAATCGCGTCCAGTCGCTAATCGAATCGACTCGAGCCGAATCGAAACGAGTCGAATATCAACGGAATATCTTTTTCTCGATGGGACTTATTTCCCATAAATGCGCTACATCGAGTAAGTAATACTCTTCTACGCGTATTTGTTGCTTTCTTTTATGATCAAAAAAGACGTATAGTTTATGTAAAATCTATAACTCTCGTTCAGGTATTGACGGTTATAAGTAAACTCGATATTCATCGTTCCCCTGGGACGATATTTTACATCGGCATTATGTTCCGTTTGTTCGATAACCTACGTATCCGATGTAGTTTAATTGATCCTTTATCGACCAACTAAATAGAAATCAACCGAGATAACAAATTTCCGCGAGATTCTTATTTTCTTTTTAATATTAATATATCGAACATCTATTTTCAACGAATTATCGCGAAGGAAAATCTTTCTTCCGCCGAAACTCGTCACGCGAATAACCTTATTCTAGCCGAACGCTCGTAATTGATTCGTAGCATGATATTAAAAACGAAATATTCCAACGTTTCTTTCGTACTTTGATCGCGCAGCTTCGTCGCGTTCAGCTTCGAAGTTTTATCTGAGTTATCACCGATTCGAAGCACGGAACGAAGTCAAATAAAAATCCAAACTTTTTCTTGCCGCCGTTTAATCGAAAAATACTTGGACTACTTTAAAGCTTTAATTTTTGAATGATAATTAATTTTCGTAAATATTTTCCAATAGCTAAAATTTCGATTCGCGAATTAACGCTGCTTCGTACACGAGTCCACGATACTTAATTGTTCGTGGTAGGGAAATTAAAAGCTGCAAGAATTCCTAGAAACGTTTGACGTCAAACCGTTAAGAACGACGTTCATTATCGGTCACGGTTGGTTTAAGAAACGCTATCCCAAAGCTGCCGATTTGCTCGTTTCCGAGCTCTATTATATCGGTAATTAGCGACCGATGAACATTTCCGATAGCAGAAAATCTACCTGTAATTGGATAAGGACCTCGACCCGCTTATTTCTAGGCCACGCCTTGTATAGTTTAAAGGCGAAAATAATGAACGGCAAACAATAATGCGGAATATACGCGATAGGATCTTAGCTGCCTAACCAGAAAATACGTGTATACGGTGTTTGAATAAACTAAAAGTTTAGTGAAAGTGCAGCCGAATGTCTCGTATTCCACGATGTTGATTTCGTTGGACGAAAGAACGGGAGAGCGTAGAGAAGAGATACTTGGTAGTTAATAACCCGTGCGGTTATTCTGCGTGCTCGAACGTTTTCTTAGACCATTTACACGCCGCTGGGAAGTAAACCCTTGATAAGTCGCTACGTTCCACTGTTCGTCAGATTTCTCGGTACACGGCTAGATTCGAGATCTCTGCTTGAACGGTCGCTTGAAGGAGTTGAAGTCTCTCATTCATCGGTCTTGCCAAGCTTTTCAATCGCCTTCTCTCGTTTCTTTTCCCCTCGTATTTCTTCTCTCTTTTTTCGCCTACTTTTTTCCTATTCCATTCTCCGTGCCTCGATTTTGCCTTTCCCTTACACTCGTCTCGTTTCTCCGTATTCGATCGAACCGGATTCCGCTAATGGGAAATATTTCATCGTACTTTCAATAAAGATCGACGAAACATCAATTAAATTCTACCTAGTCGCTCGATGCTTGTTTGTTTATCTGTGCCGCGTATGCTTTTCCCTCGTTGTTTTTATCGTTTTGTTTCGTTGCCTTTCATCGAATCCCTGGATATTTCGCGCGCGGTAACGACGCAGTCAAACGAAAGGGCAAAAGTTCGTTTATGCGCTAGCTACGTTTACGCTAGTGGAAACAAACATATTTAATACCGATCAAAATTACGCCGGATCTTTCCATTCCGTCAACCACGACTTAAACGTTTTCTATTCCCCCGCTCTTCTTCGCGTAACGATTTAAACGAATAAATTTCCAATGACAATGGCGCGCAAAATGTCAAAGGTTTCGAAGAAAAAGTTAAGTAAAACGTTCTTCTTTCGATAAAAACAAATTAGCGGACAATTGTAATTTATTCGATCGTTAAAAAAGGTCGTAAAGCAAAGGATTAACCCTTTGCGGTGGTGCGCCTACCCTCAGCCACCGCATCATTTATTATTCCAAGTTAACGCTTCGAGGATATACGACGGAAATGTTAGAAACCTTTTCAGGTTTTCTTTTCAGCGTAACATGGTTAATTAGTTCGATGAACTGTATAAAGTACGTAAATTCGACGAAGAGAGAAGTTTCGAACGATCGAGTCGTCGGTGATCTCGATATCCGGTATCATGATCTAAAATTACTTTCGATAATGTTAATTAACGATCGGTATTTAGGTATTTAAATCGTTGAAATTTATTGCAGTGTCGTTTTACGGAGCCAGCTACATTCATCTTCCGGTTCAAGAGGCCAAGGGTGCGACCGACATCAGCTTCCGGTTCCGAACTCGTCTCGCGGACGCGATGCTGCTATTGGCCGCTGGCAAGACGGATTACTGCCTGATCAAACTCGAAGCCGGCAGATTGAAGGTTCGTTTTGCCCTCGATGCTTACGTTCTATTAATACGCTTTCGGCTTAGCCCGTAACTAACCGCTCGTGCTCTCCTGCTTCTCCTCCGCTTCCAGTACTTGCTAACGAATTAGACTCGCTTCGATACGTCGAAGAGAAGAGCCGACGATGCCGTTTCGAGCACGCGACCATTCGTCGCCTGCCCGTAAAAAGGGATAAACAAAATAAAAATAAAAGAGCGAGAGAGAGAGAGAGAGACAATTTCACGCGCGCGCGTCCAACGACAACGCTACACCCCAGGTTTTATAACTTCGATAAAAACCGTGTCTTGATTTTAACAACGTCATGTCGCTACACCGTTTTATTCGACCCATTAAAACTTCACGGGTAAAAGCATCTTATTTATGTACGCCGGTGAAACTCGTGAGGGGAACGAAGAGGAAAGGGCGATGCATTTTATTTTACAGAGAAAATAAAGCTTATCGTGGAGAAGAAGGAACACGACGAGTTTCTATTTGCGTTAACATCGGTAGCTGGCATAACGAAAGTGGACTTACTTAACGCCGCACACCATACGAATTTCAACGTTTAAACAGATACGCTTTATGTTTTCACGATCGACGGTCAGAAACGATGGTTCGAGTAAAGTTTCCTAGTATCTTAGCGCCAACTCGTGTACTCGACCGTCTAATTAATTCGTTATCTCGCGTTCATTATTATAGACGTATCGTAACGACGAACTTTCTAACCGATGACCAGTTACAACGATCAAAGCATCGAAACAAAAATGATCGCGTAATCCTGTGGAAACGCGTTAACGCCTCCCTTGGACTTCGTTTAAACCAATTTCACGGCATTAAGTTCCCTCGTAAATCAACGAATCGACCGACAAAGCTTCCAGCCAATAATGAGTTTCATCGTGAACGTTGTCGCGTAATAAACGATCGCGATATTTATTGTCGAAGCTTTTTCCTGCCGGAACACCTTTCTATCTTAGTCGATTTAATAGTCTGTCATGCAAGTACCGCGCTGGGACAGAATCGTTTTATGACATTTCAAACAAACCAACGACATTACGACCTTTGTCGATCGATATTTCGCTACGAGCCAATTTTCCTCGCGAATCTAAAAAAAAAATATACGTATGCACGAATGGCCCGGATCAGCAGCGGACGCATTTAATTCAATTACACGCGACCCGTTCGAATTTAAATTTCATACGCGTTCGCGTAAAATATCTCTCTTTCTCTCTCGAACATTTACATATTAATCGCGAAAAGTGTTCATTTTTCATGTTTAAATGGAACTACTAGGTGGGAAAAATGTAAGTCGGTTTTAAAAATTCTCTTCGAACACGCGTCGAAGTTTTATTCGATCGGTCCAGCGTTTGGTAAATTGTTCGCGTCGAACGTGCGTCGAGTCGAATCGTATGAAAATTCAGTAGGAAGACTGTTAAATACTCGTGATATTATTCGTTTCTGTTCCCCAAACAAATCTCGATTAAACACGGACGGGCAAGTTTCAGTCGCGGGCTTTACGCGTTCGTATTAAACGAGAACGCGTTATTAACGATCGTCGTGACACGATATTCGTTGCTCCGGAATGGAACGGCTACACAGAGAGCGCAGCAGGTTGATATCGCGAAGAACAACGATGCTCCGGGGACGACGAAGCCCGGAAGGGCCACTTTACCTTTCCCTAATAATCGTCTTCGAGCTTCGGTTACGAATTACGATTTCGTGTAAAGAATCGCGATGAGACGCGACAAGATCTCGTATCGAACGAATTTTACTTTTATTTTTTCTGAACACGGTAGTTCGCGTTCTTTCAGGGGATAATCGCTTTTCTTTTCTTTTCTTTTCATCGTAATCCGGTATCGCGACGTTACGTTAACGTTAAAATATCGACCGAAAGGGTATTAGAGGTGGCGGAGAAATATCGTTTCTCGGTCGAGCGAGAGGATCGAGCGAGGGAATCGAGCGTGAAAACCGCGAGAATCTAATTTCTGGGAGGGCTACGAGGATTCGCAGACGGTGCCGCGCCGTGAGAAGACTGGTGGCTGGTGTCTGAGCTTAATTAAATTTGTTAAGAAGATCGTTAAGGAGGATGAGAAGGAGATAAACGGCCGAGCAAAAAGTGCAACGGAATCGTTTCGTTCCGACGTACGCGTTCGCGCTGGAGTTTCGAACGAGTAAAACCTTCCCTCGCCTTCGCGAACCTGCGAAACGCATAAAACGTTATCTCGAGAAAAATTACTCTTTCATTCTGTATACGCTAAAAAATGGTATCCGGTATCCGGAAATTGATGCGTTCGTTAGATCGCGGTTAGAAATTTCATTCGTAGACAATTCCGAATGGTACATAAATTGAAAGGTAAATTTTAACTATTACGTAATTATGAAGCAGAAGAGATAGAGAATGTATTCACGATTGTTCACTTTTCAATCAGCCGTGCATCGATAATGTTCCGGTGCGGTCTTCTCTTCGACCTTCGAAACGTATAAATTCGCGTTTACATTCGACCAAGTATCGTGTCTCTCGCGCTTATACATATTAATGAGGTTCTGCATAGTCATCGGACAGTGCGCTGCTACCGGCTGAACTTGCAGCTCGCAAAAACTCGCGCCTTTATTACAGAATCGATCGCGAAACGTAATTTCGAGCCGTCTCGAATAACGCGCCACGAAATAAGCATCGGCATCGAATGTCGATTGGCAATGCCGTGTAACGAGCGATCCGCGTAAAAAAACCTTTTTAAAACCGAGCTAATCGGATCGGAATCCTAGCATTTTTCCTCTTACAGATTTTCAACTTATTTATACAGCGCCGTAATTGCAAGAAAATATCGGAATTACGCCTAGGATCGTGAAAGATAAAGCAAGACGTTCTGCTCGAACGTAGCTACAAGTTACTCAAGTGAATCAAGTTGGTCGATTCAGGTCGCGATTAAACACTCTTTATCAGATGCTACCGCTTCGTCTCTTCCTAAAGCGCATCCTCTAACTCGATAATACATTACTCGGACTTATAATGCCCTCCAGATACGCGACCGAACAAATGAACAAAAAATATAAGTAATTTCCTATAATTTACAACAGAAGCTTCGGACTAATAAAATTCTTTGTAACGGGAACGAGCTGAACGTTACCACCGGCTAGACAATTTTTCCTGAACGCTTGAAATCAGCCAGCCAAATGCCCTTGGTCTTGAATAGTCGTTAACGTCGAGTAACTTTTGTAAATAAAGTAAGGACGATACGGTTTTTCCTAAGCTATTCCACGAAAACGATTCTTTTGGAAATGGTAGTTTTATAAAAACAAAATCGAAAGGTATTAAAAGAATTCGATTACCACCGATACGGTGGAAAAAGAAGCGTGATAAACGAGCAACCGATGTCAATCCAAGGGAAATCAATATTCAAAACGTTACAGAGGCGAAGTTTTACAGACCACATATATAAACCGGAAGAGGTACGGTAGCTAAAAGAAAGGTATGAAAAATGAAACGCCGCGTCGGACGAACAGGTTTTCGTTGAACCGAGTTGCCGAAAAATTGTTGAATATATTGCCAGGGCGCAAAGTTACGTCTATTCGTTTCGAAAATACGTAAACAAATTTTCGATAAGATACACTCGTGTACAATGATTTGAAAGAAAAATACTCGATAAAATTTCATAGTACGTTTAATTACAGGTACATATTAATCTCGGTGCTGGCGAAAGCGAGATGGCCAGTGCGCGTGGACTAACGTTGAACGACCTAAATTGGCACGAGGTGAATCTGACTAGAAGAGAAGCCAACATAACTTTACAAATCGACGTGATACACACGACCAGATCTCTTCTACCAGGGCGTTTCTTCGAGTTGAACATACACTATGGCGTCTTCATCGGGGGACAGGGTGATTTCAACGAGCTATTTCTAGGTAAGACGCCAACGGCGAGCTTCGCTGACTGACTCATCCGAATAAATCGTGCTTGGTCCTGGCTATTCGTTACAAAGCCCCTAACAAAAACCACGTGTACACCTATGTTGTCGTTTCGACACTTTATCGCGGTTCGAGCTCATTTTTCCGTGACTCGTGCCTTCGATGAAAATGCACGCTGCGAACAAACGTAACGAGAGTAACGAGGTTTCGTTTCGCGTCCGACGATCTCTTCTCGATTGCAATTTTGCTCGCGGAAACGATCGATCGATAAATCAGTTAGCAATTTAATACCGTTTCCATATGGCAATAACTAACGGTATCGATTAAGAAAACGATCGAATTATTCATCGTACGAAAATCGCGTTAATTTAACAATTTTTCAATAATGGATAATAATTAGTTGAAAATTCGACGTATTCGATAATTCGGTAAAATGCTACTTAAACGATGTTGCTCGAGACTACAGGTAGGAACAAGCTTTTCCTTTCGAATAAAACTGCTAGGTACTTGAACGCATCAAATATTCCTCGTCCATCCGATTGTTTTTTCCCAAACGATCTCGATTCGAGTATCCTCGAACGATCTTCAACGATTTCGATCTTGTTAAATTCGTCCGAGTGTTTGTCGCGAGCACAGATGGAAAGATAAAGCGTCTCGTTTAAGCATACAAATAGAGTCCATATAAATAGGCCCTTTAATCGTTCGAATCGAATCGACCATTCGACGATCGAAACGCACTTTCGTAATTTTACGTCGACGAAAATATTTCGATAAATATTTAGCGAAATGCAAAAATTCATCTGTAGGCGAGCGAGGTGACGCGTAGCAAATTGAATACGATCGGTAGAAACAGAGCGCACCCTCCCTGCTCCGTTCTCGTCCACGTTATCATCCGAAGCATCTCGCGCAACGTTGGACGACCAGCTCAAAATTCAATTTACATATTCATGACAATTCATTTGTACCCCATGGTACTCACCCCATGGTGAGTACGACATAGCCAACCTCCACTAAACCAACCCCTTCGGAGGCTCTTATTAATTTCCGTTGCCTGCTCGAATCTTCCTCGATTCTCGCGCCAAACAAATAACAACCGAGAACAGACTCGAGAAATTCGTTCCTCGTTACAGAGTTTCTCGTCACCTTTCAAAATGTTAACGACCAAGAGAAAACTGCATAAATTTCTTTTGGCTTTTGTAGTAGAAGCCGCAAAAAAAGGAATTCGCTAATATAAAAATGTATCGATAAAAATACGATGAAAACATTGACTAGCAGTTTGAAGGAGAAAAGGTATCGTTGGAAGCGACTGTGCAGGAAATATTGTCTAACAGATATACGTTCGTTGCCAAGAAATCGATACGAAGGTATACGTATAACGAAGCAAGATGCGTTCTGTCGCGAAACGTTCCGTCCCAGTTACCACTGACGATAAGCAGCTTATGGGCCCCGAGATATTACGTATAAGGCCCCGAATTTTCAACGACAAAAGGTCGTTGTTTTCCTCGAACGTTCCCGATATCGCGAAAAATTCTATTACGCGCGAGAAAAGCTACGTAGCGTAGGAAAAAGTGCGCTCTCGAAACATCTTCAATTAATATAATCGAGAACCGTATCAGGAGGAGAGCATCGCGCGAAATGGTAGGTACGGTGATGGTACGGTTGCAGTCCGAACGATTCATCGCACCGTGAACAGCCTCGGTTTATTGCGATATATATTCAACGCCGTACCGGAAAATATCGTCGCGATCCTGAACATCCCCCTCGCTTCTCCCTTTTACGTTCGGTGGTTACCTAGCCACAGGTGCATCCAACGTCCCCAGCTTGAAATTTAAATTCTGCTTTGGCCCTATCAATCGTGAACGAGCTACCGGAGGTCAAGAGTGGAGTTTTAGAACGCGAGGACCAGTTACGACCTCGAGGTGCTACTTATATCGGCTTTAGACAAGTCGAAACTTCACCGAGAACTTATGAAATTCCGCTTTTGACCTTTAGCTCTGATATCTACCGAGAGGGAATATTTTCACGGATCGTCACGGATCGTCACGGGAAATGCAACATTTTAAAACTCGAACTACGAATTACGTTCGATAATAAAATTGCGAGCGTAACACGTATCATTTTATTTTATTATCGTATGACGTTAAATATTTGCCGGATTCGCGAAAGGTTTAAATTCGGTATTTTCAGTGGTCCATCGATCGTTGCCTATCGGCGGCATCCAGACAGCATTCGGAACTATCCTGTTCTCGTTTTTTTCTTATTCGATAAATCAACGATAAGTCGATAAGAAAAATAATGAAACGATGATTAATTAATTTATTTTTTGTTTGTTAGGACACACGGATTACTTAAGAGGCTGCATGGCCGACATCGTGTACAACGGAGCTAGAGTAATAGAATTCGCGAAGTCAAGAAAGGGTCAGTCCGAGGCTACCGCCGTAACGTGGAGTTGTTCGCCGGAATTCGACGCTACGAGGAACGCGGAAGTCAGTTTCGTCGAGGATGGCGCGTTCACGGCGATTCCAAGACTCATTCCACGCTCGGGTTCAAAGTACGTAACTAAACTTCCTTTTCGTCCTGTAAATTAGATCCGAGCGCGTACGTCCTGCGAGACCCGAATGCTTCGAACTCTCCTTACGCTGTCTTAATTAACATTCAACCTATTCCACCCGCGATAAAAACGTTCTCGCTTTTATCCTTATTCTCGACGCAAACATCTTATTATTTCGATTAAAAAGCAGAGAATAAACGATGTATTATTATAACGATAACGTCATATTAGAAATTGAAACTAACATTATGTTCCGCACGCGTTTACTCGGTCAAAGTATTCGATTGAACGATACGCTGGATAAGCAAATATATCCACAACTAAATTATATCTTCTGTTTAGGAAGATTTGAAATTTACCGGCCCTCGTGTTTCACGTTTTACCTGTTAAATAGTTGTTATCGGTGGTTTCAGAAACTGTCGATAGACGCGAAACTAACGACAATATTTGATACGAATCCGGTTAAAGCCCTCGGTGAACGGGAAACTCGGTTCCCGAGTCAATTTTAACACGTTGCTTGCAGCATTTCATGCGTTCATCAAAACTGTCCAACGTGCTCGAATTACCGTACGTCACGCTGCACCACGTCGATTGCTAAAGCGTTAATAATCGAATGGACGATACGCAAAACGCAGAAAAATCGAGTCATTCAATTTTTCTTTCGATCGAATTCGTCTCGAATGTTTCGTAGAGAAAAGTTCCTCCGCCGCTTCGCGAACGAACGCTTTGTTTTCGAATGACGATACGATTTTTCCAAATTTTCTTGCATTCCCTGAAACGTTACGTTTCTTCTGTATCTTCTATTCGGTTTAAAAGAAACGTAGCAATCTCGTTGCATCCTTGTACTTTGCTTCGACTTTTCAGGATAACAAAGACATTCGAGAGCGAATCGCTTGATCGACCAAGCGAATCGGAAAGATACCCTCTTTCCACTGGTCGATGTCGTAGTCATAGTCGTAAATCGTTATCGCCGTGTTTATGAATAGAAAACGTAGTCAATGAAAGAGGAATCTAAATCGGTACTATATACGCATGCCATATACAGAGTGCCCCGTTTTTATCCGTCCATTCGATTATCTTCTCAACTATTCGTCGTAGAAAAGAAGAAATACGATAGTAACCGCGTTTTATTAAAAGGCTACATTTATTTTATTGTTCGAACGACAACCGGTAAACAACCGAAGGACCTTAATTCGATTGAAAGCTATAGCCGTAAAGTGTCGTCTGACCCGAGTATCGAATAAATATTGAAAGACGTTCGAGGGTATTCAGCTATCGATCCAACGTGCTTGATAATAAATTCATCTGTGTACGCGAGTTATAAGACGTTTAACCCCCCGATCGACTTCGACCAAGTTTCCGAACGCGTTTCGTTAAACCCGATCAAATCGTTAGAGATCTTTCTGGACGTAATTGAAATACGCTTTTCACTCTTCATCCTTGATACCTAGTACGTTCTTTCACTCGCTTCTGCGTACCGTAACGATTAATTCCAATTTCAAAATGACTTTCATCTCTTTACGACGTACGTTATCGTTTCGAAAATACTCGCGCACGTCGAAATTCAACGATCTATACAACGACGCGACCTAGCTTGCTCTCGGTTGTCGCCGCCTCCGACGAAATCGAGATGCGCGGTTACGCGTCTCGAGTCTCGAGAAGTCTCCGATTCAGGAACTCTGAATTCCGTTGGTCGAAACGCAAAAGTACGCTTCACACACGATTCTTAATTCGATACTCACCTCGGTAAATAAACGTACAAGTACTTACCTGTTGCGTATCGCAGAGCTGTGTGCATGCGTGCACGCGTACGTGTACATGTATTTACGCAGCGGTAACGATACCAGCCATCTTCATTTCTCGCGATTTGCCTCGCGTTACGCGTTGAAAATTCGTTGAATGTCAGCGATTGATAGTCCACGACGAATCGATTCGTACGTCGAACAAAGCGAATCCCGTCTGTTCTTAGTCGGATCTCCTGCGAATTCGATCGAGATTTGCTAACCGAGCGGCCCACTTTTAACGATACAATGATGTCCCTTAGGGTTACAACGCGAGAAACCTGGCAAAGACTAAATTCATCGTAATATTCGATCGCGCAACATAGATGATCAACGTAAATTACGTAGAAAAGGTTGAAAAGCATCGAACAAATATATTCAGCTTGCATAAAATCAATTTAGAATCACGTTTCTTTCTAAACAGACAAAGTTTTGCAACTTCTGAAAGAGATCCAAACAGCGATTCGTATGCTCGAACGGGTAAGAAACTCGAAATTTCGCCAGAACTCTATTTAACGGTTTAGCGAATCCATTCGAACCAGCAGACAGGATCGGTAGACGGAAGAAGTCAACTACCAAATTCCAACTCGATCGCGAATAACTTCGACAACGTTGTTACAGAGGTTCGATGTTATACTCCCCAGATATAGCACTCTAGATCTAATCGTTATCAGACTTTCGAAGGCATGCAACGGTACAACATCTACTATTCTATAGGAATCTATAGATATAATGTATAATCCGTTAGTTTCGATAAATTTTATCCTCTCCTCGCACCATTTACAGATGGGAGTTCGAGTTGAAGAGCGGCGCAGAGACCGGTCTATTGCTGTATAACACCGGTCAATCGCCGTACGCCGATTACCTCGGGATCGAGTTATTCGAGGGTAAAATACGGCTTCTGATGAACAGAGGAAACGGACCGACCGAATTGATACACGGTACACCGGTGGCCGACGGCAAATGGCATCGGGTGGTCGTTGTTTTTAATCCAAGCGGAATAGGGATCACCGTCGACCGGCAGGAAAAAACGATCACGCTGCCATCTGGTGGAAATCGGTACTTAGACCTGGCGGACACTCTCTACATCGGCGGTACAGAATTGAACAAACGAGCCAGGGCGTTAGGTAAAGGACTGAAGTCTGGTGACGTGAGTTACAAGGGCTGTTTGAGGAATATGCTGCTGGACAACAAGGAACTAGGTCTACCGGACGTGAAAATCAGCCAGGGTATCGTGGTCGGTTGCGTTTGGGGCTTTCCCTGCGTAGACGCTGATCCCTGTGTTTCCGGTGCCACTTGTTCGCAGTTGGGTGTCAGCTCCTTCAAATGCGATTGCGACCAGGCATTGTGTATCAAGCCAAATTATGCCGAAGATTACAAGGCAAATATTTCTTAATGTTTCTGGCTAAATAACCCGAAGTAGCCAATTTTCAAACTTTTCTTCCACTTTATGTACATCGAGCGAACGCGATAAGCTTCTCTAATAACAATGATAAAGTAGTATTATATGTATATAGAGTAGAGAGTAGATAAATATCGAATATAGTAGCAAATGGTACTTTCCGAACAAGTAGTAGTCGATGTAAAAAGAGGAGTTCCACGATCATTTTTCCTCGGAGAATGCTGCTATCCTGTGATACTTACGCTGGCGTTGCTTTCATAATCCATAGGTTTATTCGAAGGCGAATTTACCCGCGAACCTAGAGATACTTTCCTTAAGCCCTCTAATGGTGTCTGAGGGGGAACACGTGCTGGTGACGAGCGATAACATTGCCATGGTACTAGACATCGCTAAATATGGAGTAGACGAGGACGGTGTTATATTCACCTTGGTAACGCCGCCCACCCATGGAACATTGGCTCTGGACCTCTTAACGACCAGAACCGAGCAAACCTTCACTCTTCAGGACGTTAATCAAGATAAGGTAATACTTTTTCTCCGATATCGCAACGCATAAATTCGATAAGGGGCTTTAAATTTCACGATTTAAACGTTTCTCGCGATCTTTCGAAAAACCTTTTTTCTTCTCTCTTGCCTGTACGCAAGTTATCAAGTTCCGAGTCCCGACTAATTGTCATTGAGACTCATCACTGTTTCGCATTATTTTACGTTATTTTTACCTAAAATTAGTCTATCCCTTAATTATCGAATCTGTTGATCGTTGATGTCGAAGGTAAAAAGGAAAAGAATCGTGTGTTCTTCCAATTCGTCATAGGTCGACGAGCTATAGATAGTTTCTGACTGAAGGACTAACTTTAGAACCGTGGGGGGGCCGTATAGCGTGGTCTCGTTGTCAGAACTCTCGGTTGTCTGTTCCTTTTCCACTTACACTCAATTTATCCAGGGACAGTGCTCTATTTATAAACACCACCACCGCTCATTAATGGTTTTTTTCGGGGGTTTGTGCCGTACCGTGCCGTGTCGTGTCGTGTCGTATCGCGTCGAGTCGAAACCGCTTCTCCGTTTAAACGTTTCACCCCGACTCACCACGGTTTACTTCTTTCCTCCATGCTTTTCCAAACAAATTCATTTCGATCTAGAATACTCGAAGATTTCCACTTGATTCTACGATACATGCTAATTACTCATATAACCTCCGAATCTATCTACATATCCGTAAACGGAAATTTCGAGATATTAACAAGAATTTATTGATTCGTTAAGAAAGCTGACGCGTCAGCGTAGAAAATTGAAAATTTTCAATTCACGATAGTTTTCTCACTACATGAATAAACCATGAAATAGAATATCTGCCAACCAGAATTAAAGTCCTGAAGAAATTCAACGAAAATCGAAGACAAGACTGGAGACGACAGACAACACGTCTGTCGCGTTCGACAGGTAAACTTCGAATGACTCCCCGCGCCTTCGTACTGCTTCGCTCGCTCCTCGCTTACCGCCTATAATCCGGCACGAACAGATATCTGTTATTATTACTCTCGGCCGCGCCGACGCTCCGTTTCCGAGAAATACATTCCGAAACACGAAATATAATTATTACGAAGTACGAAAATCTCAGAGCTCGAAAGAATGAGGAAAAATTCAAGAACATTAAAAAGCAAAATAAAAATTGCAATTCCATTTCAATCGCACAAATGAGAATTTCTAAAGACTCTACATGTGCCTCTTGTTCTAAAATTGCACTCGTATAAGATAAAATTAAGTGAAGGAAAAATGAAGGAAGTAAAAAGAAAGTTTGAACAACTTTCTTTTATGTTCCAATCAATTTACAAGAATAAACTAATGCTTCAAAAATAAAAATCTATAATAAATAAAACTAGTGAAAAATTTTTAACGTGTAAAGCGTTGAAAAATGGTGAAAATGAGTGCAAGGTAGAACAAGAGGCACTAAAAAATGCGTAAGCTTTTCTTATGCCCGAAAAACTTACACCCTTCCTCCCACAAGCTCGGAATCAACATGAAACTAATACAATCAATATTTTAACTTAGCAAAAAATAAAATCTGAAACATGCAAAAAAAGTTAAGGCACTTATGAATAATTCAATGACTTGCTTAATAGAAAAATCTGAAAATTACTTACTTAAAATAAAAACTTGAAACATATAATAACAATATTTTCATTTTATATGCATCTAATTATTATTGTTTAGTATTAATAATAATTATAATTTTTAGTGACATAAATATACATTGTTCGGTAAAACGATTATAAGATTTGATCGTATTAACTTACGAGTAAGAAATCCGAATTCTATTCGAATTATCGCCTTACGACTGCTTCCCTTTAATACTCATCGATATATTCGTAAGTCGGAAAAGCATCGTTTAATCACGTTATTCCAACGAAATTTTTGACAGATACGATACATGCACGACGGTAGCGAAACCACAGAGGACAGTATGATCCTGGAAGTGACGTTGATGGCAGGAGCCGGTTACACGTTACCAGGTTACCTCCAAGGACGACTCAGATTTCCGCTTCATGTCAACGTTACGCCCGTCAACGATCCACCTTTGCTCGAAATATCGACGGCGAAAGTGTTACGATTGGCTCAAGTAAGTGACCAACAAATGTCATTCCCGTTATACTCGTCGCTTCACGATTGAATAAATTCGAAGAGACTTTAGAAACGCGTTAATACAATTGACTCTATATGTATATACCGATTTCGCTAGTCACGATAAGCCGATCGACGAACAATCGAAGAAATTTTAGCGCGTTTGTCGCGTCAGTGTCTTCGACGAACGAAGCAACTGGATTGCAACGAAATCGATTTAAGCCGCTTCAGTCGTTGCCCCTAATTAACCACTTGCAACTGCAATTTTCTTAAGTGTGATCAAAGAAACGTCTTTGCTCGTAAAAAATCGCTTATTAACTTGATTACCATTAAAAACCGTAGAAACCGTATTTCACCAAAGAAGTACTTGTAATTGCATCTATCCGAATAGAAGTCGGTGTTCGCGATCATCGACGCGACGATCGTTCGATTAAGTAAGAGAAAATAAAAATTGCATAGACAAGCTATTACGTTATTAAATCTAATGGAAGATAAAAAATGTGAAGAGGTTAAATTGGAATAAATTTGAAACGTGATTCAGGCACAACTAATTTGCAACAGAGGAAGTAATTCGTTGGAAAATTTCCACAGGGGACAAGGAAAATTTTGACGAAAGAATTAATCTGGGCGATCGATGCCGACACACCGTCGGACATGTTGGTTTACACGGTATTACGCACGGACGCTGACGCCGGCTACGTCGAGAAAGTGACTCATCCGTCGCGAGCCATCGACACGTTTACCCAGGCCGAATTAATGCAAGGATTAATCGCATACGTGCACCGTGGAAACGGTAACGTCTTCGCCGTCGATATTGGCGCGGTGAATCGTATCTACGGTTCGCGAAATCTTTTTTATCGTTCGTTTTTATTGTTCGTTACAGCGAAATCGAACGCGAAGCTGGATCTACGGGTCAGCGACGGAATAGAGAGTAGCCAACCAGCTAGTCTGAGAGTGGCGGCTCATCCTCTGGAAATCAAACTGATGCACAACACAGGATTGGTCGTCGTTCATCGATCGTTCTCCTACTTGACCCCGGCGAACCTCTCGTTCACCACCAATTCCGACGACAACACCATCGACATACGTTACGATATCGTGTCGCAGCCTCGATTTGGCACGATACAAAAGCTGAAGGACGTCTCGAGCAGCTGGACCAACGTGGATCATTTCAGCAGCAGGGACATCGAGCTACACGCTATACGATACCTTCACAACGAGGGCAGTCCCAATCAGGACGAATTCAAGTTTCAAGCCAGCGTCAGAGAAGCGAGAACGCAGCATACTTACGATTTCCGCGTTACCTTCATCGATCTCGAATTGAAAGAAACGAAAAGAGCATCGGTTAACTTCACTAACGTGGCCGAGGTGATCATAACCGGTAAAAATCTGAAATACCAAACGAATCCACTGATTACAGCTTCGAACAAAATTATATTTACCATGTTAACGGGACCAAGATACGGCAATCTGTTCCTATCGAATAGGAGACTAGGAATTACCGACACTTTTACTCAGGAAGACGTGGACTCCGGTAAATTGAGATATCGGTTATATAAGAGGGCTTATTCGACGATTCTGGACGAGTTCGGTTTCAAAGTAAGCGCACCGCAATGCATCGATCTACATTCGAGTCTGAAATTCAGACACTACCTCGGTAAGAACGCGAAGCCGTTGGACAGCGTCGAGACGTTGACGGTGGACGAAGGATCGAGAACACTCGTTAGAATCCTGCATACCAATCCGAAAGATTACGGTGTCGCTTCGCTGATCTACAATCTGACTATGAAACCTCGCCACGGTTGGTTAACCGTCACCAACGACTCCAGATCTTACACGAGAAACGACACCGATCATTTCACGTCCGAGGAGCTGCTCTCCCAAAGGGTCTACTATGTCCACGACGATTCGGAGACTCGAGAGGACTCGTTCCAGTATATGGCGATCGCCTCGGACTCGGTGGATTTCATGTACGTCGGTCTGTTTCGCGTGAACGTGAGCATGAAAAACGACAACGCGCCGGAACGCACGGTGAACAGAGTGTTCCACGTGGTGTCCAACGGCGAACGATTGCTCACCAACAAGGATTTAGCGTACGCGGACAAGGACGTGGACACGAAGCCTAGCGAACTGATCTACGCGAGGAGGGACAAACAGAAGTACAGATTATACAGAGTGTCGAACCTGACGATGCAGATCCACGAGTTCAGTCAACAGGAGATCGACGACGGTCGCGTACTGTTCAAACACCAGGGCGAGGAGAACGGCAAATTCGAATTCGGAGTGACGGACGGATACTTTTACGTGACGGGCGTCCTCGAGATTCAAGCTGGTGCACCTTACGTGATGTTGAAGGAGAACAACGGGTCCGTGGTACAATTCAATCGATCGATCGCCTTACGACCCGATCAACTCGGCGTGGAGACGAACGTCTACGTTTCCGACAAGGACATTCGATACACGATACTGAAGAAACCGAAGCACGGCCAGCTGCTGGTACACGGCAAGGAAACGAACGTGTTCGTCCAAGAGAATCTCCGCGATGGAATAGTATTGTACAAGCATCTCGGTGGCTCGTTGGCCAAGGACGACTTCGAATTTAGAGTATCGGTGAAAGGAGCCGAAACGGAAGGCGTCTTCCCCGTCAAAGTATATCCGGAGAGCTACTGGCAGCCCCTGATCGTTCAAAACAACAAAACCATCTTCGTGGAGGAGGCTACCAGCGTTCTGCTGTCCAGAAAGAGCCTCGAAATCATGCATCCTAAGATACCGGAGTCAGAGATCGTTTATTTGCTGAAGGAATGGCCGCAAAACGGTTATCTGGAGGTGCAGATCCACGACGAGCACAGCGAGGAGACTCGAGACGATTACATCGGCAACGCGGTCAAATCTTTCAGCCAAGCTCACGTGAACGAGGCTCGCGTTTTCTACGTACAATACGTTATTAATCAGACGAACGACAAATTCGTGTTCGACGTAACCAACGGGATCACTTGGTTGAGAGACCTGAGCGTGAATTTCGTGATAGTACCGGACAAATTGTACGTCGAAGCCAAGAGTCTCGTCGTGACCGAAGGGAAGAGCGCGTTCCTCGACGAATCCAACTATTCTATCCTTACTCCTTACTATTCCGGGAAAGTGACCGACTATCGCGTCATCGAGAAGCCAAAACATGGAACCATTCTAGACTCGACGAAGAATTCTCAAGCGAAGAAGTTCTCGCAGAAACATCTGACTGCCGGTATAATATCGTATAAACATAACGGAGACGAGTCCTCGAAAGACTCGTTTAAGATGGTTCTCGTTGCTGGAGATAAAATCAGCGAACCGTTCGACGTGTGGGTGATCGTGCAACCCGTTAACGACGAACTACCTGTTCTGGTTAATAAGACAGGACTGACCATCTGGCAAGGCGGTTCGATCGTGTTAACGCCCGACAGTTTAGCAGCCGTTGACAACGATACCGCCGCTCACGACATAACGTTCAACGTGACCGGGATTAGAAACGGATTCATCTCGTTGAAATCATCGCCCGATACGGACACGTACAATTTTACTCAGCAGCAGATCGACCAACTGAAAGTGATGTTCACCCATACGAGTGAGTATTTTCATCCGGTACATAAAAGAATATTCTGTATTATAACCGTGTAATTGTCGGTTTCAGACGGAACCGATGCCGAATTTCGTTTCGTCCTCAACGACGGAGTGCACACGACCGATTCTTATACGATTCCGATAACCACCAAGCCAGTACGTTTGTCCATCGAACACAACGCCGCGCTGAACGTTTTTCCTCTGACCAGGAAATTGCTATCGAACAAATCGCTGCTTACAAAATGTTTGGACCAGCAGCGAGAAATAAAGTACGCGATAAAAAACGGACCACATCTTGGCAAGATCATCATGGAGACGAGCGAAGGTGCATGGTTGAACGTTGATCGATTCACGCAAAAGGATATCAACGAGAGCAAAGTGTTTTACGAGCACACCAAACAGTTCATGGACCTGTCCGCCAACGATTCGTTCACGTTCGACGTGGAAGCGCACTTCACGGAATCCTTAACCAATCAGGTAAGGTTACCAGATAGAGAAACGGAAAGAGTGGAACATGTAACAGTCGAAAATGTAAAATGTAAAATGTCTGTCGTAGGTATTTCAAATAGACATTTCCGTTTCGAGCGGCGGATTGGATCGGTACATCTCCGCGAAGAACGTGAGAGTCGAAGAAGGTGGTTCGGCTCAAATCGTGATGAACATCAGTGGAATCGTGTCGTTTCTCCAAACTCATGCCGGTATCGAGAATCCGGCGGTGCTCTCGAAACTGGTTAGTCAACCTAACCACGGTCACGTGATGTTTCTTCCGGACGTAAACGTTACCACTTTCTCTCAACCCCAAATCGAAGGTGGAAAGATCACCTATTACCACGACCACTCGGATACCTTGGAGGATCGTATTCATTTTTCTCTCTACCTAACACCGGGTCACATTCTTCTATGCAACGCTACCGTCTTGGTGATAATCGAACCGGTGAACGACGAACCTTTCAAGTTGATAACGAACGCTCCGTCCATCACGGTTGTTCAAAATCAGAATCAAACTATAACCAGAGAGAACTTACTGACCATCGACCCGGACACTCCGTCGGAAGAAATTATATACCAATTGATATCCGAACCTACTTACGGTCGTCTGTTGCTGCTACCGTTTAACGAGAATGTTTCGGAGGTGCGCCAGGTGGACAAATTCAGTCAACACGACGTCGACTCGAACCGACTGGTTTTCGAGCATAATGGTCCGCTTCAAGCAGCCTCTTTTTACTTCAGAGTGTGGGATGGTCATTTTAATCCCACGTACACCTTCTTCAACGTTTACGTTTTACCCATCAAGCTAAATGTGACTGTGCCGGGTCCGGTGAATCTGCAGCAAGGTTCGAACGTAGCCGTCATATCGGACAGTAACGTGAAACTAGACACTAACGCTAGACAGGACTTGGTAGTTTATCAAGTAACGAATGGACCAAAGCACGGTCTATTATACGTACGCGATATTAAATCAGCAACAGCTTTCAAACAAACGGATCTGTCGTCGAAGAGCGTGATGTACATGCAAATGGACATGACCGTTTCGAACGACAGCTTGGAACTGACTGCCAAATTGAGCGGATTCGAGCAGAAATATATACGAATCGAGATCAAGGTGGTACCCTTGATGATCGTCAACTCCATGATAGCTCTGGCGGGTGAGAAGACGCGGATAACCCTGCAACATATGGACGCTACACCGTTGGCCAAATTGACGGGTAGCAATCCCGTTTACAGAATCATCAGGAAGCCGAAATTCGGTAAAATAAAGAGAATCATCAGAAGTTCCTCGTCTTCTGGCGAGAAACGCGGTACCAAAGAGAAAGAGGTAACCCAGTTCTTCCATCAAGAAGTTATGTCCGGCGTGATTTACATGGTCTGCAGAAAAATACCGACAATAGAATACAAAGGAGTTCCAGATAGTTTCGCGTTCGTCTTGGAAGCCTCCATCTACCAGCCAGCCATGGGAGAGTTCGAGTTTCGCGTGAAACTCGACATGGACGAATATAACATCACCCTCGGTGGACCAATGGATCCTGTCGGTCACGAAGGTGAAATGGCGATCGCGCCGAACATGAGCAACGACTATTTGTTGATTCTGGGCATGCTGCTCGGTGTATTTTTACTCGGAGTAGTGGTAATTATCACCATCCGGTGCAGGCACAACAGATACAAACACGCCGAAGAGGAGAAACCGGAAACAACGCCGGCGGTAGGCGTGATGCCTCTACCAAGACCTCCGGATCATTTGATGCCAGCCACGCCGCATTTAAAACGTTTCGCCAACGATCACAATAGCGTGGCTGCCAGCACGCCGTTACCGGTACTGCCTACGATGACATCCACGTTGCCTCAGTGCAAGGTGATACCCCTGAGTCCTTTGGAGAGCATCGCCGGCTCAGAGGTCGACGTTTCGGCCAAGTATCCGTACGGGGTCGCGGATGCCGACGAATGGAGCAGCTTCGACACGTCCGACCTACCTTGTCAATCGGCCGCGACGCAGAGGACCAACAACCCCTTACTCAGACGAAATCAATACTGGGTCTAGCAGAAGGAGGGCTGTTCGCGATCGATGCGGAACAGGCCGTAACATACCCTTTTACCTTCGAGAAAGACTGTTTTTTTTACATAAGTCGATTACTATGGTCATAATGTGCCTAAAGATAATAACTGACTATGCGATGGACGTATATACCGGAAGCCTCGATTTTATATCGAAACCTTGACGGAAACTCTTTTTCCCGCGAGCGTATCGGACCGTTAACGTCTACTGATCAAAAGGCGAAACTCTATATTGAACAAATATAGTTCACGTATAGAAGATTTTCTATACTCAGGCTCCATAACGAAGCCCTTGTATCTTGATCGCGGCAAGAACATCTCCGAGCGCGGGGCACTTACGGCAAATTTACGGCTAGCAGCTCGTTTATTCGCTGCTGACGTCGGTGATCGCGCATAAGACAATCTCGTCTCTTTTGCTACGGTTTCATCGTTTTTTTCTTCTTCTTACATATTCGATTAATCCAGACTGCATCCGTTATACGCTCTATAACGTCGACAACTTTTACGTATTTCGATTAGAAAAATTCGGAAAATATTGCATATCGGTATCCAAACTGTTAGCTAATAGTAATGTAAATATATTCATCGGTTATCGCTGTAAGATAAAAGAACGAGCCGGTACAATGTCATTGCGGTAGTTGAACGATTAACGTCATTGTACACAATCGCGAGTCGAGGATCAGAGTTTCCATCGCGTTTCTTGTTTTTCTTTTTTTACACCAAGTACTCGAACGAAAACGTCGATTATATGTATATGTGTATCGAAACTAGGAAAGGAGATACATTTTGCGCAATCTTCGCCACGATATAGCGAGATCGTAAACTCTTCGAATATCGAGAGATTTTAAGGGAAAGAGTTTAAGGACGAAAAATTTGACCAAGACAAACCGCGTAAACGGCACACGATCCTGAAAGTTTCGACTTCGTTGGACGTCGCATAAAAAAAATGTCCATTTACAAGTTAGCTAGATCGTGACGAAGATCGTACCAAATGATTCGCGGTGAATCGAGCTAGCGGCCACGAATCTTCCGAAATCTCGAACAATTAGACTTACTACGTGTAAAGAGATACAAAAGTCGAAACTATATCATCGATTGTTATTGGATCGAATGTGCCTAAGAGATTACCGAATCTTGTGTAAGAATATTTCCCACGAGGCCTGCACAGTGGCCAGTTCGCGGCCTTTCCTGTTCACTCGGCGTCGAATCGAAATGTTTCTACATCGGTGTTCATCCTTCGGGTAATACCTTAACAAGAATAAAAGAATAAAGTAAATCGTCGAATCGCAGAGCGGAACACCGATGGTGTCACACGAATATTCATTGAAAAGAAAAACCGGGAGCATCTAATCTAGAGACATAAACCAAAAACGAAACAATATACATACCTGTACGTAAAATTTTGTAAAAAGAAAAGTATTATAAAGATGAACTGACTATTTCATATTTATATACGTATACACACACGCGCGCGTGAAAAATGTATAAAAATTATTCGCAACTTTTTTAAGAATGCATATACATGTGCGTTCGAAGCATACTAACGCAACAGAAACACTCGAGTTATCGCACATATCTTTTTGCGTGTTTCCAGCGTACTTTCTACCGATTCTGTATCATACGTCGATCTATCGAATTATTACCGATCGAGTTCAAATATTTCGTTGAAAAACAAAGATAATGTCGCAATTTTTCACTTTCGTTCAAGAAACACCGAGTACCCGCGAGCTACCCAAACTTGTCTCTTCAACAACACTGTCGTTAACAACGAAAACGATACTCTCGGATACTCTCGGATACTCTCGGATACTCGGATAATTGAATAATTGTTCTTTAACCGAATATTTCATAAATTCATTGTCAGCCGGATGACCCATAAATTGATAGCTTTAATTCGAACTCGATATCGATTACCGCATCGAACATGTTTTAACAACGATTCGCTCGATCTCTTCAGTATTATGATAAATTTAATAAATCGCTCGCTGATCTGTCAGTAAGTATTTAACGTTGTATCTCTTTTTAGGCTTGCGCAAATTCACAGTGACCTTAATCATGATTTCGTTAAAACTTTAGATACGACATAATGATGAAAACGCTCTAAAATCGATATATTAATATAGCGATAATGATAATAATAAACGATAGTTGTTATTATTATTATTATTATTATTATTATTATTATTATTATATGTACATGTATGTATAAATATATGAAATATGTACACTACGCGGCATAGAAAACACTGTTTCGCAAATTCATAATATATTATAATTATTAATGTAATAGTTTCGATCGTGTGATGAAACAGGATAAGAAAATCGTGTGTTAATAATTAACGAATATAATAGAAATGAACAGTTAGGCTTTTTTACATCCCCGAAGTGAACGGATCCGAGTGCCAAACTTCTGTATTGTGTAATATAGTTATATAGGATTGTATTTTCCCTGCCGACTGAATGCCATTACTCTTGTAATTCAAATAAATTAAATGTGCGATGTTATATAAAGAAAAGGTGCCATCAGTAACACGAAATTACCCATTCATTATTAATTTATACAATATGTAACTATTCAACAATAAATTTTCTCAAAAAATTTATCAAAAAAATTGCTAAACATTATGTTTTATAACATATACATATGTATATGAATATTTCATTTCGTAATATTTCAAGAATTTCATTCAGCACTTTACAGAAAAACATACATTATTAACAATTCGATATTTCGAACAAAAATTAAACGATAAATAAAATTATATGGACCTAATAATTTTTGAAACATTTCGAAAAGTAACTTGCCGACAATGATTGGTAGGTAACAGGACTCCATCTATGCGATCGATTATATTTCATTCGAATTAGTAAGAACGCGGCATAGCAAACGTTACTTTTCAACATGGCTTCATACGTGCGGTAAGTTAATTATTTTCGGCCTTTTAACCTTCAAGAATTGAAACTAACTTTTCTTTCACGAACAGCTCTAACTCACGAAATATTTCGCTTTTACCGATTTTCATGGATACAAAGCTGTAAACGTTATTCTTCTAGTGTTTACTTTTTTACAGTTCAATCGTGATCACGCTGACGTGTCCATGATAACATCGTATTTGATATAAATGATTTTTTTTTTAGCAATACAACATGCAACACTATTCTATTTTAACAACTTTATTTATGAAACCGTTGCAATATGTTTAGCGTACAGAAAAAAAACAAATTTATCGTTAAAAAATAGTTTTCGATAAATCGGAGGTACAATGTTAAATACTCTTTAACTCGTTCTCCGATTAATCCAAAATAAAATTTAACCTATGTCTATAAAATCAACTTACCATTCATAACTTAATGTTTTAAATATTCAGTTCTTTATATTATAGGGTGGCATTACTATTAGTATTGGTCTGTTCTTCCTTTCTTGTTGACGCAGTCAATAGGGATACATTTAAAACATGCGACCAAAGCAGTTTTTGCAGGTAAATCCTTAACCTCTTTTCTATAAATGTATGCTTTATTTACTTGAAATACGATAAAACACTCAATTTATATTGTGCCATTAGACGCTGCAGAAAAGTTGAGCCTGGAAAAACGCCGTATCAACTACGGTTAGACACGTTGGTTAATAATCGATCCAGTATAAGCATAGATTTATTTAATAAGGATACATGGATTCTCTATACGTTGCAATTGACGGCGTTGAAAAATAATACATTCAGACTCCGCATCAATGAAAAGAATCCTTTACGTCCCAGATACGAACCTGAACACGCTCTTCAAGACCAACCTCAAACATCCGAGTTAACACTGGTCGAAAAAACTGTAGATCAAGTAACTGTAACAAATGGAGATAACAAAGTTATATTATATGCTAATCCGTTTAGAATGGACTTGTATTCTCAAGATACGTTAGTTGTGTCCGCCAATGCGAGAGGACTCATGAGATACGAGCATCATCGTGCAAAGCCTAAGTATATCGATATAATTACCAATGCTATATTCTACTTTTCTATAGTTTAATAAAGTTTGGTAAAAAATTTTTATTCGTTTTCTATAGGAAACCCGAAGAAGAAGAAACTGCAGAAAATATCGAAGTAGCGAATAATGAGCAACCTCCGGGCGACGGAGCAGAAAGTGATCCAGGTGCATGGGAAGAAAATTTCAAAACTCATCACGACTCGAAACCGTTTGGTCCAGAGGCTGTTGCTTTAGATTTTAGCTTCCCAGGAGCGGAATACGCGTACGGTGTACCAGAACATGCCGATTCTTTTGCATTAAAATCAACTAAACAAGCTCATCCGTACAGACTGTATAATTTAGACGTATTCGAATACGAGGTCAATGAAAGAATGTCACTTTACGGTGCAATACCTGTTCTTTATGCTCACGGTAAAGAGAGAACGACCGGTATTTTTTGGCACAATGTTGCCGAAACATGGATCGATATTTTATCAAGTGCAGACAATAACGTCGTAGAAAGCATCGTAAATTTGGTATCTGGTTCTAGCAAAAAGTCACAAGTGGATGCTCACTTCATGTCAGAATCCGGTGTAATCGATGTATTCTTCATGTTAGGCCCAAAGCCGTTAGACGTATTTAAACAGTACACTGGCTTAACGGGCACGGCACCTTTGCCGCAAATGTTCGCTTTAGGATATCACCAGTCTCGTTGGAATTACAACGATCAGGATGACGTGATACAAATAGCAGAGAACTTCGACGTGCATGATCTACCTCTAGATGTTATGTGGCTAGATATCGAATACACCGATAGTAAAAAATACTTCACTTGGGACGAACGCAAATTCCCAAATCCTGTCGAAATGATACACAACTTGACCGCAAAGGGTAGAAAATTGGTTGTTATCATCGACCCACATATTAAACGCGATAACAGTTATTTCCTTCATAATGATGCAACGAAACTCGGTTACTACGTTAAAACGAGAGATGGAAAGGATTACGAAGGATGGTGTTGGCCGGGAGCAGCATCATATTTGGACTTCTTTGATCCACTAGTACAAGAATATTATATCAATCAATATAGCTTGGATAAATTCCATGGTACCACTAACGATGTGTATATTTGGAACGATATGAACGAACCAAGCGTATTTAACGGTCCCGAAGTAACTATGCCTAAAGATGTAATCCATCACGGTGGCTGGGAACACAGAAGCGTTCATAACATCAATGGATTTCTTATGGGCATGTTGACGTACGAAGCTTTATTCAGAAGATCAGGAGGCACTCTACGACCGTTTATACTAACAAGATCATTCTTTGCCGGATCACAGCGTTATGTGGCTATGTGGACCGGAGACAATACAGCCGAGTGGGAGCATCTTCGTATCAGTTATCCAATGTGTCTTAGCATGGCTGTTTCTGGAATGTCGTTCTGTGGTGCAGACGTTGGAGGTTTCTTCAAAAATCCGGATTCTGAACTGTTTATAAGGTGGAATCAAGCTGGTGCCTGGCTTCCCTTCTATCGTCAGCATTCCCACATCGAAACCAAACGACGCGAACCTTGGACATATAACGACGAAACTACTCAACTGGTCAGGGAAGCCTTCAGAATGAGATATTCTTATTTGCCATTATGGTATACGCTTTTCCGGGAGCATGAAACAACTGGTGTTCCTGTAATACGACCCCTATGGGCCCATTATCCGAGCGAAACAGAAACTTACGCCATCGACGATGAAATACTAGTCGGTGATTCTATACTTGTACGTCCAGTCTTTCAGCCATCTGTTACGGATGTTAACGTATACTTCCCTGGAGAAGGCAAAATAACCTGGTACGATGTTGATACCATGCAACCGTATCATCAGCCAGGTTTGGTCAGTGTTCCTGTAACTCTTCACAAAATTCCGGTATTCCAAAGAGGCGGTTCCATCGTTCCGCGTAAAATGAGAATACGCCGTAGCACGGTCGCGATGAAAAACGATCCATACACTTTGGTAGTGATAACGGATTCTTCCGGTAAAGCAAACGGCACCTTGTACATCGATGACGAGACCAGTTTTGAATATCGCCATGGAAAATATCTATACTTGAAACTTAATTTTGAAGGGAATAAATTAACTTCCACGTTCATAGACAAATTAGCTTCGTATCAGACGGAGAGCTGGTTAGAAAGGGTAGACATCGCAAATCCACCTAAAGGAGTTAAATCGGCTGTATTAACTTCGCGCAGTAAGTAATTGAATTCTATATTATAAAAAATGAAACATACATTACACCGACATACTTTACATCGAGATGTTTACATCGTTCTATTCATGAGTTCCTATATCGTAAATTCCTATATATTCTTGCATAAATATCTACATCGTTAGCTTCCTTTCAATTATGTACAGAGATGCGAAACTTGTTTAGTTATAATTGAAATTACGTTTCTTTCAGATTTGGGAAAAGTTACCTTGGAAACTAAATACAATCCAAATAATAATGTATTAACTGTGCGTAAACCGGGTGTAAATATGGGAGAAGAATGGACTATCGAACTAATCCATTAAAATACTACTGCATTTTTATTCATCGTACATTCAGTAATCATACAGTAATGCCAATTTTCTATTCACGTAATTTTGTCAGCTATCTGTGATCAAAATATCATTGTATACCGCAAAAGAACAAATACAACGTAGAGTTAATGTAAATGATATATTTATTACTTTGACAAGTTAAAAAAGAAGCTATTTCCGTTTTATCAAATAGTAAAATTGTAAAATCATTATTCAATCTTTGAAGCTTATAATTGTGCATGTCAACAAAACATCGTATGTATTAGAAATATAAATGTTGAACATATATCTAGAAAAAAAAATATTCAAATACTTAATACATCGAATTAATTGTTTTTTAAAATAGATTTTTAAACTAGAAAAACAAATTTTATTATAGAAAAAGATTTTGTAATAGAATTGTAAACACGAAAACAAAAAAAAATATCTTGACTTAATTAAATAAACGAAAAAAAAACAATGTTCTACTGAATCAAATACGTTCTGCCGGTGCTTGCTTATGAGCTAAGTACAAAAACACGATTGACGATAAAGCAGATACCAAAAAAATAACGTCGAACCATCTATGATAAAAATTGAATTGTAATTCCCCTAAAACTTGAGTTATTATTATTCGATATTCAGCAGGCATATTCATTCGCATTAAAAGTACCGATGATACGAAATACATTCCCTGAAAAGATATAAACCTATGTATATAAAAAAAAAAACAACCACTTCGTTTAGAAAGAGATCTCTGGTATTTTTATCTATATCGACCAGAGAAAAATCTTACCATTATTTGTGCAAGTATAAGCACAATAATATTCGATGATTTGCTACTTGATATAGCATAAAAAAACTGAAATGAACAATATTAAAAATGTTATATATTAATAAAAATAAAAAATAATTAAAAGTTTAAATGTACCTTTGTAAGGGTTAATAATAAACCACGGATTGACGTAAGAACAATACAACCAACAAGATAAAAGGAAATGTGTTGCGACCAGAATGTGACATCAATATTGAAACCCATCCAATGCACTGCGATTTCGATTGCCCTAGTTACAGGATCTTTCTTGCCGACACGGTCAAAAACTATATTAATCGTTGACTAAAAAGTCAAAGATGTAACATCGACCGACTCGATACAACATTCTTAAAAATACTTTCGACATTGGTACTTACGATAAATATTTTCCACGTACAATATACAGAGAAGAAATATCCTAAAACATTGAAATATTTTCCTTGCCAAGTAGCAGCCCATTCTAAACGTTCTCTTGCGATCTGAATATCGTGTGCCTCTAAAAATAACTGTCTAGATAATTCTTCTAGTGCCATGACTTCTGTTTGTAACTGTTTAATACCTGGAAATGTTGTGATCACTATATGATTCATTATTTTATACATATATCGCGTAAATTAAAGGATATCGTACATACTCTCTTGATTACTTTTAGTACCGCTTAAAGGCCCGAGCATACCCCAAAGCCGAGAACGAGCTTCAGTCTGTCCTACCACTTCTCCCTTTTTAGCTAATGCTATCCGCTTTTTTTTAGCAACAATCATGTCCATTGTTTGCAATAACCGTCTCTCTATAGCCTGAACATCGGCGTATGTTACTGGCCTCATGAAATAAGCCATCGAGGTGTACGGATAATTAACAGCACCAAATCCTGACAACAGTGCCATAACGGTAACGCCGATAACTCCTATTCTACTAACACCTTGTTCAATAGATAAAAGACCTTTCTTTGGACTTAAAATTGGAAAAGGATCTCCCACTTTCCAAAACAAGTAAAGGTAAAAAAGATATACAATAACCGTTAATGGTCTTATTAATCTCAGTCTTACTGCAAAAATAAATTAAAGTCAATAACTGATATTATAATCAACGTTATGCCAACATATTTGAGATACATACCAAATCTAATATTACTGATAATAAAGTATGCTATGTAAAATGGAATCAGAACAATTACCATAAAGAGAAGCATATAAAGACCAACGTTCCAATGAAAATATCTAGAACTAAACAGATATTGTTATTAGCGTTCAATAAAGAGGGACTTGTTTCCTTACCTAGAATCAAGAACTCCTACTATTTCAAAAATAATTAGCTCAAACATAGTACAGGACAATGAAAACGTTGTGGAGAAAATTAATTGTACTAATCTATGATGAACTTCGTAATCCCGAAATAACTTTTTTACAAAAAATACCCATCCTCCTAAGAAGAAAATCACCTGAAATATGTAATATAAATCAATAGAAAATGAAGTATAAACAACACTATGAAGCTTGACTGCATATAATCAAACATATTATTAAAATTTAACAATCAAATCCATTTAGTTTCTTTACAAAATGAATCACACGATTTTAAACCACCAGATTTATTAGGGTAGTATCAATGTTCATACAGATAACATAAATTACATTTACATCTTAATTAATACAATAACACAAATTTATGATGACACGTACAATGTCCTAAATAATTAATTTAGTTCAATAATCAGTATCATTCGGTATCAAAATATTTCAAAGAATTTCATATCTCTAATGTATTTCATTTTGAAAATGTTATTAATATCAACAGAAACACTTATTCAAGTAACATAAACATTATAATTGTAGTTTTCAACAAAAGAGAATTATTCGTTCGTAACCTAATAGTATAATATCTAAAAATCCCACTAGGATTAAATTTCTACTAGTGGAAATATATTTCCACCTGTGTAACAAGAATCACGAATGTATCCTCCAAAAAGCCCATGTTTTAATAATATCACGAACACTTCGCATTGCGAAGTGTCAAATTGATCTTGCAACTTGACAGAATGCCGCAACAAAAACAATCCACGCCATATCGTACACACCGCTATCCACGAGTTCATTACATCTCGATCGATGCAATTGAATTCGATACTATTCGACTTATTGGAAATCGACTCGGCGCAAACGCGAGTGATCGTTGGTGCAATTAGGATTTTTGTCCAGTATAGGCATAAAGTTTTCATGAGGGTTAGATCTGATCCCTTGTATCAATTATATACAATCTCGGACATGTACAATCAATCTTTTCGAGAAAAAAGAATATGCACGCATGTATGTAGTTCATTTTTACAGCGGCATGACCAAACGATTATTGAAAATTTATAATACAAGGTGTACAAAGCAAGTTACATTTCATAGTTACGCTGATGGTCGCAATTCAAATTGATACGATTTATCTCGCAGTACTGAACATTCGAATACGAACGTCCAATTTAAACTTTACGGACAACCTTACGATTTTATATTATATTACTTACTGATTACGATGACCGGTATAAGAATATATTTATGAAAATTAATAATTGGAATTAAGAAACAAACAACATTTATGTATATTATTTATAATTTAATGTAATAAAAAAATGATAATTTATTTACTGGTAAGGATAAATATTGTTTAAAAAAGTTTGTCACAGTATCATGTTTGCAATTGAACATGATACATTTAATTTTATTTCGTCGTAAGTTGTATAAAATACATACAAAATTACATATATCGGATTTCCAAATATTACATATAATCAAAGTTTTTTTTTGTTCAAATCAATTTCTCAGGTTGCATTCACAGTTTTGTTTATTTCTGTGTTATTGTTCAATGCAAAAATTGTCTAGAAAGCAATTGAATTATATTTTATATTATATTACACTTACCATACTCGTATAAAGGATTAATGTGTTATAATATAATGTTACTATATATTCTTTAGTATCATCAATTTATATTACTTACTTCGTGTTCTTTATCATCGTTAATTTCTTTAAGTGCTTCTCTATATCTATTAAGAATTCGTTCAGGAGGAGATGTTTTAATAAGTTTCCTTGGATATTGAAAGCTTTTCCTTACTGGAGTATATCCTATTTATTTGAAACGAGACAAATAACTTTCAGTTATGTGATATACAGAAAATATAAATAAAATCATACCTGTTGGAACATCGCGAAACAGATCCTCGACGAAAAACTTGTCAACCTGATTACGTATCGATTGTATTTCTGCGATAATCTTACTATTCGTGTTTGCTGCACTCGTATTTTCATATTCAAGTTTTTTATTTACTTCCATACATACGTTCATGAAAGCTGTTTTACAAATATTTAAGCACTTTGCGTGTTTATCGCTTGCGTTATAAACTGTCATATAAACGTCCTATAAATTATAAAGGTTAAAATAAAACTATGATACATAATAAAAGAATTTTAATGCTAACTTTGATACTATGTTCAAGCTTACATTAATTGCCGATAAAAGGGGGCTCTTATCTTCTTCCATTTTCTGCTGCAATTCTCTTATACTACGCTCCACACAATTTTTATAATTCGCAACTGTATCACAATTTTTTCCTAAATCTGCTTGAAATTGATCTATTAACACTTTACTCTGTGCGACAGTATTTTCCGTTAATGTCCACCCCTGCGAGACACAATCCCATTAATATGAGAAAATAAAAAGTACATATTCATCTAACAATTTCAACAACCTTTTCCGTTTCCACTGCAACCTCTCGTTTCACTGTTTCTAAATTATCTTGAAGTTTCTCTTGTACATGATTTCCATTTTCTATATTTATACGGCAAGTATTCGAAATCTGATTATTTACAATATTACACGTTTCATCGATATCATTTAACGCATCATGCGTCAAGGAATAACTTTCTTTCTCTTCTTTTTGTAGTTCATTAAAACAGCGTTGTAAATCTTCCATTACCTACAAGTATACAATCTTAAAAATAGAACAATTTATCAATTATACAAATCAGGTACCTTTGCAAAATTTGCATGTTCTTCCATAACAATATTTTGACTCTGCCGAATATTTTCAATGTTTTCTTTTACTTCTTGAATATTGTTATTTAAACGATCACACTTCTCGTTCGAATATATAAATATTGATGTCATTAATTCTTTTGCAGATTCCGTTAAACTGTCGATTTTACAAGATGTATCGGCATTTAAAACGTGACAATTTTCGGCTATTTTATTCTCCAGTAATTGCTTAATTTTCTCTGTAATACTGAACATGTGATTTGATACGCTACGTTCTTTCTCTGCTACGGTCGTAACATTTTTTATCTCATTTTCAAACCATTGCTGATGCTTTAAATTCTAAAAAAAAATATATATATATATCTTGTAATTGTTATCATTAAAATTAATATTATTTAACATGCAATAAAAGTAATCATTTACAGCATCATTTATGTTCCTTTTTAGTTCATCGGTTATATTTTGCACGGAATTAACAAGATTTCCGGATATCATTTGAATCGACTTATCAATAGCTTCGTTAAGTAAAATAGATTGCGCATCTGGAAACGCAAAATGGTAAGTTTAAGTTTAATGTAAAAATTTGGTATTTCCACTATTTATTTCTCTTACCAATATTTTCTTTCACAAAGGTACGGAATTTGATCAAAGTCTCTGCCTGTTCTGAAACATCAGCTTCGATGTTTACAATTCGATCTTTAATATATTTTTTAAACTGCTGTCCAAGACAGTTATTTTGTTGCCCTACTTGTCTATAAATACATAATTAGTAACTAAAATTCTTACAAATAATTTGAAATTCATATGAAATGTCTTACATTTTACGAAAAACCTTATCATGAAGTTTATGTACATCTGCGGTAGCTGTATCAGCGACATCTAAAACCTTTTGTACTTGCGACAGGAGAATACTTTCGGTAGAAGCATGTTTTTCAACAAGATATTTTTGCTCTTCTTTCTCTTGTTCCGACACTGCCAAATACGATGATGTTATCATCAATGCATTTACTGTACTTTCCAATTGATTTGTTGTATTTTGCAGCTCATGTGCTTGTTCAGAATTCTTAGATTTTAATTTGTTGAATAGTTGCTAAACCAACAATTAATATATCTTTTAGCGTATCAAGTAATAAGAAATCATTATGAATTTATACCTTCCAATGTAAATAATTACCTCTTTAAAATGCATAGCTTCCTCGAGCGCTTTAATGTAATGTAACTTTTCTTCTATCTCCTTACTCTGTAATTCTATTAATGATTGCATCTCGTTGTAACTATCTGGATTTAAATAAATACCATTACGTTCACGAGTTGCTAATAAATCTTTTTTCAATTTTTCAATTTCTGCTATATATTCCTGAAGTAATGCTTTCTTAGAAAATTTTTGGTTAATTTCAGGTCGATTCGTTATATTTTTCGCACGATGTGCATAATCCAAAGTCGACAAAGTTTCTTCAAGATTAATACTGGCAGGAGACACTGTTGCAATTATCGAAGTTCTCGTACGTCCACCCAATGATTCTTGGAGCAGCCGCGTTAACTTCGATTCTCTATATACAAGAAAATAAAAGTAAAAAATTTCAAAACTAACCAGACTTTATAAGTTTTAAATTCAAATTTGTACAAGTATTACCTATATGGTACGTGTGGTGTTTTCTCTATAAGCGCTGTTATAACTCGACTTAATGTTAACAGAGACTGATTAATATTGCCTGCTTCTCTCGCTCTTCGATCAACGGCACCAGACTTTCCAATATTTTCACTACCCGCTAAGTCAACTAGATTTAGTTTTCCCGTCTTTACTAATTCCTCACCGTCTATAGTATATTCCTTTATATGAATGGTAATAGAAAATATTGTGTGAGAACGACTGAAATGAACAATGGATTTTACTAATATTATATTAATATTAAATATTGAATTATACTAAGTTCAATAGATACATTATTATCTAGAACAGAGATTGCCAAAGCGTGAGTCCTGACCCACTGATGAATCGCGTTAAATATTAAAATATATAAAATTTAAGAGGAATAATGTAATATTTTTATTCGAGAAATTACTGATTTCGAAAGTAGGTCTAGGTTCATAAAAATTTGAAAAACCCTGATCTAAGATATGAACCTTGAATGAGCATTCATCAATGTAGCTGCTGTTTGTCTTTTCTCTGATCCTCGTTGAAGAATTTTGAATACTTCAATTTTAGTGTGAATCGGCATTTCTTCTAAACCATGTACTATCACTGAACCTTTTTTAGTTGGATCCTCATATATCCTTAAAAAAAAGTATATTTTTAATTATAACAAACTTTACATTAGACAAATTATATATATAGTTACCTTATCTTAGCAGCTTCATCGCTAGGAGATAATAAGTCAAATATTTCTTCATTATATAATTCTAAGAAACTGACTCTTATCGAATACTCTTGTACCTCTAATATACGTAGTTCATCAAATAAATGACTTAAAGCACGTGGTATGATTCCAGCGAGGGTGTCCTATGTGTTACATATTCTCTTTTGTATCATTTATTGACATTAATAAAGGAAGAAAAAAAAATAATAGACTAAATTTACTTTTTGCCAATGTAATGATGGATCGTTATTTGTTCCTTCCATGGTAAAAGTTTTCCCTGTACCAGTTTGACCATAAGCAAACACTGTACAATTATATCCAGCCAAAACTTCCTCCACTAATGGACTGACAACTACATTGTATACTTCTAACTGAAAGTATATTATTAATAAATTAAAGGTTCTGAAATACTCCTAGCTGGACTGAAATACCTACTTGTTTCGAGTTAGGTCCAAATACTTTGTCAAAAGTGAATTTCTTCGTGTATTTATCGTACGGTAATCTATCTCGAACGATTATTTCTTTATTAGACGGAATATCCACAACTGTTACCGATTTTCCAATTCTTTCAGAATCATTTATCGGTCTAACGCAAAATAGAATAATATCAATATAGCAGTATATTTTAATATAAAAAATTGTATACACATCTAACTATCTAATCATTTACCTGACACGAATGTAAACTTGTATATGTTGCTTCTTCTCCTTCTTTGAATTACGAGTGTCGTTCATTTTTATGAATTAAATCTTCACACTTTGTTCGACTGTAATTTTTCTATTTACACGCTTGTTTTTCGCATACAAACACGGTACTTTTCATATTGTGTACAAACGCTTCCTCGCAATGCTAACCGTTGAAAGATTTAAATACTGGAGTTCGCATAAATTTCGATAGAGGTCTCTTGCATCAAATTATCTACAAAACTACTAACAAAATAATTGAATACTTAAAAAAACTAAATTTATCATATTAATAATGCGATAATTACGTTTTACTATTAACCAAAATTAATACAAATCAAAACATCTGTAAATTTTAACTCATTTTAAACGTTGTTTTATTCAACACTTACCATAATACAATATTTTCAGTAAATACACAATTACATTAAATTCTTTAAAGTATAATAAGTAAGATCAAAGAAGACGAAAGTGATTAATTAAATACGATAAAAACAACTATTATAAAATAATTTTTCCAAATAAATTGTCACTTTTAAGAGGAAGTTAAAAAAAAAAAAATTTCCAATAGAAATATTCAATTTGCTATATTTTATTAATAATAAATCATGTTCTACAGGATGGGTCAGGTATAAATAATTTATCCTTATAATATTGTAGTTCTTGTATGCTTTCCTTGATATCCATTAAAGCTCTATGGCAGAATTTCTTTCTCGGTGAATTTGTATAAATTGTTGGATTCCACCGTCTAAAATACATTTCAAATAAATATAAATATGATATTATTAATACAGTGCATAAAAAATTATATAACCATTACAAGTGCAATTACCTGGCAAGTTCTTTAATTGAACTAACGTCGATAATTCGGTAATGTAAATAATCATTAACGAGTGGCATTAGTTTAAATAGGAATATACGATCTTCATAAATAGTGTTACCAGCTAGTGGACAAGTTCCTTTTGGAATATAGCTACTTAAAAAGTTAAGTAATAACTGTTCTGCCGCTTTTAAACTAATTGGACTAGATCGAGACTCTTTTATTAAACCTGACTGTAAATACACAGAATTTATTGATCAATATAAGAGTTAACATGAAAATACTGCTTTGTTGGAAAATAATTAATTTACTTCGGTGTGGTGTTTTGTACACCAGTCATTCATTGTATCTAAAACAGTGTCCGGTTGATTAATCACCACATTAAATTCTTTGCTCACTATCTTCAAATCCTTATCCGTTATAACACAAGCAATTTCTATAATCGTATCTTTTTCAATATCTAAGCCAGATAACTAAAACAAAATTGTTTGATGCAATATTTTTGTACATTTACGCGAGTTAGACTAGGAAATATTAGACGTACTTCCAGGTCTATCCATACAATACAGTTACTGTTTTTAGAAGTCATCTTCTTATTTAATTGGTGATCTATCAAATTAGATTGTATAGAAAGTTATTTAAAAGCGTTAAAGAAGAAAATAAAATATCTGTAAAATGATTATTTAATAAGCAGAAATACAATAAATTTCATACGCCAGGAAACTACATTTGAAGTTCAAATATAACCTCTATTCTTACCAATTTTATAATTTTTAAAAATCTTACGCAAACTAAACGTATGATAACGTCCTTAATAACAAAACTAACTATAAATTAATATGTTATTACGCTTCTGTCAAATAATTTGGTAAAAGCGATGAAATGCGACAATTTACAACTTTCACGTTTGACACATTTCAGTTCAACGTGCATGTATATTAGATTTGCTCTTACGAAATACAAGAACTGACGAAAGTTAAAGATTAATTAAAGAAACCTTAAAAAATACAGTATATATGATAGATTAATAAAATTCGGTGGTGTAAAATATGATTGTTATAAATAAATTAATTGAATTGTTTATTTTTAAAATGCTTAATAATTTTGAATATCTTTACGTATTTTACTTACATATATGAATATAACGTAAGTATATTTGTGAATTTGGTTATGGAATAACGCGAATACAATAGAAATAAAAGTGGCTTATTATTACAATGGATCAACAAGTGATTAAACAATTTAACTTCGCGACCTCGAAAAACAGGTCGCATATAATACTTTTTACGTATAGAAGGAGTAGCAATTTTTTGTTCTAGTAATGCCAAAAAATGTTTCGAGGTACTTATTGCCAGTTAAAAGGAAAAATACGGACATTTCGAACATCGAAAATCACGATGTTTTCCGTGAGCGTCACTGAAATGTTTCTTATTATTTGAAACGCGAAATTAAAAGTACGGTGAGGGTAATACATGTAATCGGAATTTTTCTGTAATCAAGCATTATTTTTGTATCCAGACTGTTTAAAAAGTTAAATAAAGTATCGAATTACACGGATAAAACTGTTTCGTTCGATGTCGTTCGATGATATTAAAGTATAAAAATTTACTTTCCACCATTCGATTTCCTCATCGGAAACATTGTTCGCGCGTCTACTAGGAAAAACAACATTTTATTGCATGTAGAGTATTTTGTAAAGAACAAGGTTGTTTCTTCGAGACAAATATTTGTTGGCCCTGAAAAGGGCCGATGTTTGTAAAAAAAAAACTAGAG
The DNA here is from genome assembly GCA_963576845.1 of Megachile leachella. Lineage (NCBI taxonomy): Eukaryota > Metazoa > Arthropoda > Insecta > Hymenoptera > Megachilidae > Megachile > Megachile leachella. Next base: position 16,255,934 of record OY756257.1, read on the forward strand.
CTTAAATTTAAGCCCTTTCTCCTCTGATCCTGCGCGCCAATTGAATATCTTTTGGCATAATAGTGACTCTCTTAGCATGAATAGCACAAAGATTCGTATCTTCGAATAGACCAACGAGATACGCTTCGCTAGCTTCCTGAAGTGCCATAACTGCTGAACTTTGGAAACGCAAATCCGTCTTGAAATCTTGCGCAATTTCACGAACGAGTCGTTGGAAAGGTAGTTTACGGATCAAAAGTTCAGTGCTCTTCTGGTATCTTCGGATTTCACGAAGAGCAACGGTTCCAGGTCGGTAACGATGCGGCTTCTTCACTCCTCCAGTAGCAGGCGCACTTTTACGTGCAGCTTTTGTCGCCAGTTGTTTTCGCGGAGCTTTACCGCCAGTGGACTTGCGGGCAGTTTGCTTCGTACGAGCCATTTCTGTTTGAGTTTATCGGAACAGCCAAATGTTCAGTTACACCGAAAGTTCAGCAATGTAAGTTTCGAGGCAGCGTGTTGCGCTTATATGTCATCCAACGCGGCAGCTGCAAACGCGGGATTGGTTCGTCGAGTGAGCGGAGGGGAGAAGCGTTTTCGTTACGGATTGGTGCACCGTGCGGCGAACATACCAAGAGAGGGGATCCATGGTACATATGTAGTATACATATAGATTGTGATAACGAAGACGAAAAATAAAAGAAAATTAAAGAAAAGAATTTGATTGCACGATCAACGAATTAGAAACATCGAAATGAATTTCGAAGAAACAATAAGGAGTTAATTAACAAAAACTGACCTTTCAAGCAGGACATGGTTTTTCGTCACTCATAGTCCTGAGTTTTTCTATGTTTTTTTTCCATCATAATTATAAAGCATATCCCTCGAAATTTATTTAGATCTAAACATTTTTACTACGAAAACACAAAGTACTAGGTCGTGACCAAACTAGTTTTAAATAATTTCAAAATGAATTTAACGCTCCCAATTTTTGAATATTTTGTAATAAAAAGTTATGCAACTATTCTGATAGTCTCACGGATGATTTTTGCGAAGCATCGTTAATTCTATTCGTATTATAAACGAATCGTGAATGGAAAAGGAATGTTCGAAGCGTTTCATTTGGAAAATAAAAATTGAATGCTCTTTAAAAGGGCTGTTTTTCTATCGAAGAAATCCTTACAAGCGGCTAGCGGAAAAAGAAGTTGGTCTTACAGGTATTCTATCGGTGTCCGAGGCAGGAATCACCTATCGTTAGTCGTACCGACGCGACGAGTCTCGGTAGACAATCCTGAACCCCCGTGGCCGTCGGGGTTTTTCTACCTCTCTCGTTTGTCGTAATGCGAAAAAGAGAAACTTTTCCATCGATATTTCATCGCCCTCTGCTCGAGATTACATCTGTACGCGGATGAACTTTCTAAATACATATATACATATTCGTCTAATTTATTGTAATTAATGTTCTTCCAAATTTTACTAGTCTTTTCCATATCTTTAGCAACGTAAATTTACCAAGTAGCGTAATCGTGAATGTTTAGACGAATACACTTGGACTTGTTCCCTTTTATATTGTAGTATAAACAGTTGTAACATCGCGTCAATCGACAATAAATACGAAGCTGGCGTTTAACCGTCGAAACGTTTCGACTACAATTCGTGTCATTGTTGTAGTTACAGCTTTTCGAATATCGAAATTGTCAAGCGAATGTAGCCGGTACATACGATACACGCGTTGCATATAAGCCTGAATTGCGAGAAATTATTTGAACAATTTAATCGAAATAATTGTAGTTTTTCGATTGTTAGTAAACGACATACGTATACATAATAAATAATAGGCAAAAATAACTAATAAGCGTGTGGAAAACGAAAAGCAAAAATAAATTTGTAGGTAGTGGTCGCGTACAACATCTGCGTAGCATCTGCGCCGAAAAAGGGAGCGTTTTACAAGGTCGTAGGCAGGTATTGAAAAAGAGGAAAGGAACGGACGAGAACCCCTGGGTTTCGGGACGGGTCGAACGGTTCCCAACGCAACGGTCGAGTTTCGAATAGTACGCGTTTCAATATTTTTGCGGATTCGAAAGCTTTCCTAAATTACCTTCGGGTCTCGTAGTTTCCCGGCAAAGGTGCCGTTATACCTTTTAAAGGATAAGCAGACAAAGCGGGTGTATGCATGTATATATAGCAATGCGATGGCTAGATTTTACACAGTTTACCAATGATTTCGGCAAGCGTAACAACCGTCTTCCTTTTCGTTGCTGCTCTAACGTTGGGTCGAGACGTTAGTTGTAGTTCAACGTCGCTAAATTCGTTGGAAAATATCGGAAAAAGCAATCGTTCGGTCGCTCGCGACGATAGCTATGTCGAGGATTTTGCAGCAACGAATGGTACGTAGACGATCCGATTATAAGTTGTTATAAGTTGTTAAGGTATTAAGACATTTGCTGAGTGTAGCGTTAGTAATCGTAATATTCTATGAATATAACGCGTGTATATTTATTACGAAATACGTAGACGAACTGGACACGGAGAGGATCTTTGGAGGACGATACGCGAGGCAAAATCAGTTTCCGTTCATGGTGGCAGTGCATCGATTGTTAGGCAGAGGAATGGTTTCGCAATGCGGTGGAACCATCATTACTCCGAGATGGGTTTTAACGGCTGGTCATTGCGTAGCATATCCACCTCGACAATTTCTCGTTGTCTTCGGGGTAAACGATAAGACCGGTATGGGATATAACTTCTACGAAGGACCCGGTGTTTCGATGATGACCAACAAAGCATACCTTCATTCTGCTTTCAAACCGACGATAAACGATATCGGTTTATTGCATATGCCACGCAATATACCGTTCGCGGGTAAGTTCTTCCTCGACGCGTATCGATCGGTTTTGCGTTCATCCCTGCGCTATTATTATTTATACATTATTATAAATGTTTACTAATCAAATTATTATCGTCCCCAGAAAATATACAATCGATTCAATTGGCTGGTAGTAGCTATATCGAAGACACTTTCGCCAATAGAATGGGTGTAGTTATCGGATGGGGGAAAGATCGATTTATCGGAACAGGAACAAAGAGATTGAAGTACGCTACCTTGCCGATCATTTCTAATTCTCGATGCAGCTTATTTTGGGGTATAACCAACAAACACGTGTGCACGGCAGCGAATTATGGCCAAGATGCCTGTCAGGTAAACGAACGTTTACCTAAAGAACCTTGCTTGTAAGGTAAAAAGTTGCTTGTACGTTTGCAGGGTGATAGCGGAGGTCCTCTAATCATAGTAGAAAACGGTGTTCCCCTTCAAATTGGAATCGTCAGTTACGGAGACGCGAATTGTCCGAGCAACAGGCCCGGCGTTTTTTCCAGAATCACCGGTTACATCGATTGGATCCGATCCGTGACAGGCCATTATTTTTAAACGAATCTTGTACAAACGCAATAAATTTTCTACCTTTTTTTAACCAAGATCTCTGAAACGTTTTCCCTCCCCAGTGAAACTACCTTCGAAACTACCTTCGAAACTACCTTCGAAACTACCTTCGCGTGACAATTAGATTTATCGAATTTCGAATAACTATCGGTGTGCGTTGAAAAAATCGTCGATTTCGAAAATGATCACATAAAAGATTAAACCGTTGCAATCCGTTGCGGTGTTATCTACTGTCGAGACGTTTCGTGGAACCGATATTCGAAAGTTTCGAATCCGATAAACGTGTCCCTTCGGGTAATTTTCACGATTATGGAAAATACCATAAATAGTGGAGAAATGCCGAGACATAGAACAGTTCAGCATGCATTTTCTACTAGTGTCCGTCTTTCTGTTGCTTCGTTACGGCGCTTGCGACGAAATTCTTGAAAAAAATCCACTCGATGTATCTTCCGTTAACGAAGATGCCCAAGCGAACATTGTCGAATCGAGATTTTTAACGGACCCGTGTAAGTACTTTCGCTCTTTTCCTCGTTCATCGATATAATAAACGAAAACGTTGTTTTATGCTCTCGACGAAACAGACGATACGGAGAAGATAGCAGGCGGTTATTACGCCGAAGACGAACAGTTTCCTTTTATGGCGGTCGTTCATCGATTGCTAGGCCATGGTGCTATCTCTCAATGTGGCGGTACCGTCATTTCGAGACGATGGGTATTAACGGCAGGGCATTGCGTCGCTAATTTTCCGCATAAATTTCTCGTCGTTTTTGGAATTATCGACAAGGCAGGCATAGGGTACAATTTTAATTACGGCCCAGGTGTCTCGATGATCGCGACGCGAGCCGTAACGCATCCACGATACCGTCAGAGCACCAACGACATTGGATTGATATACATGCCTCAAAACATACCGTTCACTCGTACGTATTTTATCCTTTCATTATTATAATACATAAATAATGAATATTTCAATAATATTATAATAATATAAAGCATCGTGTTCTCAGAAAAAATTCAACCGATACGACTGGCCAGTTACGACGAGGAAGGGGAATCGTTCGCGAACCTGAACGCCTACGTGGTAGGATGGGGAAAGGATCGAGAGAATAGCTTCGGTACAAGAGCTTTGAAGTACGCTGTATTGCCTATAATCAGCAATGACGAATGTAATCAATTTTGGCGCATAGACGATAGGAATATATGTACAGCAAATGACTTCGGACAGAATGCTTGCCAGGTAAAAGAAATTTACAGAAACTGTTCTTTTTCTATGTTCTACATTTTTCGATACTAACCAATCGAAACAATATGATCGTACAGGGTGACAGCGGCGGACCACTGCTCGTTACAATGAACAATAGACCGCTACAAGTTGGCATCGTGAGCTATGGCGACGGCATGTGTCCTAGCGAAAGACCGGCAGTTTTCACGAGAGTTTCGACTTTTATATCGTGGATCGAACACGTTACCAGAATCTATTATTGACCGTATATTTCCACAGTTCATATAGAAAATTAATTATATTTATCTTTATTTCGTTAAATTCGCTTGTTTATACGCGATCGTAAAAAATTGTAATTCGAAATATATGTTTTACTTGTATTATATTATACCATATTGTATCACAACTAATAAAGCTACTCACTATGCAAAAAAAGATAACAAAAATTGAACGCGATAAATCTTTCGATCGCCATTTCGTTCTTTCGTTCGATGTTTAACCGTTTCATTGTTTCTATCGTATTGATTTATGCGCGGCACTTCTTTTTGCTCGGACAAACATCTCGTAGCCGGCTGCTCTCCCCTACCTTCGGCCGGGTACCGCACGAGTACTCGGTTCCTTCGAACGCACGCTATTGGTTAGCGCGGTAAGAGAGGGGATGCTAGAAACCTTGTCTCGTCTATAAAAGCGTAGCTTTCGTACTCGATTCGTCAGAACACGTCTCGTCTTCTACGAATACTTTCATCATTGTATCGAGCGAGTTGAAAAATGACTGGTCGTGGAAAGGGTGGTAAAGGATTGGGAAAGGGAGGAGCGAAGCGTCACAGGAAAGTACTTCGTGATAATATCCAGGGTATCACGAAACCAGCTATTCGTCGTTTGGCTCGTCGTGGTGGTGTCAAACGTATTTCTGGATTAATTTACGAGGAAACTCGTGGCGTGCTGAAAGTTTTCCTGGAAAACGTAATTCGTGACGCAGTTACGTACACGGAGCACGCTAAACGAAAGACTGTAACGGCTATGGACGTCGTCTATGCGTTGAAGAGGCAAGGACGTACTCTTTACGGTTTTGGAGGTTAAGAAAGAAATTTGCGTCGACGTGCGATTGTCAACGATTGCTAAACAAACCGGCCCTTTTCAGGGCCACAATTTTTTTCGAACAAAGGAACCTTCTTCGAAACTTCAGAAAATTCTTTTCAATTATTATTACGCGTTCTGTTATATTTAATAAATTAATTCCTATGATTTACGTCCTACTTTGTGCGTTTAAATATTAGTTTAGTAATTTCGATTGAAATATAAATAACAACAACTTTAGACACGAAGATCTACCTACGATGGAGCAAGATGATTTCGTTTGTTAATCTCGACGCTACAGGAACAACTTTATGTACACTTTCTTCAAAATTATTTGCTGTTATTACACGAATATTTGTCGAAGATTTAGGATTGATCAGTTAACTTAGGTATATCTAAGAAATATATTTGTTAAAATTATATAAGAAAATGTATGTACAAATTCTTAACCTGTAGACTACGAATGATAGAATGGTGGTGCCGATACAACGTTGCCAGATTTTTCAGCGTCTCTACCATGCACTCGTCGCTAATAATTCCTGTAAAACGCTATGTTGCCATACGTAACTCCTATCAATAATAAACATGCACATATGTACACCTTCGTCTCTCGAATAACGACAGATCATATTACAATAGGAGTGTTGCTTATTCTTCTGTAACTTTCAATAAAAAGTACGTTTTTAAGAAATTTTTTATTCCATAAAAGTATAAAATTGCAGTTCAAATCTTATTTGTTTCATTCGTTGTATATTACTTCTGAACCTATCGCGATACTTGAAAATGTTGCATATACTCGATACTGATTCTCTTGTACTTAAACATTTGCAAGTTACGATAAGCTACGTTAAAAATATTGAAATTTTTGTCTGAAAATGTTTTGATGTTTAAAACACGAAACGTTTCAATAAAGTATTCGTAAAATCAATTGCGCAAACTATACAAACTGAAAAATATTCACGGGATAAAATAGGAAGAAAAGAAAATTTTACTTCGTTTCGTGATCGATTCGATATACGAGAGTTACGAAATTTACAAATCGTTATCGAAGATTTTAATGTTTTCGACTTTTCGAACGAAAGATAAAATTTTTTATCGAAAAGAAAACAATGTCGAACGCTGTTATTATTCCTTTGATTGAAAAAAATTGGTGGCCCTGAGAAGGGCCGTTTGGTTCGAAGGATGAAGATTATGTCTTCTTGTCGGTTTTTTTCGGTAAAAGTACAGCTTGAATGTTTGGCAAAACGCCACCTTGTGCTATTGTTACTCCAGAAAGTAATTTGTTCAATTCTTCGTCGTTACGGATAGCAAGTTGCAAGTGTCGCGGAATAATTCGAGTCTTCTTGTTGTCACGAGCAGCATTACCGGCCAATTCTAAAACTTCAGCGGCCAAATACTCCATTACAGCTGCCAAATAAACCGGAGCACCGGCACCGACGCGTTCCGCATAATTTCCTTTCCTCAAAAGACGATGAATTCGACCAACAGGAAATTGCAAACCTGCTCTGTTGGATCGAGACTTTGCCTTTCCCTTCACTTTACCGCCTTTTCCACGTCCGGACATAGTGACAAATAACGAACGAGCTACGAATACAACACGTTCGTCGACGAAGAATCGTTAGACAATAATCTCTCCAACCGTCGGGCTCTCTATATATATGGTTAGGTAGTAGCGCACGCGCACCAATCGAAGCAAAGAGTTCCCCCCCTACCTACTCAACGAATACTCTGATTGGCGCGCTTGCGCTACTCTGTTTCCTAATAAAAGCCATATCGAAACCGAGGAGTTCATTCGCATTAAAGATTCGTCCTTGTACAAGTCTTGATATTAAGTCGATATCTTAGCAACCATGCCGCCAAAAGCCAGTGGAAAAGCAGTGAAAAAAGCCGGCAAGGCTCAAAAGAACATTAGCAAAACTGACAAGAAGAAGAAGCGTAGGAGGAAAGAAAGCTACGCTATCTACATTTACAAAGTCTTGAAACAAGTCCATCCTGATACTGGTATTTCAAGTAAAGCCATGAGTATCATGAATAGTTTCGTAAACGACGTATTTGAACGTATCGCGGCTGAAGCATCTCGCTTGGCTCATTACAATAAACGCTCGACGATCACATCTCGTGAAATTCAAACTGCTGTTCGCTTACTACTTCCTGGTGAGTTGGCGAAACACGCTGTCAGTGAAGGAACCAAAGCTGTTACCAAATACACCAGCTCCAAGTAAAAAACACTTTACTATTCTGACCGGCCCTTTTCAGGGCCACAAATATTTAACACGTGGAAACGTTTCTCGTTCTTCGACTTTTACATTTCCTTTTCTCAAATTATATCCATCTTCCCAATTTCCTAACAGTATTTAAGAACAAACAGAATAAAATCCTATGAATGTTTAAATGTAAATAATAACGAACAATTTTGTAACATTATTGAAAAATTTATAGTAAGTAGCGAAATCAGGTTAAATAAATTAGGTCGCTTCTACGATCGTATTATTTCGAAATAAATAAACGTTGAAAATGGTTTGCGATATTAAAAGGTTGTCAGAAGCATGCTTAGACGCTACATTTTATTTCCGTCAATATGATTCGAAATTCGAAACCGCGATTTTCCAAAACTGTCTAAGGATAATTAAAAACATAACTTCGGTCACAAGATCTAAATGTAATAGCACAATCTACGAATCTAGTTTCACGTCTTGTCACCAAAAAAATAATATTAAACCATAGCGGTAGAAAGTAGCAACGAAGAAACCTTATACAAAGTTTGTCTTAAATTATAATTAAATGGAACTGTACTTTTCTTATGTTATTGCGCAGTTTTAGGTTATATGTATTTTATTCATAATATATGTTCCAGACAGAATCTTGTACACATTAAAGTGCGATATATGTACTATTTTTACCGCAAACTTCCGCATAAAATTATTTCCATCGAATATGAATTACATACAGGCATAAATATACGTTAAGTACAAAAGTGTTAAATTGTTAATATTTTTTACGAACTATGATATGTACATACTATTCTAAAATACAAAATAAATTCTTAACCCGATAAATATTTCAGTTATTCATACCTTCTTTAATTTTTATATCTTCTTTAGGTAATTTTTTAAAAATATACAGCTAATGTATATCAGAAAATTATATTTGTAGCTTAATTAATTTTAAAGTATGTAAATACTTAACGACTATAATACATATACATATTTGTACGCTGGACGTAGAAAAAAAGGATATAACGTATTTCACGTCGAAAGTTAAACCTTGTTAAGCTTACTTATATAGTTAAGATTGTCAAAATTGTTTCTCGTATAAGAAGGTTGGGGCCCTGAAAAGGGCCATTTGTTTAATAATAGGTCTGTAAGGATATTCGATTATTTTTTAGCTGCAGATTTAACGGTTTTAGAGGTAGCAGCTTTCTTTGGCCTCGGAGTCCTCGTCTTTGCAGCAGGTGCTTTTGCCGTCCTTTTACTTTTCGACATAGTCTTCGTCTCGGTCGGAGGTTTAGATTTCTCTATCTTCTCAGTCTTTTCGACTTTGACGGTAGTCTTTTTTGTTGCCGCAGTCTTCTTTGTAGTTTCAGTCTTCTTTGCGGAGCTCGATTTCTTCGGCGTTGTAGATTTCCGTACTACCGGCGTTGTTTTTTTTTCGACAGATTTTTTCGTTTTCTTCGATTCGGTTGCTTTTACGGATTTTTGAACCTTGGCTTTAGTTTCGGAGCCCTTGCCCGCAGACAGTTTGAACGACCCAGAAGCACCTTTACCTTTTGTCTGAACAACAGCGCCAGAGGTAACTGCCGCCTTCAAATATCTCTTGATGAAAGGTGCCAATTTCTCGCCGTCAACCTTGTACGTTGTCGCGATATACTTCTTAATGGCTTGCAGAGACGATCCTTTACGATCCTTTAATTCCTTAATGGCAGCGTTTACCATTTCAGAAGTCGGAGGATGCAAAGTCTTCGATCGTCGAGATTTTACAGATTTCGCTTTCGACGCTTTCTTTGCTGGACTGCTATTACTTTCTGCAGTCTCCACAGCGGTACTACTTCCACTCGAAGCTTTATCCTCCATCGCGAATTTCAAAAATTTCTTTACAGACAATTCGAACTTCTCGAAGGCCAGCTAGCGTATGCTTCTCAGCTAGAGACAGCGCGGACATATAGTTTCGTACTTTTCTTTTTGGGTAAAAGGTACAAATGTGGCGACATCTACTTCCTCTTAACCGAAAAGTACGTTTCAACACATAATATATAGTCAGTTATTTTAATATTTTCTAAAAGGTTTTCTCTCATAAACGACTGAGAATTAATTCTGTCGTGAAAAACGCTTCATTATCTTAATTTTTATATCGAGTCTAGTGAGTATTTATATATATTTTCCAATGAGACGGTTGAGAGGAAGTAGATGTCACCACGCACAAAATGGAAGGGGCGACACCTGCTTATTACCGATAAAGAAGTAAATGGGGTTACCGACTGGAACTGTAATTTAAATATAACGAAACAACTCGTACTCGCTATCGCTATCTTTTTGGATTTCGAGCCTACTGTCTATATTTTATGTCGACACAAGGCATTATACTTATAATTATTGCTTTAAATTTAAACTTTATTTAGTCTATAAATAAATGATGAAATTAATAAAAGCGAAAATGTATTGTATTTTACATTGTTTAAAGGTCAAGTCTACTACATAAAGGAAACTTCTGAGTCTAACGAAACAGATAACAAGTGGTTTTATAGTAATATACAAAGTTAGGTTTGCAAAATTTCACTAACTGCTTAATAAATGAGCTTTAATATATAAATATTTTCGAAGGCAAAAGGTTAATTCGAAATTAGATTCAAACTAACAAAGGTTAACATAACTGTGTTGATTTGGACGCGCAAGTCGCATGTTACGAGTCTCGAACTACGAGAAGCTAATGCTTTTTTCACGAGCGCATAAAAGTTTACGATAATCGTAATAATAAAACATTTTGCAGTGACCAGTCTGTTTGGGTGGGGAAAATCAATAGCAAAACTGAGTTTAAATTACATGTATGGATATGGATCATTAGTGTTTAACGAATGAAATGTACGGTGACGTTTTTAAATATTCTGCTGTGTGTATAAATGTCTCAACGTGTACGAAATTGTTATCATGACCCATTCGAAATGCGGTACTTCTTGACACGTACGAGAATGTCACGGAACTTAAAGTGCGGTACGATTATTTCGAACAGCTGTGTTCAGTAAGAAAATGTTAAAAAATTGCGTAATTGATGCTTCTTGACATCTAACTTGAAAAACGATATATTAAGCCCAGCTTAATAATGACGATACTTAGACGAGGTCTGTTGATCTGTTTCGCGTCCTGTGTTTTGTTACAAATGGATTACGTCGAATCTACTCATATCTCGGGTACTTTTAACACGAAGGAATTTTTTCGTTTTCTTATTAAATTTGGTTTTCAAAAAACTGATCGTCATCGACAGAAAGATTCGTATGGATACATTTTCGGCAATATAACGTCCAAAACTAATTTTTCTGCGCCAATCACTTTGGCAGTTTTAGATCGAGGTCATTTTTTAGAATATTATGGTAATCGTACACTAAATAACAAAAGTACTGCTTGTACCCTTATGTTCAGTACCTTAAATCAAACTTCGTACGATGTGCATTGTAACGAAGAAGGTCAAGACTTTCTAAGGTATGTCATTTTTAGAGATCTTCATAATTTGCTATAATCTAAGAGAATTAATTTTCTTCGTTTTTTCGTAAAGGAGAGTACCTTGTCCAAAGGGTAAGTTGTGTCCTGACGAAGATTCCATATGGAATATCGTGAAAGGATATCAGTTTACGTATGTTATACAAGACTTTTGGCAGCCACGTTTTTGGTATATGAGTTTAGTGGCATGTTATAGAAACACGACCACTTGTCAATGGGAATATTATGATAAACATGATGAATTAGAATATGATATTTGGCTAGTAAATGGTAATCCAAATACTAGTGGCCTAAATAGCCTGACGTATCAATTTTCGTATGATAGACAAAATACAATAGAATTGTACTTGTTATTTTTTGTATGTTACATTATACTTGTGCCACTACAATTGTATGCAGTGAGATTACAAAAACATCCTGTAACAAGATTATTCACTGCTAGTTTATTATTAGAATTTATAGCGGTATGTTTAATCTTAACGCATGTAGTAAAATTTGCTCTTGACGGAATTGGCTATGAACAGTTGGAAGTTGCTGGAGATATTTTTGATATTTTATCACGAGTAAGTTGTAACGAATATATTTGTATTCCAATGGAATGATTTGTTACAAATAATTTAATCTTTTAGACATCATTCATGTTATTGCTTCTATTACTTGCCAAAGGATGGGCCGTAACAAGGATGGAACTGACATGGAAACCATTGGTTTTTACTATATGGCTATGTTACGGGGTAGTCCATATTTTACTATATGTTTGGAACATGGTATATTTTTATTTGTATAATCTTACATAGAAATTTTTCAACATTTACCAAATTAAGAAATAATGATTTTAGACGGAAGTCGATATCATTGAAGATATTGATGAGTACCAGACATGGCCAGGCTGGTTTATACTCTTATTTCGCAGTGCGATTATGATTTGGTTTGTGTGCGAGCTACGAAACACTATGACGTATGAGCATAATACTCAAAAATTGAATTTTCTACTTCATTTTGGTGCATCTTCGTTGGTTTGGTTCATCTATTTACCTATTATAGCACTTATTGCTCTTCATGTAAGTGCATTATGGAGGTTTAAACTTCTATTGGGTAAGTCAATTATGAAATGTAAATTGTACAAAGTATCAGTGTTATATTATTCTTCCTATTTTAATAGGTATTACATACTCCGCCGATTGTTTTGCGTACTGTGTGATGGCACATTTACTTTGGCCAACACGAAGCGAACAATACTTTTTGCTCGCGCAAGGAGCAGATAATGGGGATGAACTTGATGAATTTAACGAAGCACCGCATGTATTGAACAATTATGTAGAACCTCCAGAACTTACAAAAATAATTACTTAATAATATGTCGAGATATAAGAAGCAAAAGATTATACACGTGAAAAGTCAAATTTAGCATTTGACCTGTTGTATCTGCCAAACTATAAAATTTTAGGGTCGATAATGCTCTACTACATACTACTTGAGACTGATATATTCTGCGCATTCTGTAATTAGAAATATATTATTAATAATCAAATTTACATATGTGATAGTAAGTCAATAATTAATACAAAAAAAAACAAAAAAAAAAGAAAGAAAGAAAATACAACGGGTGAGTATGATATGAGTACCCTTAAGTATTTCATTTTTAATTTAAAAATAAAATAAATACATGATTTTATTGTACAAATGTTTTAGATTTATAGAGATACTATTAGTGAACATATAACTTTTATCCTAATGTACATAATAATCATAATCAACTGTTAGATATTTGACATGTAAAGGATTTTCTACAGTATTACTACTGTAAGTTTCTGATTTTAATTTACTCATGTCATACTCTTAAATTATATGCATGTGGCGTCTATAATTGATTTAACGCTTAACATCATTTCCATCACTTTTTATTAATTACACGCGAAAAAGTAAATAATCTAATCGTACAATTGCATCTAACAAACTTTTAATCTTGTACCAGTATATACATTTTTATGATATACTTGATTTCGTAGTTTTTAATTATATATATGTATGTATATATATATATACATACACACAGTAATGCACATTTAACAAAGTATAAAAAGAAAAATAAATTCGATGATCTTTTTTGTGCTCATTTTAACGAAATATGTTTGTATAGATGAATACATAATTGTAATGTGTATATCAAATTATGTATTAATATACTATACCTAAAACTCTTATAACAAATATTCTATACACGTTCATAATTCTTTCAGTATTATAACAGAGAATCATACATTGTACGTAAATTTGAATGACTAATAAGAATTATTATAAATTTTATATGTATTTTCATAATAGAAATTATTGAATCTAAATTAATTTAGTCTAAAATTGTTTTTACCTTTTTTTTTTAAATTAACATACATATATATTAATATTTTAATGTTCAAAGTATATAGAGTAGGAATATTTTTTGCAAAACTTACCTTGTTACTGTTGATTTATGTTGCTGTAGATATTTTTCATAATTACGTGCAACCATACGATAAATTAAATACTGAAGTAGAAACTAAAACTTTATAAGCTGGGCAAATATAAGTCTCAATTTTGATACAGTGTTTCTCACATGATGTTAATGTGTATAGTAATAGATAATATACTTGATCATACAAAAAAATGTTATAGGTGTATTTTTTAAAACTTATTTATGAAAATTTATGCTTATGCTAACGAAAATGGAAATCATTATTGTAAACGAATTGTTCATTTTATGAATGTTACATCGCAAAATGGACAAAAATACCAACACGTTTTTTAAAATAAAGCAATATTATATGTTTTAATACATAAAATTAAAGAATTAATATTTTAAAAACACGTTTTCTTGGTATTGTATGTACGGTGTTAGTGAAAAAATAAAGAAAGGATCAATCAACATAATAAAGTATCAGTAAAAATAAATTGTGATATTTCTAATAAAATACTAATTTATTTAAGTATTACGGATTAACTCATTCTTTAAAAATATTGAATAGAAAGGACACTTTTTTAATAGATAAAATTACTAGTATCAAAGCTTACAAGAGTTTTAAACTCGAGGTTAGCTCATCTATGGCTCGTTTTGGACCTGGTCCAATTCCAAGCGTAGAAACTGTGCCAGGCAATAATTGTGTTCTACCCGCATCTTGTATTATAGAAATAATAAGTCCAGCTTTACGAGCACTGCGAGCTAACGACATTAATTCTTTTTCATTACATATTTTTAGAACAATTTTTGGTTGACCTTGTGATAACCAAGAATTAAACACATGTTCATATTTTGTATTACACGATGCTTGACGATAACATTCTACTGCAGCATGAGCACATTGCGCCGCAATTTTACCTTTTCCCATAATTATATCTGACCTCACAACAAGTACCATTTTAAAATGTTCGTTCGCAGGATACTTTACAGGATAAATGAATATATGTTTTATAAAATTTATTATCACAGACATATTTACTAAGTTACGTATGACTTTTCTCTTTCTCTTTGATATTTATCCATGCATATTTTAAATCTTTTTACTTGCTGTTGACACTTCCTCCAATCTTGAGTTTCTGCTATACACTCCTAGAAATGCAATAATAAATGATAAATTATTTTATAATATTCACCGATATATTCCCAAATACAAGATTTATACTTGAACTTGATAATGAAGTTCCATACAGCCGGTTTTTTCTAACATTTTTTCAACTGGATCTTCAACATCTTGCTGTTGAGAAGTTAAATGAATGGTCATGTTGAAACTATGAGATACACATATAATTATTTTGAAATTGACAAATATATATTTATTAATTGATATAAATTCAAACGAATGTTGTACTCGAATATTTAAAAGAGACAAGAAAAAACATTAATGTTTTACGCAACTCAAATGAGCTCTCGGGCGCATGTGCGTTAATTGGGTAACGGAGTATACTGAACCAATCGTAACCAACAACCAATACGCATAAAATGAATGAAAGCTTGTCATTAGATATGATCCGACGATAATGTTCTTTTAAATAAACATATCAAACGTATACACTTAATTAATATGTACTTCAATTAATTATTTTGAATAAAAATCAAGATATCTATGTATAAAATAATAAAGTGTTATTTAAAATGTAAATTAACTCACGATAAAAATATTGTACCGGATACTTTTCAAAAATATGTATATATACGTGTATATGAATTACGTAAGTTTTCATAAATGCAAAGCGTAAATGTTACATTTATTAATTATTGTTATTTTTAATTAACAATCGATCTCCAAAGTTCCAATCGTAGGCAATAATGGTACTGTTCAATTATTATGCTGATTAATAGAAAGATTATAAAGATTTCTTTGAAAATACAAGTAAGGAAACATCGTAGGTATATGGCGCTGGCTTCGACATATGGCTACCGATGACCTAAGTTTTCCAGCAGACAACGTAGACAACAAGTAATGGCGTAGGAAGTGGAAAAACATGACAAACACTATATCTTACCGCGTGCGTTACTAATATTACATGTTTTGCTTTTATTCGTGCATTGTCTGTATGGCATACGTACCTCGATTTAGGTGAAGTGTCGATGATCAAAGTATCTGTCAATTGCGTTCACATCGAGGCGTTGTGTGTTCATTGCCGGTCATCAACTGTAATATTTTCGTAAGTATTTATCATGTTTTTCTTATTCCGATGACTTAAATGATACTTCTTTTTTCGAAAATATCACGATTAATCGAATAAAATTGTATAATAAAGATGTTTCGTGGGAAATTCATGCAACGTTATAAATTGTACCGCGATACAACAATTTCATAATACTATAACACGTGGATGGTAAACATTGAGTGGGTATGTAACGCAAAGTGACTGCGAGTATATTTAATTAATTGATCTGTGTGATTAGTAGGCCAATTCGAAAAAATTATTTAAATTAAAATTAATATTCAAGACTTTCATACTTTTAAGTTATTTGCTATTTATTACAATCAGTAAAAATAAGTGATTTATCGTATCCGGTAAAACGTGAAAATAAGTCGTTCTGCTGGAATGTATCCAATAGAGTTATTAGAAAGGACTAGCAATAAATTATATTTACCGCAATAAATAGTTTAATACCGATAAAAAAATGACATTTCCTATGGTCTATTAGTAACAAATAGATTTACTAATATTACGTATATTTATTAGATTATTTTGATCGTTTTTGATCAAGAATAGAGGTATGTATTCATATTTTGGCGGTACGCAATGCGCCATCTAGGGAACCGTAGAGTCGAGTACTTTATTTTGGTCGCTAGGTGTCTGCATACAGCTGCTAAAATTTCTCGCTAGTGCTCATTAGAGAGTGCAGTTCGTATATAAGGGAGAACCAGAAAAGTAGCTCTCGGATAGTCCGATGCTTCCCAGGAAGAACTACCGCATTGCGGCCTTTTATACTGTACCATCCATACAATGAGATTGTACTCTTAGTACTTTTACGTCGTATCTAAAAACTAATTAAATAATTTCGCGCTTTAAAATTTGAAGCGTTGTGTAAATTACAAAGCCAGCAGCAGGTGATCATCTTGCGTTGTGGAAGTTGTTTGAACTTTCAACGGTGGAAGTCGACGATGACTATCTTTTTTGCAAATTTTTCTCCATGTCAAATCAATAGTGTGACCATCAGTGCTCTTTTACTTCGACGTCAATAAATTGTACCAGACTATTTATATTTTAAAATCGATGATATTAAACACTGAAAATAAGCTAATAATAACACGCATTTTGAATGGCATTTCGTGTGTATAAAATTCGTTGTATCGTACGTATAAAACGAATAATCTTACGGAAGGATAAAAATAAAAGTGACACAATTTTCATTGTCCACCTTCACCCGTCAACCAAATCATCGTTTAACCAGAAATATCTTACGGTAAATGATATCATAACGCTGCATATGCCTTTTCGTTATTCCGAATTACCAGGTTAATCTCTCGACGATCGGTCGTTTCTCGTTTTCTTCGAAAACGCATTCGCTATAATTTTCGAAGTAGTCTGAGAAAAAATCGATCGATTGGATTGTAGTTGGATTTTCAAATGGTACCGAACGAACGTATTAAAACGTTGCTATTGGTTGTTTGCATTCTCCCGCGCAAACCGTGACACGTCGCGTTGCCCTTGAAAAGCGCAATGACTCTTCTGCAATGATTGTACGAAAATAGCTCCTAAGCGGGACGGAATTGGCGCGATGCGGTATACTCGTGCACGGCGCGGAGCTTAGATTTCCCTCAGTTTTGGGGAATCGGAGAAGAAGTAATGTTCTAACATTTTACATAAAACAATCCCAAGGGGATCCATAGTAGATTCGAAATTCTAAATTCTAAATTCGATGGACATCGGACATATACATATTCGTATACTCGTGTTAAAAATTTGTAAAGTTGCGAAGTTTCGAAAGCTCGAAAAATATGTTGGCCTTGTACGGTGTACGAGGACATTGAACATTGTTAGTAATTATGAAGAATTCGTAGTTCTTTCTCTAAACTTCTAATCTTTCTTCGAGTTTTCCCAAGTTTTCTCTGTAGATTCTCGTAAAAAGAAGAAGAAAACGATGAGAGATTGATACGTTCGGTTTTAGCGAATGAAAGTTACGCTCGCGCACGTGTACACACCTTCGCGATTGCAAGGAGAAGGAAGCGCGCGCGAAATTGAACACGATGGACATGGTTAATTTTAGTGTCGTCGTTGGCCGTAACCACAATCACGATTACAACCACGAGGGACGGCATACGATTCAAGACGAGAGCAGACACGAAACGGTGCGAATCGGTTGGGCGTCGAGACGAAGAGGGAGACAGAAGGGAGGGAAAAGCAGAAGGCAAAAGCATCGACGACGATCATCGTGCATTCCCTCGATCGAATGTGTTCGGGACACTTGCGAAGGTGTGCTAATAAACGATCGCGTGTACAGTGTACTGGATCCTTTTGCTTTTGCAATTCTTGTCTTTTAGTGGAAGGATCGTTGGTTATCGAACCATCCAAGTTATTTGGTGTTAAGAAGAACCCTGCGCACGTGTTGTTCTCAAAGGTATATTAATTACGGGTCATGGATAGAGAACAGGTGGAAGGGGATGCGAACGATAACGAGAAGAATCAAGAGGACGAGGAAGCGGAGCGCGAGAAGGATGAAACGCTCGGCGACGAGACCACCTTTCCGGAACTGGAACGCAGTCAAACTGGCCGCAAAACAAGCATTTTCAAGTATTATTCGTTCAAGGAGAAAGCAGGTAAGTCGATTCGAATATGCTACGAAGACAAATTTTCTCACCGACAAAATTGTTAGACCACCGATTAAGCGGTCATTTATTCGTACATCGTTCGATTTTACCCGACTTTTTACTTATCGCGGTAGGAAATATGTAATCTGTATTCGAAGGTATTCGATTATCGATAGTCGATAAGAAAAATCTGACCTTTAGTCGCCAATCAAGTTAAGATTAAAATGTACGATCGATATATTTACATATTTACGTATATATGTAGTACGCAAAGAACTCATATTCGTTGAACAACGAGAGTCATGGTCATTCGCGATGTATTAGTAATCTTGCTAAAAATAAAAGGAGAATCGGCAGGATAACCGGTGCGACATTGGTACGAAAGAGTACACGATCGTGAAGTCATATGAGTTTACATATTAGGGGCATTTATTTCATTTATTCCCTAATCATTCCGTAATCATTCCGTAATCATTTCGAATACCGAATAACGTAGGCATAATAAAAATGCAAAAGGTATATTTTGGATTTAATTATTAGATAGATGGTGTAGAATACATCGCGCGAAACATCATTAGATCGACGACCTCGTACCGCTCTTTCATTGCTAATTGGAGAAACTTAATCGATGAAATTTTATACGTAGACGTATCGATTTGTTCTGATGGCTAAAGGTAACATAACCGGTTAGTCGAGAAATTATACGAGACTTTATTAAATTCCCCGAGAAATCATTCGAACGTTGTTTATGTAATCTTCCGGATAAATAACGAACAAATTTTTTCCTCTTTTGGTAGAAAATTCGTTAGTTAGTAAGGATTATCGAGGATGTATAACGTTCAGTGTTATTCTTATCGCGGGTAATCAGACGTCTTTGTCTTTTATCTTTATAGCTAACAGAAGATATATGGCGTACAGTTAATACAGTTGTAATCATTATAATTTAAATTATAAATGATCGTATTTCTGTAAATTGTATACCATGCTTCAAAATATAATTATTATACACGTATATGAGTTAATAATTAAGACGCTTAGCTAGGTTGAAAGCATTAGAGATTTGAAAAACGTGCAAGATTTTGGCACAGTTTCCGGAGTCGAGGAATAACACGAATACCGTAATTCGGTCAAAGAATACATGCCGATGGATCGCATTATTACGAATCTTCCTACGGACGGTCAATAATTTCAAAATTATTCCACTCTTACGATTCTATCGTAACAATAGTTTTCGATTTAAAGAGCCTGTTGGTTAAACGCTGGATCGTCGCGGAATAATTTCATTTTGCGCGTTATTTCGAATCTATATGATTCTTTCTTGATAAGCTCGTTTAAAGAAATATTTCGAATGTAACGTGATCCATTTACGTGTGAAATATTATTCAGATCCGAGACTAGCGATGAAACAATGCGTAGAACGAGTTACGTAATCTTGTGTGGACGCTGTTGCGGTCGGTCGTGGAAAGAAACTGTTCGACGTGCAACACGCTGTCGTTACTCGTTGATGCATCGTCATCGTAAATACGGACGAGCCTCTATATGATCGACCAATCGTTCGCGTTTGCCTATCGAAAGGCGGCGTTTCATGAGATTGAACATGTACCAAATTTCGATTTACGCGCATGCGTCTGTCTAACGCGCATCCGCTACGATTGAATACGATAACCTACACGCGAATACGTTTGCCTATACTGTGTAATTAGAAAATTGAACGTTTGAAAGTTTCGGCATTTGAGAAATTTGAAAATTAATAAGCGTTGTTATTTTCTCTATAGAAGCATATCTGGAATAACTTTCTAGTCTCTTCATCAGCTGCAGTGTCATAAATTGAAATCAACTACAAAGGAGCGCAATTCACGAAAGTACATAGATTATAATTAAATATTCTTTCTATAAATTCGTGAATTCTCGTAGTGAAATTTAATTACACTACGAGAAAGAGACTTGCATCTTCTTGCATCGTGAACGGTTCGTTGGAAAGATATTTCTTTCGTCTCTTAAACAGCTTCATTGTAAATTTATATCGGTATATCGAAATTGCGCATACGAGTACTTTGCGTGATCTCGTTTCCGCCGCAAAATAGTAGTTTTCCTATTTACGCGGCTATTCCAGCGACATCTAGAAAGCTGTAGTGTTAATATTTGCCCGCTAGGTGGCTACGAACAACTGATCAAATTTCTCGCTAGTGCTTGGTCAGAAGTGTAATTCGTATATAAGGGAGAAACCGAGGTCTACCTTTCGGATAGTCCGATGCTTCCCAGGAAAATGTTATCGCATTTTTCGCGGCTTTTTCATCGGCCAACATATTAATGTGAATAACATTGATGGAAAAACAACACAACCAAACACAAAGCAAAAAAGGGTAATTTTTAAATATACTACTCTTCTTTCCGAAGCAGAAAAGAAAAAAAGGGGTGGTGTGTGTGTACTTACACATAAAAAACAACAACCAATTTTAATTCATTTCTCCTCGCTGGTTTTTAATCAGTGGGTGAAATTAATTTACAAATGCATTGGAACTCCTCTCTGTGCATTTGTAAAACTTTCAACTGTGGAAGCCGGCAATGCGACTATCTTTTTTGTTGGAAACTTTGTTCCATAAAAATTTTCTTTGTCATTCGAATAAAACAGTAATAGTTCCTTATTTCCTCTTTTGATATTTAATAATGCGACGTTCCAAGATTTTAAACTTAAAAAATTGTTCATTCCCAAAGTTGTGGAACTTCTGTTGCGTCGTAAATTAAGAATAAAAAGCAATTTGAATTGAATTAATTTTGACGAAACGCGAAAGTTTCGAAATTTTGGGCAAGTATTTGTAGGTTTTGCGCGTCGCTAACGGCGAAATTACTTGTATCGACCGATCAAAGAGTAGGAGCAAATGATAATGTATCACGCGTTTTTTTCCATTTCTATCGTATAATAGTATGCGTTATTATGTTCCGAGTAAAAAAGTCGTTACGATGTATAGCGATAGCGTTATTTGTGTTTGTTTCGCGCGATGCAGAATCTTGTGCGAAAATTTTGTTTTCGAAAAATAACTTTGCGTAATATCATTAAGTTCGATTTTGAAAAGAAAACTTTTGTAGAAAAAACTTTCCTAACGCAAGGAATCGTATCTCGAGGATAATCAAGATTTCGTACGCGAAAGGTGAGACTAGTTTCTATCAGTCGTATAAATCAGAAATTGAGATGTATTTACGGCGGTATCGTATTCGTTCGATATCGTAGATCTAAAGTCCAGTTTTCAACGATACAACGTTTGTTCGTCATTCGGAACATTGTTATTAATGGATCCGTTGTTTAATCGGTAAAGAATCGTTAGGATGCTTTTGGAAGCGCAAAATACAATTCTATACTATATTAGTTATCGATATTCGAATGACTAAATTACTTTGAATAACTAGTTCCTTTTGGAAATCGATAAAAAATGTTTCCTCCAGTGATATCGCGATGCACTCCGGGAATTACTTTTTGGTCTACTACAACGAGAAAACACCGTTAGTGGGCGCGAAAGCGCGAATATAACGGAAATCTACTGTGGCTATATTTCGGTAGCAAAATTTGATAAAACCGCTTTTGCGAATCACTTCCTATGGGAATTCACAGCTAATCTTAACATTATTGCTCAATCTATACATAGGTCATCGAAGCGTAGAATAAAACACGATAACGAAGAATATCATGCGTTATAATGCCAGTGTTCCCCTTCACTTTTCGTTCAGATATTATACATATAGGACGCTCGGCTCGATGTTCGAATCCTAATGCTATTCTATTTATCGTTACGCGTATTCAAAGTTTCTGCAAGGAGTTTCAGACATTAACGAATTAACAAATTTCGTATATCTTTCAGATACAATGCCGGGCTCTGGAAAGAAACCAGGACCACTTATCGGTGTAATCGATGTTGGTACACGGACAGTTCGTTTTGTGGTAAGATAGTATTTTAACAAACGTAGGTTACTATTTTGATATATAAAATAATTTGATAGGCTACAATTATATAGGACTTTTTATTATAATAATAAATGATATGTCTTGATATTATAATAATAAAAATCATTTAATACGCGATAATTGAATAATAGTTAACGGATATATTTTCGATAGTAACTAAGCGATGAATTGAAAAAGTTGCATCGAATTACAGGTGTTCACCGCGAAACACGTAGCCGAGGTAGCATCCCATCAAATCGACATTGAACAAATCTGTCCGCAGGAAGGATGGGTGGAACAAGACCCAAAAGAGATTCTTTTCGCGGTGAAGGCATGCATTAAGGACGTCATACGAAGATTCGATGTACTTGGCTTGAAAGTCGACGAGATAGTAACGATCGGTATCACGAATCAAAGGGAAACAACCATAGTATGGGATGCAACGACCGGTGAACCGCTATACAATGCTATAGGTGTGTTCCAAGAATAATAAGATCCGTTAACGCATCGACGATGACGATGGAGTTGCCGATTGTCACCGCGAATTTAAACCGATCGAATAAATCGAATAAATCGAATAAATCGAATAAATCGAATAAATCGAATAATTGAAAGGAAATCCGAAGTACAGTAGTGGACTCTCGTTATATTGCCATGATTACAGAGCACGAAATTTCGCGATGACGCGACGCGCTACACGACCACCTGTCTTATCATAACGTGTTAGTTGTATATTTTCATTGATCGCTTCGTTAAATCATTTTCGTTGTTTTAGTGTGGTCCGACGTTAGAACTAGTTCGATCGTCGATCAGATAATAGCGAAATTCCCGGATCAAAGTAAAAATTATATTAAACCGTTGTGCGGATTACCAGTAAATCCATATTTTTCGGCATTAAAAATCCGCTGGATAATAGATAACGTGCCCACTGTGAGAAAAGCAATGCGGGATAAGCAGTGTAAAGTGGGTACCATGGATACGTGGATCGTTTGGGTACGTGAGTATTGCTCGTTTAAGAGTAGACCCTGTTTAGGATATGCAAACAATTGTTGTGACTTACAGCAAGAGGCATAATAGATGATGAAAATTCGAGATCCAGAGAATTCATTGAAAAATGGTTACAGAATTTAACGGGAGGCAAAGATGGTGGATTGTATATTACCGATGTAACAAACGCCTCAAGGACCATGTTAATGAACATAGAAACCCTTTCTTGGGATCCTACATTGTGCAGATATTTCGATATTCCTATGCAAATGTTGCCAGAAATCAGAAGCAGTGCTGAAATTTATGGACATATCAAAATTGATCCATTAAAAGGAATCCCTATATCAGGCGTAAGTTAAACGATGTTTTTTTCTTTCTTTACGATATAATATTTGAAATTTTCATTTTCGTTACAGTGATTTTCTTTTATTTCTAGATCTTAGGGAATCAGCAGTCCGCGTTAGTTGGTCAAAATTGTTTGAAAAAAGGACAAGCTAAAAACACGTACAGAAGCGGATGCTTTTTGCTCTGTAATACGGGAACAACGGTACGTATTGACAAAAGGAATAATTCGCGAAAGCTATCGTCTATTTGTGTGTTTAAGTATAAATACAAATACAAATTCCTTTTAGCGAGTGTATTCTTCTCATGGGCTGGTTACAACGGTGGCATATCAATTAGGTCCAACAAGTCCGGCCGTTTATGCATTGGAAGGCTCCGTTGCAGTGGCAGGGGCTGCCATTAAATGGTTACGGGATAATATGAAACTTATAAAAGATGTTAGCGATTGTGAACATCTGGCTGAAAGTGTTTTCAGCA
Source organism: Megachile leachella (assembly GCA_963576845.1). Lineage (NCBI taxonomy): Eukaryota > Metazoa > Arthropoda > Insecta > Hymenoptera > Megachilidae > Megachile > Megachile leachella. Next base: position 16,280,352 of record OY756257.1, read on the forward strand.
CCGGTGACGTTTACTTTGTGCCTGCTTTTAAGGGATTGTACGCTCCTTATTGGAGGAAGGACGCGAGAGGGTAAATACTACATATCTTTGAAAGTTTTTTCCGCATACACGTGTATCGGCGGGCTGATTTTTTAAATCTTTCATATAGAATTATTTGCGGTATTACCGCGTTTACCACGAAACAACATATTATAAGAGCATCGTTAGAAGCCGTTTGCTTCCAGACAAGAGATATCTTAGAAGCTATGCTCAAAGATTGTGGCTTTCCATTGACCAAGTTGAACACGGACGGAAAAATGTCTACCAACAATCTTCTTATGCAATTGCAAGCAGATCTTTGCGGCACACCTGTATGTAAGTATATTTTATTGAAAATCTTTTCGACAAATTTATCATCGCGTATTAATATTTCTATGTATATCGACAGTTAGATCAACCATGCCAGACATGACAGCATTGGGAGTTGCAATGGCTGCAGGTCACGCAGAAGGTATAAGCGTTTGGGAACTCGAAGGCGAAGAAGTGGAAACTGTACCAAAAGACACGTTTTTGCCAACAACTACGCCAGAAGGTAGAAAATATTGAAATATTACTGTAACTTGGTTACAGGCGTTTTAGCTTTTCAAATGTTTCCTTTTGCACACACAGAGAGAGATGCTAGGTACAAAAAATGGAAAATGGCAGTCGAAAGAAGTTTGGGATGGGCAGCTGTCAAGAAATCCGACCAAATGACAGGTAAATTGAAAATTCTATTGCAAAGAACGATCGAGATTTCTCGTTCACGTAAATCTTCGATAGTAATTTCATTGCCTATTTTTTAACGTTTCAGACGAAAGGTATTATGTACTAGCGTCCATTCCTGCAAGTTGGTTCTTGCTGACAAGCTTTATTTTACTACGATTAAGTTATCACTTCGAAAATCGGTGACGACACCTTCACTGTTCTTACAATGGAAAGTTGATTAGATAGAAGATAGCCTGCATTGTATCGTGCAAGTTCTGACAATACAGAAACTGCTAAATCTTGAAGTTATCAATAGTAGAACAAACTATAAATACCAATACCGAATTACACAATAAAATATACAGGGAAATCGTTTCGATTCGATCGAATCGAGTATACTTTCAAACTTGCTAGAAATAATCGATAAGGACATTGAAAGCGATAACGCGATACAAAAGACACGAAGTCTGAAGTAAGTTGAGTGGAAACGTTTCAAGAAAAAGAAAGTATTAGAAAAAATTAGAAAAAATTAGAAAAATGCACATAGTGACTTAAACACATTATTCGCTACCCTTTATCGACCATTGATACAAGATAACGTGGTATTTCGTGAATTATCGCCAACAACGATCGAGGGCAGAGGCACGAAAAGAGTTCGCGTTACGTAACCTGTCTCTCTGATTTCCTCTAATTCGTTAGCAAACTTTATTCACCGTGTTATATACGTATCGTATAGATACTTATTAAATTCCTAAATGTTTTAACTTCGAAACGATTCGAATATCGATTTTGAAACGTAGAAACACGTTTCTTCTGGACACGTATCATTTTTGAACGGCACTTTAAGTGTAACAAATAAACCAATAAAATTTCACACGATTCTACGAATCGTCAATCGTTATACGTAGAATCGTATAATGTTATTATTATTATTATAGTTAACGTTAGAAAATTAATTAATAATATTATCCTCTTTATCTTATAATTTAATCGATTTGTTTCGTATTTCCGAATTATTTATTACCGTACCTAAATCTCATATGTTAAATACTATAAAGACATGTATTGTAACAGTAAACATGAAAATACACGTTTGTCTTGTTCTACTAAAGCATTATTTCTCTTCGAATGTTTGCCGATCAAACAAATTATATTTCGTTTCGAGACTACTCCGTTAATTAAGAACGGAGAAAAGCCGAAGCAAAACGAGCACTAGAGTTTCAAACGTTGAACGAAACGATTCGAAAAAGCCGCGTCGTGGAAGCGCCGCGGAGCGTCATGCGGCCGCGAATGAAAGTATAATTAATGAGCCACGGGCCACGGGCACGCTTTGGTCGTGTCAGTGTCGATTCGTTATAGTTATCCGGTGTTGTCGTTGTCAGTAGGAAGCAAGAAGACTAGGATGCGGTGTCGTACAACGTTAGAGTATATCTCGTGGTCGCGACTACGTGAAAAGGTCGTCGAAGTAGCGAACGCGTCCCGTTAAAGGAAATGCGATATATCGCGTTAGAGGAGTGCAGGATAAGGCTAACCTGAGCAAGGTGTGTTGGTGGATATCGCGAAGGTGAAGTGTAAAAGTGCGCGGGACTCGCATCGAGAGCGAGTAGCGAGAAATCCCGGTGCCAAAGGGATATGCACGCACACGTCAAGATGTCGTCGGGAGGACATAGCAGTCGTACACGAGCCGTGCACATAGGTTCGATATTCCAGAAGCTTCATGATCGTTTTGCGGACCCTATGACACTGCCGAAACTTTCGACCGACAAGCGGATGTTGGACAAGACCTGGAAGCTCATGGACAAGGTGGTGAAATTGTGTCAACATCAACGGATGAATTTGAAAAATTCGCCGCCGTTCATACTCGACATCCTGCCGGATACATATCAACGGCTCAGACTGATATACAGCAAGTACGAAGACAGGATGCAAGTGTTACACAGTAACGAACATTTTTGTGTATTCATCAATAATCTGATGAGAAAGTGCAAGCAGGCTATCAAGTTGTTCAAAGAGGGCAAGGAGAAGATGTTCGACGAAACTTCTCACTATCGTAGGAATTTAACGAAATTGAGCCTCGTATTTAGTCACATGCTGTCCGAATTGAAAGCTATATTTCCTAACGGAGTGTTTGCCGGACACAAGTTTCGTATTACCAAGGCGGATGCGGCCGAGTTCTGGAAAGAGAGCTTCGGAATCAGGTGCGTATCGTTAACGATCCTCTTCCTTTTTTCCCCCGTACTTCCGTTCGCGTAAACGGTACACCTGTCGACCTACCGCGTGTCTTTTCGCATCTGACGTGCGTAAAAACGAATAATAACGCGCGCTGTGACTCGCACGTGCGCACACCTAACCTAAAAACGGCCGTGCGTCTTTCATTGATATTGACATTACCGTCGCCGAGCGAAAACCGGGACGTGTCGATTCGTGTGCAGCTGACAACGACGATGTAGCATCAGCGAAGCGTGTTTCATTCACCGGAAGTGTTCTTTTTCACGCGTAAACCTGTCCTTTTCTACACGACCTCGAAACGTAAAAGTCATTTATTATTATGTGCCTGTTTATTTTGAACAGATAACTGTACGATAGCGGACTATAAAATTCGCTCACGGTTATCAGGTTTCACAGTATTATTTTTTCTTTTTTTTTTTAACGTTCGAGCAGCTTCGCGTTTCCGGTTAGAGATAGAGGACACGTTAAACTTTAAACTATATACTTAGACAGTCGTGATTTTATTCCGAGTATCGAGTAACAGTTACCGCTGTATCGACACAAAGGCACTTCCGGTGTAATCAGAATTCCGTTTATACTTCGCCGAGGAGCATCGAACCATGTAAATTATTAGTATTTGAACCGTTAGCAAAGCATCGTTAGTGATCGGTCACTGTTCATCGACGTTCGTTCGTAAGAAGCGCTGGCGCGAACATTTGCGAGACCGGTTACAAAATTGCGTACCGGGCAAGCAAAATGTACAAGTTATTTCGGTTTCGAATTGTGCACCTATTGCCGTGAGCAGAATTGCAAGTGCAAGAAATTCACTAGAACATAACAACGTACGGTGCGACGATACGACTCACGGTGATATATCAGCTGGAACGTCGCGTGGACGTATAACACGTGGTACATGTTCGGAGGAGTAACTCGACGGAAGAGTAAGATAAAATAAAATTTATTTTATAACCAGTTGCATTTGACGTTTTTTAGCAAGCGTTCATAATTATTTATTTTAGGCGTGCGCTACACAGATCGGTAAACTCCGTAACTAAGTACCTCGACACCGATTGAAAATAGTGTTGGGTATATCTGTGAAACTAAGATCGACATCTAAGGCAATTATGTAGTTAAAACTTGTAGATCGGTGAAAAATTTTGTCGAGCGATTCGGAAAATACGATGATTCGCGTCTGGAGTAGATCTCGACGATCGTCGCGCTTAAAAATTTGACGAAAACGAAAAAAGGAATTGTATGCGACGTAAAACTAAGGATAAATTTATCGTCGAGTTTACGTAAAAGTTGCGAAGCCAGTAGATGGGCCGAAGTATCGGTACGCGGGAGGAAAAGGAGAAGGAAATTGCTGGACGATATGAAACGTATTTGTATCGCGACAGAAGAGAGTGGAATCCGAGCAAGGAAATTCGTAGGAGAGGCTATCCGGTCTCGTTAAATCCGTTTCCTGGTTACTATTGTCAGGGGGCGGTCTGGTTTCGGTCTGGTTTCGGTCTGGTTTCGGTCTGGTTTCGGTATCGTTTCGCGAAAGTTTTACGAAAGTTTTACACTGGAAAAGGCGATAACTCTCGTGCACATATCGAAGATCGGCAGTCGCGGGCTCTCGAGCTACGCGGTGATTTATCAGCCGGTATAAATAAACGGGCAGCGCAGCGGTTCGAGCCAATTCATGAATGACTGACTGCTGCCACGAAAAGATCGCGACGATTGGCCGGAACACGAGACTCGCGAACGGATAGTCTTTCGACACGCGCTCATTGCCATGGATTTTGCATACGCAACGATATTACGTGTGCGCGATTATTTCGCTTATTCCGTTTTCCATTTTTATTCCTGTAAACGCGATTCTTCTTCTTCGCGGTTATTTAATATTCCTACATAAACGTACAGTGTTTTCTTCGCTTTGCTTGTTTGTTACTACGTGGCTTATCTCGTATCCACGAGAAGGTCGTATCTATCACTTTTCATTTATACCGGCGAGTTTCAAACAATTACTAGAAATAACAACGGTAATAGTATACGGGTGATCGTAAAATTTTCCCGACAGTGAAATTAGAAAATACGTGGCTAACAATAGAATGAGCTTCCTGGGAGGCGATAAAATATTAATACTTAACGGGCGTCCCCTCCATTCTTGGAATCGGTTAAATTAAATAAAAGGCGGCCCACCGAAGTAAACGCTGTCTCGCGAGTAATCGAACAAAATCGATTACCGATCAAGGGGTCGTCCGTTCACTTTTTTTACCAGATTTAACTCGAAAACGATTATTTTTTCGGTTCTTTCTCGGTGTACTCGTAAACTGGATGAACGAAAAAGAAGACCAGGCAATTTTCCGAGAAGCATAAACAGAATTAGCTTTATCGAGGAAGAATTCCTGTCCCGTATTCCGAACATAGGATGCGGCCGATCTTAGGCACGATTAACATGCGGCGAGTCGTCTCGATTACGCCGATGCGCGAACTTTTGCTTTCCGGTTAAATGATCCGCGGACATCCGGTTCTCCTCCGTGCAAACAGTTCTAACCTCTTCTCTCGTTTTCGCTCGACGATAACCGAGATTCGAAAGGAATTTATTCGTCCTTAGCGCGAATATCGATAAAATGTCGATAATTGATCGATGATCGGTACTGGTCTTTACGTAAAGTATAATTAGCTAATACTCTGTAATCATAATCGAACGAGGTTGACGCGTGTTTCGCTCTCGGCAGCTAATGGATGTTTTCAGTGACGAGTGTACCGGAAGCGATGGCAAGGGGTGAGCTTTTATCGAAAAGGAGACCGAAGTCATCTATTCGAGATACATAGAGCGGAACATTGTAGCGACGAGTAGTATACCGGTATAACGCGTGTGTTACGAAGGATCGTATATACTTTGTGCGGTGCCGTGCTGTGCCGTGCTGTGCCGTGGCGCTACCGAGGGGATAGAATCTTCTCTTCGCTACGCTGTTCGCGATACATATAACGATATCCGGATGTGGCTTGGAAAAAGCCGCGCGAGAAGGAAAAAGTAACGTGGCAAGACAGAATGGAATTCAACGAGGTTGAACATTCTGCTTTCTTGTCTCCTACGATTATTTCATTAACGTGTCTCTGTCTGTCAAACCTCCTATCTCGTTGAAAATTGCTTCATGAACAAAGTGCTCCAAGCTATCTCCCTTTTCCTTCGTTCGCGTATTCTACTCCTATCGCTTTTAAACGTTTTATCAAATTTCTTATCGAATTATTAATCGCGAAGTCACCTGAGCCGGTACGTCGGACGAAAACATTGATTTCTCGGCTAAACAATTACATATGATATACCATCGTTCACAGATATTCGATTATGCTCGCGACATCAGGCTTTTTCTATTGGATAAGCAAACGGTGCTCTATGGCGTCTAGAGAAAGTGTCGATCTGGAATGAAAAAATAGTCGAGGACTCATCGATCACCCTGTATACGCGTATATATCGTTATAAAGTCGAAACGGCTCGGCATTACGACGCGATAAATAAATCCTCGAAGGCGTCTGCGATATCTCGATCGACCGGAAGAAAAATATATTCGACCTTTCCGATTCCGAAAATATATTTATTTTATGATCGCTGATGAAACGCGTAGTAATTCTCCTTTCACTATTTATACATTTATCTTTCGCTGTGGCACATGTAATAATCGAATAAAATATAAGTTATAAAATATGATCGTACACGTATTGCTACGATAGATAGCAATGTGGTAAAAGTTGATAAAATGACACCTGGTGACCTCTCCCTCTCGACAGCGTTGGATTATCCTGGCTACGACCTCGCTTAAAAATGCGTCGCAGCTAACACGATCAACCTGACCTGCTTCACGCTTTGGGGAAGCATTCATTCATACAGTCTATTATACCTGCCGCAATCGGGTCAGTAGTATATGTTCTCGCATCTTCGCACAGGTATTTTTATGGATCGCAGTGAAATTTTACGTGCCTCGGTTCGACGCGTTAAACATCGACAAGTATTTTAGTCCCGATACTCCCGTCGTTTTTTCTCTTATTTTTTTGTTCATTCGACGGATCAGTTATTTCGCGAATCGTTTCCCGATCGAACATACTTCGAACATGGGTGGAAAATAAATTCGACTTTGGCACATCGGAAAAAAGTACGAAAGGTTGCGCGGGTGCTCCTTCCGGAAGATATTTTATTCGTATTAATTTCGATCGGTAGGGGTTGAATGGCATTGATAGGCGGTCTTTGATGTGTATCAGTTATCCCGTGTCTGAAGAGTCGAGAGACTTCCCCCGTCTCTTCTCCCCTTTCGCAGCTCTCGTTGTTAAGCTTGTATCCGGACGTGAGCCAAAGCGGAAGGAAGAGGACGTGACGTCGCGATTAAAGCAAATTAAACGAGCGAATTGTACGAATCGGCGTGACGCGCAGCGTCGTTCTGTATCGTGCTCTGTCTGAACCAGTAATGTACATAAAAGCTTTGACTTACTCGCCATCTATCGTGGCGAATTTGCCCATATGCGTCTAATCGTCTAACTCGAACGTTTTGTCGCCGATTACGACCGTGTGCCCTACCCCAACACGACACCTTGGTCTCGCGAACATCTAGTGTTTCGTTAATCTTGTAGAACGACGTTCGATTCGATTCGATTCGATTAGGTTGCACGAATTAATAACGATGTATCGTAAGATTGCCGTGCATGGAAAATTTCGTTACGATTCAAATTCTACAAATTGTTGTCGGTTAATCAAATAACCGTTCGAATATTCGATTCAGCAATTGCAGCAACAAGTTCACTTCACATTATTTCGATCATTGAACGACCAACGCGTAAACACGTTGTAGTACTTTGAAGAATCGACAACGATATCGAGTCTTTGTAAAATCACTGTCTAGCCCCGAAGAACAATGAGAAGCGTTTTGTCTGAAAAGTTCATATCGTTATACACGATATAGTTGTGCGTGCCTGTAAAACCATTTACTTTTACGACTCGCATAAGCGTGATAGAACCCTTTCAAATGAATATAGCATATCCTTGAAAGCACCATCTTCAGTCGTTCCACTGACATTTCCCATGGCTGTATTTTTCTCCTATACATATGTATATTACATAATTGCATTCAATAATTGTTATCGGTTGTTCGAAACTGTACAGTGTCAACTATGTGTCTATGAATGACGCGATCAAAATCTTGATGAAAATTTATATACGTACGCGCGTCTACATATATATTTTTTATTTTACACGATAACTTCGACGAATAAGTTTGTTTTCCTTGGCTGAAGTAATCTCCTCGTTGTGTCGAGGTCTATTTTTATCTTGGATACACAGGTATTCGTCATTATTCGTTTTTTAATTTGAAAATACGATAACACGGACACGTAGATGTCTATCTTTGCGTTTCTTGTATGCTGTACAAATTTCCGTTACTTTTTCTTTACGATTATGATATTCTCTTAAGGATTCTGATAAAAGTTTTTAACACTCTTGTCTCGTTACCACTTTTATACAAATTTTTCTACACACCGATGGCTCTTCCCACGGTCGTTCGATGTTATACGTATCGTAGAGAAATGCGCTATATTATGTTTTTATGTTTAGTATTTTCACGTTCGTTCGATCAATTATTCGAGAAATTTTCATGGAAAAACCGTTCGTGTGATCGCGCGTCGTGTCGCTAGTTTGATTTTCGATATGCCCTTGAAGAAATCGAAAACGTGACGAGAAGACGCGAAAAACGAGTTCGCGTGTACGTACGCGCGCGCGCGCGTTGGAAAAGCAGCGATCTATGAATGGAGACGAGCCTCGGATCAGTCAGCAAGCAAGGACGACTAATTATACCGTTAGAGTATCTCTCAGCTTCGTTTTGTACGTTAACCACGCATCGTCGATGAACATGTATATACATACATACATATATATACGTATAGGTTCTTTCATAATATACAAAAGAGACTAGTAACGAAAAAAGATCCTTGTTAAACACGTGTGTCGTATATAGCCGTGACGTGTACGAGATAGCCGGCGTGAATGACGAAGGAAAGAACTGCTTGCCATGAACTAGGAATAGGGTGAGTGTTTATGGCCTCGGTCTTTTGGCAAGAGAGCTTTTCGCTAGGAAGCGTCGTTGATATCAATCGATACTCTTCGAGTTATTTATTCTTTATCATTACCGATCCCAGCATTTTTTCCGCGAACGGCATCATTTACACGTGTTATGAAATAACCTGTATACGCGTGGACGTAGTACATACGAATATATCGCGGAACATTCAATTTCGAGATGGCACTCTTGCAATAGAGGACGTGACCTAGTTTGATGATGACGTAAAACAGTTCAGGATTGAAATTCAGGAAGGACACGCGAATCACCCTACTCTCTTTCTCTCTTTCTTCTCTTTCTTCTCTTTCTTCTCTTTCTTCTCTTTCTTCTCTTGCATTCCGTCACTCGAATCCAACAGATGGATGCCCTTACTTTCGAAATACGAATTTCAAACGTACAAACGAAACAGTGAAGAGAAGCGAAGAAAGGAGCGATAACGTATGCATATCCATCTTTCATCCTTGACCCGGTCGAAAGACACGATGTCCTTTAATTATGTCATCATGTTGGTCTAACGTGACCGGGATACATCGATTCATTTTTTTTTTTCCATCTATCCGCCCGAATTAATTCTTAGCAACTTAATAACCCAACTTGTAATTACACGTGTTAAATTTTATACGATACAACTACTTTAATAATTCGGAAAATTTCGAATATGAATTCTTCGAGTTGCCGAAAAGTTTTTTTACATATGCATCATAGACTCTCGTTACATTGCAATCCATACACGAATTTCCATTTATATTACTTATGTTTTCCTGTCGCTTAAAAATGGTAAAAATACTTATTAAAAACATCAAACTATTCAGGTGCATCGCGTTAAAAGAATAAATTAAATGAAGAAAAGTTTTGCGCTAGTTACATCTTTTTTATTTTATTTTGCTTTTAGTATGCATACGCGTACACACAATAGTACAAAGAATCATTCGTTTGTGAATATTTATTTTAAAAAGTGGATATTTGTTCGTTTTCATATGGAAAAGCTATAAAAATCCATATAAGTGTGAAATACTCGCTAAGAAAAAAGAGAAAAAGCTTGTGTTGAAATGAATACTATTCATGTCTGTAAAAGCTATCGTAAAACGTACATAGTAAACGCGTGTTTTCTTTTTACTTAGTTCCGTTCTTAATAGGAATGCTCTGCGATCGTTGTATTATTCTTAAATATATATGCGAAAAATACAACTGGTGCGAATATTTGCAGATATGGAAGATAAGTATCTATGAAACGTTTAAAAATATTTCTCGAGATTGCTTCTGAGTTTATTGGGATCCACGTTGGGCCCGTGACGTTCCACCACCTTGCCTTCCTTGTCGACGATGAATTTCGTGAAATTCCACTTGATAAAATTCCCAAGAGTTCCCCCTTGTTCTTTCTTCAGGTATTTCCAAAGTGGATGTGCATCGTCTCCATTCACGTCAATTTTTTCGAACAAATCAAACTTCACCTGAATCGAAACACGATCTCTTAATTTCTCTGAACATTAATGATATTTCGTTAGAAATGATTTTTTTTTACCTTTTGTCGATCCGCAAAGCTACATATGTCATCGCTGTTTCCCGGTTCTTGTCCATTAAATTGATTACAAGGGAAAGCCAAAATCCTTAAACCTACAGCACCCAGCAGTTAATAATTAATTATAATCATTTCCGAAATTAAAAGAAAAAAGATAGAACGATTTAATTGATACCTTTAGATTCAGCATAATCGTCGTAGAGTTCGTTCAATTCCTTGTAATTTGTTGCTGTAAGGCCGCATTTTGATGCCACATTCACGATCAGGCATACGTGGCCTTTGTACCTGTAAATTATATGAACAATACATACTGCTATCGCTATCGATCGTATTATACATAATTTAACGAGTTAACAACTGACTTTGACAGAGGAACTTCTTCGCCTTTGATCGAGTTTGCAGTGAAATCGTAAATCGATTTCGCTTCTTTGTAATTGTTGTTTCCGCTCATGGTTACTGCTGTTGCTGCAACTGAAATCGATATTGAAAATATTCTAGACCTGTTTTGTACGTTTCAATCTGGTATCGAGCATTGTTCGAATAATTTTTCAATTCAAATTCGAATAAAATCCGAATTCCGATATATGCTTATTAAAAGAGAACAATTATTTATTGTTCTCGGATACATACGTTTTTTAAATTTTTAATTTTTCATCGAAAATTATTCGATTAAAATACTGCAAGCATCGCATAAAAATATCAGCAAAGCTAATATTATTAAACGGACAATAAACTCGTAATAGACGTGTATGAGTAGCACTACATTTATTATTATTATTAAGTTAATTGGAAAATTCAGTTAGAAATTCCTGTTTATTATAGCAAAAAGTAATGTAAACCAAACAATGTAGCGTACAAAGGATAAAGTTAAATGTAACGATTACTTGCAATTACACCATTAAGGTATAGATGACTTGATGTTTATAGGTTACAGTTCTGCCAAATTGGTGGATAGTAACGTGAACATGTTTTGACATTTTTCTTTTATATTATTTTCAATGTTGTCGTTATAATTAACAATACATGCATTGACTAATAACATTTGGAACTAGTAGACTTTAGAAAAAAATGCTTTTAAAATTCTTTTTTAACAGCAGTCAGGGAAACTCGTATGTGTCGGACTTGTTGAATTACATGCCTGCAAAATTTCGAGCATGTTTAATGCTCGCCGGCAGCAGCAGTTTAAAGAAGTGCATTCCTTGATGTACAGGGTAAAAGGAAGTATTTCTGAAACTACCAGCATAGACATCTGTACACTTTCTGATGTAAACATTTTTAAATCATAGTGTATAATTTATAAAATCCAAGGATAATGCACTTACTGTAAGATTATAAGATTGATAAGATATGCGACAAATTATAGGTTATTTCGCACTATTTAGTAGATGTAAAAAATTACGTGTTTTTCTCTCTCACTAGTTGCACAATCGTTTAATTATGTTATAATATGATATTTAAGCAATACCACTGAAGTAATCACTGTATTAATACGTAAAAAATGTATTCAGAAAATAAGTAATTTTGAGGATACAAATACGTCATTACATATATATATATATATATGTATGTATACGTAAAATTGATTGCCATCTGTCGTTCACTTTGCGTACTTCCAGGAATTTCTACGATCAAGTTACGATAGTTGCTTTGATATTTTACGACCAACCATTCTTAATTTTAATTTTTAATACTACAACAATCAAAGTGTTCAATTACAATTACGATGATCGATATTATATAATCGTAAATCAAATTAAATGAATCTTACCAGTAATATGTTACGAAAATGTCGTGAAGAGAAAACACCCAACCGCACTTCTCGAGTTCAACCTTTGGACTGGCTAGTTGGCTGTAATGTTGCTATCATTTATTGGTTACCGACTTGGCGCAATATGTGTTTTCATGACGACATACCGGACGTACGATTTAAAAGATGACATTGACAATTTGAAACTTTCGATTCATTCTTTACAGAATTATGTGTAACGGTACAAAAGTTAAAGGCGAATGTACATAAAAAGTAAAAAGTAAATAATTATTAATGTAACCTAACATAAATGTATAGATTTAACATAAGCTAAGACTTTTTTTATGCATAGTTCAAATTAAATTACGATTCTCCTATATTTTATTTATAAAACGCTTTTATAATTTTTATTTTTACTTTTAGTACATTAGTTCCATGGAAAGTATTCAAGGAAAAATTAAACGAAGTTCATCCGATTAGTTCTGGATTGCAAGCTATGGCTTTGAAGTCTACGATAGATCTCACGTGCAATGACTATATTTCAAATTTTGAGTTTGACGTATTTACAAGGTAAATTTGAAAATGTAAAAGAAGAATGTTATTTTATCGAATCTTATTTTCATAAGATAAGAAAAATAACTCTTCTTTACAGGTTATTCCAACCATGGTCCACGCTTTTACGTAACTGGAAAATTCTGGCTGTGACTCATCCTGGATACGTAGCGTTCCTTACTTACGACGAAGTGAAAGCACGTTTACAAAAGTATTGTAGCACTAGACCTGGTAGTTACGTATTCAGATTAAGCTGTACAAGGTTAGGACAATGGGCTATCGGTTATGTTACTTCGGATGGGGATATTCTGCAAACTATACCCCACAATAAAAGTTTGTGTCAAGCACTGCTCGATGGATATCGAGAAGGATTGTAAGTGTATTTTGATACACCGAATAAAATTCGAAAGTACTTTTAACGTTTATAATTTCTTTTTAGTTATTTGTATCCTGATGGCCGTAATATAAATCCTGACTTAACATGGGCAGTACAGCCTACTCCGGAAGAACATATAAAAGTTACGGCGGAACAGTATGAATTATACTGCGAAATGGGTAGCACATTCCAATTGTGTAAAATTTGTGCAGAAAACGATAAAGATGTAAGGATAGAGCCTTGCGGACATCTTCTATGTACTCCGTGTCTAACAGCTTGGCAGGTATTAGTATTTAATTTACGTTTATATTTTACAAGCTTTTACAAAACTGTTTTATAAATATCTAAGTTAAAATTTCATGAGTATAAAAAGAAATGTATCAATTTACAGGACTCTGAAGGACAGGGCTGTCCGTTTTGTCGAGCAGAAATTAAAGGAACTGAACAGATAGTAATCGATCCGTTTGATCCTCGAAGAACGCATCGACCAGGAACACAATCAACTTCCGCTAGTAACGCATCAACTCCCACGCGGGATCTTGACCCGGACACCGAGGTATCCGACTAGGAGTAGCACCTACCCTCATTATTATTAAATGTGCTCTATGGATAACAACTTTATAGCAACACGCCTCATTTTCGAAAAGAAAAAAGAAAAATGCTTCACGCATTTCATACGAGATCTCTCGAGTTTGTACGATCGTCATGTCATATCATTTTATAGAATTATTGATCAAATGTTATCTTAGACAAGGTACGTAAGTTTAAATGCAATGACGAACTTATCGAAGTTGATGTTCGGAGATTAAACGAATGTAAAAAGGGGACCAACTTTTTCGTCTCTGTATAAAACTTTTATTTGTATCATATTTCTGTTCTCTTTTTCTGCATTATTTCTTTATATACTATATATATATATATATATATATATATATATATATATATATATATATATATATATATATATATACACATACATATTTATATACAGAAGTACATATTAAAATGTCTGGCAGAATCGAGTTTTACAAAGTATCAGTTGCGAACAATTAATACCAATGTTTTTGCAATTCACTAACATATTATTGGTTTTTTAATTACTTTTCGTACATATCTCGATGTTCAAAAAAACGTCGGATTTATGGAGACTTTAAGGTAGGTTGCTTTTTTCGCATTTACAAAAGTCTTACAAAAGAGCTTATTGTACGGATTCATCGTTCATTCCATTGTTACAAAGTGTTTGCACTCGTAACTTCAAACTTTCACGAAATGAAACTTCGTATCGTTTAAGAATACAGTTACTAGATTGTATTCGGTGTACAACGATTTATTTAAAACGCTTAAATTTTATTTACAAAAGGCACATGATGTTTATTTAAAAGAATAATACTGCAGCTGATCCTCGTATCAAACTTATGACAACGTATACATACGAATTAATTCGCTTTTTTGTACAAGAACGCACTCGTTTGCGATCAGTTAAAGGACAAATTATGTTTTAAATGCATGTGCCAGTTAATGTATCTGACAATGGTTTCTTTTGCGGTGTGTGCATTATAAAACTTGAAATTAGGAAGCTTTATCTTCGTATACAATTACTCGTTACTTGCCAAATAGAAAATCTGTAATGTCAAATTAATATTTTTTTATAAGGATAAATTTGTTAGACGTAAGAAATCAGTATTGAATAGTTGTTTGTTCTGAGTAGGAAAAGTATTTAAACAAACATCTCAATTTTTTAATTTTGCTTCAAATTTCTTTTTATTCGTTGATACTTAATCCGTGTATATTTCAAAGTAAATCTATGATTGTAAGCAATGACGTGGTAAAAATGACGGGCTTAAGAGAAGAAGGTGCGTTATTTCGTTTGAGAAATTTTGAAGAAGTTATATTTTTGTTTTCAAAGATTCACAAAAGTTGGATATTCATATTTTAAAGTGTACACTATACATATGTATATAATGACAAAATACGGAACTATATCAAATAGGTATCCAGTGTTTCAGAGTCTTTGTAAAGAAATATTTAACTTGTATGAAATCTCTTAATGCGGACAACGTTCCCTCTTTTCGGTGTATCTTTCGAGCCAGCCACAATAATACTTTAATATCGGTTATCGATAGTCTGAATAAAGTAAATAGGGATCGCGGAAATTTTATCTTCCAAATGGGTATAGAGCGTGGCTTACGATAAGCGTCAGAAGTGCTAAGCAGTCTATAAATATATTATAGGTAACGATCGTTCATCGTTTTTGTATTATTCTATTAGAATTTAATTATGTACCTGTTGGCGAGAGAAACGATGTAACGACATGCGACAGTTTGCCAGGGAAAAAAGATGTTATTATTATTTTCCTTACTTTAGAATATTTATTATTTATTCCGTTTTACGCATTAAATGAATCTGAAGGATTTGTATCAGTGATTGCAATGGTGGCACATCGTATCGAATTTCATATGCTATGGTATATACGTATCTTTTTTTTTTCTTTTTCTTTTTTTCCCCCCCTTTTTTTTTTATTTTCTCTTTTATTATACTGACACCGTACAGATTTGTTACATATCGATGCATGCACAAGTATTGAGAAATTCTCGTTATACGAGAATCAATTTGTTTAGCATATCGATTGGCAGTTTCCGGCTCCAGAAAGTTTGTAGTCATTTCTTAAGCGTAGTATTATGTATTTATCTACAATTACCACAGAACCACTCGTAAAAGGATAGTCTTCTTTTTTACTGCGTTCACGTGTAACCATTAGCGTAATTTGTACAATGAATAGTGCTGCTAACTGAAAACAATCGTTTAGATCCGTTCATGCTGTGCAGATATCCAGCAGTGAAAGTGGTCTAAAATAAATGATTCATAAACATTACAAACTATAGCGTACAATTTTTTCCTACTCATTGTAAAAAATAATATCAGGGATTTGAAAAGTATGTTCTTCATATTTTTTCTGTTCGTTTATTTAGAAAATGTAACATTCGATTATATAGGTCAGCACATGCGTATGCATAACCATTTTGCTGGATTCTTTAGTTTCGTTTTCTATGGCTGTTGGATCAGTGTTTCAGCGACAGGGCACATTAATAAACGAGCCAAGATGTTATCGTTTATTATCGCTCGCATGATCGTTTATCTATTATTTCATAACGTTATCTACTGGGTCCATTGCTCTGCCCGCTGCATGATCGAAAACTAATCGGTAATGTACATAGCCGAAGGAAATGTTGTTTTACCGCTGTATCAAGGTAAGTGGACACACATGCATTATGGCTCTCTTTTTCTCCTCTTTTCTTCTCTTTTCTCCTCTTTTCTCCTCTTTTCTCCTCTTTTCTCCTCTTTTCTCCTCTTTTCTCCGCTTTTACGCTTTGTAATTATGCTCGTTGTTAATTGTGACGTATTTTCGCATACAGGTTTCCTTTCTTACGTACTTTGTTCACTTATAAACGAGAGTTACGAACAACTTTCTCAAGTTGCTTACAGAGATTAACGAACATTACCAACACTGTACAATTACTTTGATTTGTTTAGTTGAAAATTTGATCGTAGTCTAATAATAGAATGAAACGAAACATTAAATAACAAAATAGTTAACAATATTATGAAAGAACATAATAAAACGAATTAATCGGTAATAATAAAGTTAATGCCTGTTTTCTTGCTATCGTTGTTTTAGGAAATAATGGATCTATGCAACGGTCATTCCGGATTGATCTGCGATGATTCGGACGAAGAAGAAGATTCGAGTCCAACGAATTCACCTGTCTCGACGCGAAGGATCGTGCCAAGTCCACCGTTGCCTCCTCGACGTCCTTCGCCGTCGCCTACGCCAAATAGTCACGCTAGAAATGGTCGACATTTAACCGTCCCCAAAGAAAATGCTCCTCCGCCACCATCAGTTGCTGCAGTTAATGCAGCGTTCAGTTCTAATATTGACAATCAGCAAAACAATAATAGTAGGTTCTTCAGTGAAAGCAAAGTAACAGTATGTGTAAGGTCAGGACTCCATATCGGATAAGTTTTTGCGAAGAAGAGATGCGTTTATAGCTGTATCTATTATAACGCTTTAACACTGTTAGAGTTTGCAGGATGTATCATTGCATTTTTCAATACCGATCAAAGCATACTCGAACGCTGGTAAAGCATTGAAAATATTTTTTCGGCGTACACGGCTTGCGCTAGAAAGCCTCAATGAATGTTACATATAGCAAACAACCATTCGAACTGGAGTGTAGGCTATAGGTATTCTTTTTCTGCATGTACTGCATATCTTTGCCACACGTGGTAGGAGCGAAACTGTCGGACTACGAATGTTGCCGTTTTTCCCCAACAATCTCGCTTGGTGAGAACATACGCAGTCACACTCCAGTTAAAATAAAATCGAATGATGATAATCCGTATATTCTCGCGTACCGTGAGAATCTCTCGAGTTTACCATCTCTACTCTGTCGTCGTTTGTTCTACATCTTATATCTACCTTTTATATGAAACGATATCGTTAGGACTCGCTAAGCTCCCTCGCTAAGCTTCCTTACCTTTCTCCCATTTATCACGATTTGTATTACCAAATACAGACGCGTTGTACGGTCTAAAGAGTAATATTATCACGCATCGTATAATTTAGCGCAATACATATTATCGTGCTTCGTACAGTCTCGCTATTGTACGTACTACCACAATAGCGTGGCATTACTGACTATAATTCCATGAAAAATTCAGTACCGTGTAACGCACAATTGTCTGTTTTATTCCATCAGTGAACTCTGAAGCAGGATACGACATGTTACATCGTGCTTCGTCGCCTTTGCCAGTGCCACCGATACCTCCAGCGCCATTTCCTATAAGCAGAGCTCATGTTCGTCGATCGCAGGGGAATCATGTCACCGCGTCTCAACCTCAGCCACCACCGACGTTACCTGAAAAACCAAATCGTGCCAGTGGCACATCTTCCGCGATTCAAACGGCAAACAGCAATAACGTACCTCCTGTACCGCCTCCTTTGTCAGTGCCACGACCACCGAAGACATCCAGCAAAGAGCACAGACAGGATCATCATTACGAGAACACGATCGTGATACCTGGTACGAGACAGCACGTCGTGAGGAACATTAATCTGGAAGCGAATACAGCTCGATTGTCCGCCCTGATGAGAGGTAAGGACGATCCTACCGGTGGTTCCGCGAAGCCAGATACCGCGGCATACGAGAATGTGAACGTCGAACACATTTCCAAGCTGACGGCTCTCGGATTCGCGCAAGACGCCGTGATTAGAGCGCTCGGTATTACTAGGAACGATCTTGAAATGGCTTGTGACATACTGCACGAATTTGCCACGAAATCGTCTTGACCAGGTATGCGTAAAAAGCAAACCTAACGATTACCGAGTATTCAATGTAAAAACCCTTCTCGATAAGAGGTTACCCCGTTATAGTCTTTTCTATACACTCACATACTTTCTCCTGTCTTTTCTCATTCTCTCTCTTTCTCTATCTTTTTATACTATATCATAGATTCGCTACAATCGAATACGCCTAAAAATTCTTATATTCTGGGGCAATATAACGCCAAGTTGTTCGTATTTAACACGTTCCGTAAAATTTTAAATTTACGGTGAACATTTCATTCGCGTATTAACTTCTTATCAAATTTATTTATATACAAAACGTTCGTAAATAAGTGGTATAATTCGAAAACTTCGGACAAAAGTTACGGAACGTGTTAGATAGATATACGAACGTATTAGTTAAATGGTTTTTTCCTTATTTTTGTTGCAGGCTCGAATATCGAGGGCTCGTAACTGGCTCCGATTGCCGCATCTTTTCATAAACAACCACGTGTAAAAACGCGTAGAATTTACTATTCCGGATTCACGGAGGAATAGCCTTTATCGCGAGCTTAGGCGTACCCGCGATTCGAGCAATATACACTCCGAGAGAGTCGATAAGGAGAACTCGTCGTATTCGATTAATCGGCAGTACAATCATCGACTGCGTTTGTTAATCTTCGATCGTTTTCGCGTACGTTGATTCTTCCATTTTCCTGGAAGATGTCTCGAAATGTTAGTGTATTTCTTTTTTTAGACATACGCTCACGTACAACTTAGGTTTTCCTTCATTGAAACAGAACTTAGTTAACACAAAAAGAAGTGTCCCACTACATGCCATATTTACCTCTAGGTTCCTTAGACTTTTTCCGAGTTTTCCCAACAAGGGAAGCAAATAGTGCGATGCTTCTTTATCTGTTATTACCTTTAGCCACATGAAGCCTACGTTACTCTCGGATGTACGCTAAGCATGGGCAACTGGAACATGGACAATCTCGATGTAGCGAATAAAGACCCCCTCCCTATAGTTTTTTCGGTTTCCCAAGTCTTCTCGACTCATGTTCAATTGACCGACAAATATTTCATGTATGTTAAATACCGCGACATATAGTTTCTACAACGTCTATCAGAAAAGAGAGTACAATAGTTCTTCCTAAATGATCGACATTTTTCCCCGGTCATTCGATGACCGAGTTTTTTACCCATTTTTTAAATTCTCAAAGGATCTTTGATGTATCCTGCTCGTTTTTAAGAATTAATCTATTACCATAGCTCGTGAGGTTCATAAATGGTTTTTCGTAGTTCGCGTGCCCATGCTTGGTATATACATGCATTCAAGCATATACATAAAGCACACACACGCACACACACACAAACAAAACAAGACTGCTAAACAAACAAACAAACAAACAAACAAAAAAAAAGAAAAAAGCTGCGAGAAGATACGTTAAGTGTAAGTAAAGAATTGAACTTGACGAGATAGTTCGCAGCCAGCGAGTACAAAATTTCTTATTTTTCCGCGATTGATGCAAACGACATCGTGTACCACGCTTTTCGTGATAATTCTTTGATTACCCTCAAAGAACAGCAGTGTTTTTTGATATACTTAACATAACGATGAAGTGCAACTGACCCTTCAACAACTTGGTTCTATGCAGCATCCTTTGTTCAAGGATCAACTGTATGCGTTTTCAACAATTTTTAAAGGACTCAGATGCGCCTAGTTAAGTTTACAACTGATCACATTGATCGGCACCATAAATTGTACAGTCCGGTCGTATGCATTGAACATTTCTCATGGTTAGTAGGAAGTGCGAGGAAAAAGTATTTCACCGCTTGAATTATTTATCTACGTTCTATGTATGCGAAGATGGAAACTTCTAAGTTAGCTCTTTCTTGGATTTTACACTCCTTAGACTTTAAGCTATCTATACTCTAAACTACTCCGGCTCTAGGCTTTTCGTAGGCCCGATCTTCTCCCACGGTTTTAATCCGTTCCTAAATTATAGGCTTTTCTTAAAATCCTTCCTAGTCTTTGGATCTTTGCAGACAAAGAACGTGGTCAAAATAAGACGCGCAGTGAGACAATTAATTCTCTTACACTTGTTCGTAACTAAGAGAGACAAAGTTGCGCGAAACCTTCCTAATTGTCGTGAATCTCCCACACTCTGTAATAGTTACGCGAATAGACGAACTCTTGTTCCGAGATTCAATAATCAGGTCAAGGTACAAGAGCAAGCAAATATCATTTACTTATAGTTACTGAGCGATTTTTAGGAGACGTGAAAAAGATATCGCGACAGTTAGGTAGGCACTACTGTATTTTCGTTGCTCTTAATTTCTTCTATAAAAAATAAAATATTCGTGAAATTTTTACGAAATATTTCAACCTTTTGACACTCTTGTAAAATTCATGTTTCGTAAAACCGAATCGTTGCACGGAATTTATTTCACGATCGCATATAGCGACTGATTAGCGTATTTATCAAATGTGATATTTATGTTTTAAACAATCTTTGAGTACATTTATATCGTAACGATACATGGAAAACGAAACCGAGTATCATCAGAACCAATGACTTCAACTAAATCGTGTGTATATATATATATATATATATACATATTCGCAGGACACAATCATACAATTGTTTATTTTTAAAATTATTTCTGCGATTACAGTTCATACAATTGTAAAGTTTTTCTTGTTAAGAAAATCTTTATGCACGTTTAATGGCAATCCCAAATAACCTTTAATTCAGCGGCTTTTATCGCAACAAATTTTCATATGACGTTGACTCGTGTAAAAACGTAAATACTTTTCCTTTTTATATATATACAATACATAGTAAGTTTCGTTGCCATGAATTGTATCCGAATTGATTCTACCTCGCGACTATACTCAAAGGAACATCGTATTCGTTGTTCTGTACCGAACGAAGTGCGTTATAGAGTGCCGATTGTTAAAAAAAAAAAGGATATGAAAACAGCAACAATTCGTTACTATGGATCCCTTATACATGTATTTTTGCGAATATCGCGGTTTGCGATAACATGAAATTTGTAAATGGCCTTGTCTCGCAGAACGAAAAAGAAACGGAGACACTGATTATCCTTTAAACTTTAAAGGAATACAATTTATCATTTGAACTTACGGGATGTCCACGGAAAGAGAAACCTCTCAGTCTTTACGATAAAATTCCATAGACTCAATTTAGGAACTCGGTAAATAAATATGACTATCTCATTTTTCTACATTGTGTACTTCGATCAATGTAATTATATCGTAAATTATCATCGTCCGATAGGAACTGTTTAAAGGCCCTGATATCGAGATAAAATTGCGGTACCGCTACGTTCTTCGTCGCACATTTAGCATGTAAGAGTAGCCATTCGGTGCAATATCTAGGATAGAATTTAGATTTACCCCCTTCGATTTAATCATTACTTGTAAAAATTGTTTTACATATTTCCCCAAATAAAATAACATTTCGTTTATAAGACTGAACATTGTTTGTACCTGATGCTTTGCGATCAAAGCAGTTAGAACTGTTACGACATCGACGATAAATCTAACTGCATTCTTTCGTATCTCTCTGCTTCCTCTTTGTTAACGGAAGGAACCAACTCGCATGCAGCCTTCGATAAATCTTCTAATTCGACGGTAATAGCTTCGTTTAACTTTGTCTCGTTAAACATAGATTGGTTTGCTACAGTATTTTGATTAACGATACGTTTACCGAGAATTCTACGCGCAGCGTTTAACCACGCGTTTGAGCAGACGGAATACAAATCGGCACCAGTTGTCCGATTAGGTAACTGATCTATTAATTTTTTTAATTCTGTTCCATTCTCGCGAAACTTGAATTTACGAGTCAGCGCTTTCAACACGTTAAGTTGCGACTCACGATCAGAATGAATTCCTACATATAACAATTTATCGAATCTGCCAGGCCTCAAAAGAGCTGGATCTATGAGATCCGGTCTATTCGTCGCTCCTATGATAAATATGTTGTTGGAGAAATCAAGTCCATCCATTTCAGCTAGTAACTGAGATACGACACGGTCCATTACACCACCGCTATCACCGCTGCGTCCACGATTAGGTGCCAAAGAGTCCAGTTCGTCAAAAAATATTATACACGGAACTGCCGCTCTTGCTTTCTCGAATACTACACGGAGATAATATGTTTATTTAATTTTAATATCTTTTCATATACCTATTTAACGTGTAAGTTTATGCATTTACCTTGCCTAACATTTTTCTCGCTTTGCCCAACGTACATGTTTAACACTTCTGGACCTTTGACGGATAAAAAGTGAAGCTGATATTCTGTAGCTACAGCTTTGGCAAGTAGCGTTTTTCCAGTACCAGGTGGTCCATATAAAAGTAGTCCAGATTGACCAAATTCTAGGGTGTTCATTAGAGGTAATTGAATTCTACGCATTATTTCGTGTTTTAAAGAAGCTAAACCGCCGATATCTTCCCAGTAAACTTTTGGCACACGTGGTGCATCTTTACTGTCGGTATATATTAATTGCATGTACTCTACAAATGAACGTGAAAAAATTAGAAAGAATTTAAATGGTAGCTACTTTTATAAAGAGTACAATTTTACCATAAGCTTTATCAAAATTTTCTTGTAAAAGTATAACCGATTTTAAATTTCTGCTACTGTCCTTGCAATAATATTTTACTGCGTGCAATATTAGAGCTAACAAATCTAAGAATCTGAAGTCTGAGCATATACCAGCTACTTTGTACAAATTTACTTGATGATCGAGATCTCGTTTAGCGAGCAGCCACGAAATTAAATCTGTTCTTTGATTTTGATCGAGATGTTCCATATGAATAGTTTCGATAAAGATTCTGTACAATTCTGCCGATATATCGGACTCGTTTGTAGTAGCTACTATAATAACTGGATACTTTAGACATTTGTCGTATAATAAATTTAATTCAGCCAAAAATGTTGATATAATTCTTTCATCTTTCTGACCTTCTGCATTTTTTCCAAAGACCTATGAACATTGTTTTAGAATCTCCAAAATATATATATATATATATATATATATATATATATATATATATATATATATATTAGCTAAATACCTCTATATTATTTAGACAAAGTATACACGGTACTGATTGCACTGCATTATGCAACACAATACGTAGTTTAGCCTCCGTTTGTGCCGATGTTAAAGCTTGAACTTCTGTAAAATCTGCGTTAACAAAATTTAAACCCATTTTTTCAGCTACTATTCGAACTAATTTACATTTGTTTGAACCGTGTGAACCTTTAACAAGAAATACTGGTTTTATGGATAACTGAATTTCTGCAAAAAAGAAAAAGAAAGTACTAACATTTAAAATTAAAAATTTAATTTTGGTATTTAATAAGTGTGCATTTATGTATTTAAATATTAATATTTTACCATATTTAACGAATGGCAAGATGCAACGTTCTAAGTGTTCCAAAGGCACAGCAATGCTCGATGGATACAATTCAATTAATGTCTCTTTGAGTTGATCATAATAGGAATGTTTTTGAGGTAGATAACTATGTACATTAGGTTCTTGAACGAGTGTTGTTTCTCCACGCAAAATATAACAACCAGTTGTACACTCCGTACGATTAATTACAATGGTATTAACTTTAAAATATACAATAGACGTTAATGAGTTAATATGCAAATACATTTGATCTAACACGTGTCCTTTTATGTCAATACTAAATATGTCATTTTTTCTTAAAAATCTAGGTTCAGAAAAATAATTTTCTAATAGAATATTTATCAAATCATCCGTAATCTCGTGTGGATTTGAAATCATAGAAACTTTTGCTTCTTCTGCAAAGTTAATAACGCTCTGTTTTATTGGTACTAGAAAAGATTTAAACATAACAATTATTTAAATTATTAAGATTGTTGCATGTTAAAATCAATTTGATTGTACTTACATAAAAAACATTGTTCAACATTACAATTTAATGTATTCTCTATGTTATATTTCATCACTTCGGATACAAATATTTTGTTTGCGTAATTAGTCTTTAAAGGTATAACTAGTGTCTTATATTTTTTTAAACTAACTTTGGAGCAAACATAAAACCAAGTAGGTACCAATATTTTGAAATTGTCTATATTTGCTAATAAACAAGAGTTACAATCTATATAATAATTTTCGTTATCGTAAACTTGTTTTAGAAAGTCATGAAAAACATTAGCGGGTAAAATGCTCCAATTAATTGTTGTATTAATAATTATTTTTAATTTAAGAGCTATATAATGTACAAATGCATACATGAGCATATAATTGGGATTATGTTTCATTAGTACCACTGACAATGTGCGGAAACAATTTATATAATAATATAATGAATTCATGTTGAATTTATACATAATTTTATACACACATGTATATGTACATATATATATATATATATATATAGGTCCACGTGCTTAAAACTAGAGATAATTGCACGTTTCAAATTACGTATTTCAACACAAAATAATAATGATACCCACGATGTAGTAAACTTTACTACAAAAAAATATATTTAAGTCAACATAGCATCGGCAAATAAAATGCTTCAATGAAATTTTTACGTTTCACAACATTACAGTGATCATTGTGAACAAATAACAATTGGGACACCAATTGAACTATCTGTCAAGTTACTATTATTTGTTTCATAGATCGTATTTTATTCGCGCACCTCGGCCAACTTCAAAAGACTCTTACCATTTAGTGCTGTCCCGTGACTACATATTTTTTTATTCGGTCGATCTTATATATGGTGGACAAAAATATATCAGTGGAACTGTGAAACTTTTGAATTTTCCATTTCAAAGACTTTCAAATTTAGAGAATTTATATTGTAGAATTTTTGAATTTTTGAATTTTTGAATTTTTGAATTTTAGAAATTTTCGAACATCAAGATTTTAAAAAACAATATATTACAGTCGCTTAAACCGCAAAAAATGATTATTTTCGAAAATGGGTTTCGAATATTCGATTTTAAATAAACTTTATCTTACTGCAGTAACTATAAAAAATAAAAGTTCACTGGGTATACTCGAGTTGCGTCACAAGCATCGTAAAAGTGCATGCGCATTCGCTCTCAGTTCCATAGGGTGTTCTAACCAATCAGAATTGATATGCGCAGAACGAATGAAAACTCGTTTGTTCAATGAGTATAATCTTCTGTGAAACGAATAATATAGAAATAGTGGTGAAACAGAGATT
Organism: Megachile leachella; assembly: GCA_963576845.1. Taxonomy (NCBI): domain Eukaryota; kingdom Metazoa; phylum Arthropoda; class Insecta; order Hymenoptera; family Megachilidae; genus Megachile; species Megachile leachella. The sequence continues at coordinate 16,306,139 of OY756257.1, forward strand.
GTTACTCGAAAAAGATCATGCAAGGTTCCCCCGTAACAGATGTCCTATTGGTAATTTTCAATAGGGATTTGCGTGAAAACTACGTTAAGCACAGTGAATCTTCCTTCGCATCGCTTTTCGATTCTTTCGTATAGCTGATTGAATTAAAATCCGTGGTCAGTGAAACGTTACTCTTGCATCATTTGAAATATCAAAGACAGCGAAAAACCGTTGGTCTTTGTAGCCGTTAAGTGAAAAACTAACCTAACCTAGACTGCTAGCGTCGTTATTGGAGTTATCAAGACTAGATTTATTCAAATTTGAAGGTCCGCTACCGTTCAAAGAATATTATGCGAAATTTTGGTACGCGTGAAAGGTTGTGTTTCTTTTGAAAAAAAAAAAAAAAATATCGCTTATTTTACTGTTTGTTATTTAACAGCTTGAACACTTGTTTGTATTAACCGAATACATCTTGAACTACTTGCGACTTTGACATTGGCTCGATTTTCGTGTTTTGCTGGACACTACAATAACCTATAGTTGTTAATACACCGCGGTATACTCTACTAAATGACAAGCCATTTAAACTGTAACATTTATTTTCTTTCCACTTTCTTCTTTTTTTTTTTAGATGTTGTTTTAAAGTCTCATATTACACAGTGTAAAATGGTTCCATTAACTATTGATTGTTTAAAATTGGTTTTTCTAGAATATAAAATAGTTTAATTAAGAAAATATAGAATTAAGAATGGATCCTGCAACCGTCATAGCACTTTGTAAAGAAAATATTCAACCATTACGTTATGGACGAAATGCTGCACAATTAGGAACTGCATTAAGAGCACAAGAGGATGCAGACGCTCAACAATTACTTTTACAAGAGAAACAGTAGGTTAAATAGCAATTGAAATTGCTTTTATAATTTTTCAGTTGTAATATAAATTTGATATCCGCATTCTAATTAATACGTTATAATATCATATTATGCTATAGAATGTACGAAGACGCGATCAAGAATTATGAAGGGGATGATCCTTTGGAATGTTGGTACGAATATATAATATGGGTGGAACAAAGTTATCCAAAAAGTGGTCATGAGCCACACATTGCTAAACTCCTACAACAATGTTTAGCAACGTTCGAAAAAGAGACCAAATATCATCAAGATCGTAGATACATTCGTCTTTGGATTAATTATGTAAAGAATTTAAAATATATTTGTATATAAAAAAAAATTACTTGTACCACGTATAATATACAATGCATTTTCTGTTTTTTCTTTTTTACAGATAAGTATGCAGAAAAATCCATTAGAGTTGTATCAACTTTTACATAACAATGGAATCGGCACTATGGTTGCTGATATGTATAGAGCATGGGCTTTTGAATTAGAATTAAGGGAAGATTACAAACGCGCGGACGAAGTATATTTAATGGGTTTATCTGCTTCTGCAGAGCCACAAGACGAATTAGATTGTGCTCATAAGTATGAATCATAATATACGATTACATAAACTATTAATCGATAATATTAATTGCATTTATCCGTCTCTCTTGTTTTTAGCAACTTTCAACTTGCAGTTGCTCGTAAGATGTTGGGTCGAACAGATGATCGTAATGAAGTATCGTTATTCGAACAGCGTCAAGCTTTCAGTTCTTTAAGGGCGATAAAAGCTGGCAGAAAAGTTAGTAGTGTACGTACTGGACATCGAGTACGCGAGCATTTCCCTGGTACCGTTCCGCAAATTTCCACGACGACGCATAATACTAAATCAAATTTCAAGATCCAAATATATGAGGTATAAGATAGTCATGGAACAAAAATGAAAGAAAAGAAAACTTTAGGAATTTGATAACGTATAAATACATTAAGTTATTTCAATAGGATGATGTTCCTAGTACAGTGAAGGGTTCAAGTATATTAGATCATGTTCCGGTAGAAGATACGGTGCATAAAGAGAACACCATTAAACCTGGTCCATGGAATAGTGGAAGCAAACGATGCCCACTAATTACATCAGCTTCTAAGCCAGCTTTTAAGGGTAGAGTTTTATTCGCGATAAACTATTATTTATACATACAAATACATGACCAAGATCATTTCCTCGTTTAATTTACAGTTCATGAAGATCAAGCAGAAGATTTTGACACGGATAAGCTAAGATTATTTTCGAATCATACATTTTTTTTTGATGGTAGCAAATATCCAGAGCATATAACTGTACCTGTATTTGTACCAGATCCCCCAAATCCAAATATTATATTAAGACCGCATTATCCCAAAGAATTAGTTTATGCTAATAATGTAGATCAGAGCATGGAGGAAATAAGAGCCCAACTGTACTTACAAAGGTAATAATAATCTTCTGTACAATAATAATCCAAACAATATATAAATGTTTTAAAATAACTATGACGTTGATGTTTTTGAACTTCAGAGCACAAATTTTAGAAAAAAAGCACGATGTGCAAGATATAAGGGAAGCTGAACAAGTTCAACATAAAAATTTCGAAACTGAAGATCAGAGGCTTGCAAGAATTTTACAAGAATATCAAAGACAAAGATCTGAACAAAATTTATCGAAAGCACAAAGAGAAATAGATCAACAACGAAGAGAGGTTGAACCAATTGAAGTCGATAGACAAAGACTTCAAGTTAAAGAACAGGAACTTCGAAGACAGCAGTTTGAAGCCGAGAATCAAGCTTTGGAGTCTCAAAGACGCGAAGCGGAACAAAGAGAATTGGAAAGATTAGAAGCTGAAAGAATTGAGGCTGAAAGGATCGAAGCAGAAAGACTCGAAGCACAGAGAATGGAAGCAGAATTAAATTCACAGAGAAAACTGCAAGTCTCCAATTTTATGCATCAACATCATACATCATCTTTAACTACCGATGCTGAAGAACATTTGCTTGGACAAAGTATTACAGCCAATACAAAAGAGGCGATATCGGTGATACAAGACATGTGGCGTTCTCCTGATGCTGTACATAATACTCCTAATTTTCGCACTCCTATGACACCTAGAATTCCAGATTCTAAAACAAAATTATCGTTTGATATACATATGGATAGTTCAATGACACAGCACGCGATGTCAAGCAGTAAACACCATTCAGGATATAGCATTCAACCTTACAACGATCAAGAAAATCACCAAAACTATTCCGTTCACCAAAGTTATTCGAATCAGGAACATCAAACTTCATACGGCAATCCTGGATTACATAACGCTTACCAGTACCAAATACAGGTATTAACACGAAAAAACAGCATAGAAAAAAAATTTTATCGTTAGAAATTCTTGTACTAATTCTGATCAAATGATTAATTGCAGCAGCATCACGAACAGCAAATGCAACCTCATTCTCGGCCGCATCATTCGCAGCATCATCAACAGTTGATGCAAACACATCAACAAGCTCATATGGTTCCACATCATCATACTATTTCTCATACGCCACATTTACATGACCAAATTCATCATCAGCCTCATCCTGAACAACATCAATCGTCGCATAACCAGCATCTTCATCACCAATCACCTCAAACGCATCAACACATGCAACATATGCAACATCCAGTTTATGGCAATATGATGCCAAATGATATTACTTATCAACAATACCCTTCGCAACTGGAATCGACATTGTTACAACAAAACGTAGAACCTCAAAAACAGGTTCATTACCCTCCGTATAACGAACCAGATATTGATACTGGCAAACCTTATAGAATGCCTCTTGAGTTACCGTACATAAAGTCTCCAGGAATGAATCGCAGAGATATTAAATATCTCGAAAGCGCCGAGAACAAGGAAAATGCTATTGTCGTTGACTATAATGGACCAGTGGAAGAAAATATGCCGTCGAAGCCAGCCGATGAAAATAATTTATACACTGATGAAAGTCTTGGTATAACTCCGTTAGCGGGGAATGATGATACTTGTTTCACAGAAGCATTTAATATACAATTGACAAGTTCTACACCTATGACTAATCATTTTAGACAATCTTACAAAGTATCAGAGGGAACCTCACAATATCCGAATCAGTGTGCTACATCACAAACGTATGTATTTTAAATAATACAATTAACGGTTAACATCAATATTTTATGTTTACGTGAAAATCTTTTATTACTATTATACAGAAATTCTGAAGCTCCAAATGTCGAAACCGATGAGAAACTAAGCGTCATACTAGAATCGACTAGAGAGTATATTTCCAGTAGCTCTGGTAATAGTACCACCCATACAAGAAACACTGCGTTGGGTTTCACGTTAACGAAAGAAGATTTGCTTCCTATAAAAGAACAATCTATTACTATAGGTATTTAACGAAATGTGTAAAAAATGGACTTGTTTTATAATTTAAATGTCATTAAATATTTTATAAGAGGAATTTTCTGTTTTATAAGGCGGAGAAGAAGAATCCAATGATGTTACGCTTTCTACTAATCAACTTTACGAGCAGAAGCTTCACGCCCAAATTCAGGCTGTTCATGCCCAAAGTCCACGTACGGTGCAACGTAACGTGGATCAGATTACTTCTGAGATCAAAAAGAACTGCGATCTACGAAAATCAATTAATTTTAAACTTAACGAAATAGATCAACAAGAAAAAGTTGATTCTATGGATTGCGAAGATCATACCGAACCAATGGAAGAAGCAGAAGAAGAAAGTTTTCAATTTCCTTCAGGAGATATAAATCCTTTCGACAAAAATTTAATAGCTGGTCTCTTAAAAAAAATTAAATTTCCCCAACCGCATCATGCTGAGGGATACGTCAGATTAAATACTAACTTAAATAAGTTTGTGCCTTCTATAATTACGCTTGGTTAGTGTATTATTAACAAAAAAACAATATCATAGACGGTCGATGGTTTTGTATATTCTTCATATATTGTTTATGTGCTTAGGTACTGAAGCATACGATTTGGAAAAGTGCCTTGGAAAGGGAATGTATGGTAAAGTATTCAAAGCTGTGAACCTGCAAACGGGTCAAACAGTTGCCCTAAAAACGCAGAAACCTGCTTGGGTTTGGGAATTTTATATCGCTAGGGAAATAAAAAATCGCCTAACCAATCCACACATGGTAGAGCATCGATTATTATATTACTCAAAGAAACATTAACCAATTTTATCACCTTTAAGACATTAATGTGTAATTTTCAGTTGCGTGGATTTATGGACGTTTCGATGGCATATGTTGCTAATAATAGTAGTGTACTAGTTTCAGAGTATTCGAAGTTTGGAACATTGTTAGCAGTAACGAATCAAATAAAGATTGCCACAGGTAAACCGTTGATAGAGCATTTAGCTATATTCTTTACGATTGAAATGTTGCAAATTGTGGAGTACCTACACAAATGCCAAATAATTCATGGGGACATTAAACCAGACAATTTTCTTTTAATGCGTTTGTATGTATCTTCATATTTTCAATATCGGTATTTATGTCAGACGAAATCAATATTTTGATTAAATCGTATTTATGTTGTATATCAATTTTATAATTTACAGACCTACCGAAGATGTAAGGCCAACAATACAGCTGATAGATTTTGGATGCAGTATAGACATGACACTTTTACCAGAAAATACAACATTTACACAGGTTATAAAGACAGAAGATTTTACGTGCATCGAAATGCAAACTGGAAAACCATGGACGTACCAGACTGATTTGTATTGTTTAGCTGCGTCGAGCCATTGTTTATTGTTTGGTAATTACATGAGAGTTTCGTACATGGGTAATCGCTGGTTCATCACGTCGAAAATACCAAGGTAATTTATATATGAATAAAAAGTACTTTAAAAGGTGCACTGATATGCACGGTAGGCTCCCTTAGAAAGAATGGTTATTCTTTAAATTCAAATACAGAACTTTAGAAACTTGGAAACTCGCCAGATTGAACATTTGAAAACTAGAGAATTTAGTTTTCGAAGAATAAGGGTCAGTGAAAATAAGCTCCTTCTCCTCCATTCGTTCTATTACACAGGAAGTCTACGTTGCACTTGAGTGTACTAATAAATCTATAGCGTCGTATGCCGTTCGTGTAAAAATAATTGAAAAATGCAGGTACGCCAAGAGAGCTGCATGGGAGCAATTCTTCACAGAATTATTAAACATTGAATCTTGCGATAAAACCCCAGATTTATCAAAATTACGGAACGTGATGGAAGAAGCATTAGGACAAATGACGGATACTCATCAGAAATTTAGAAATTTTGTTAATATTTTAAACAAACGATAACACTTGCTGAATACACTATACGAAATATCGTGTCCCTACGTGTGCACATATTTAGTAAAGAACCAACATTTATTAAGAAAAATTAATGTTATTATGCTATTTATTATAAAAATTAATACTATGGTGATATATATACTACATGGTTAATAATACACGAAATGCACTTTATGGCCTGCTTCGTGGAGGATTTAAGAAACTGTACTGCTTGCACATAATTAATTACGTTAGAAGTACTAAAATATTTGATTCAATGAAAAGAAAAAAAAAATGAAACAAAAAAAAAAACGAAGAAAAGATGTGAAAGCTAATTATAATATTACTGACATTTTGTGCCCCATAAGTTATAAAAATGTCTTTCAAGATACCTCGTGACGCAGTACCTGGATGTTAGCATCTGTCACGTAAATTGTGTAAAGGCAGATTTGTATAATAAAGTTGAGTAAAAACAAAACTTCGAGAAAACGAATATGTAAAAATAATATTTATAATACGATACGAGTTGTTTACCTACAATGATTTTGTAATTATAAATAGAGGAGCTTGTGTACCAACGTATTATCAACGTACCATCTAAGCTTGCATACTTTAATCTCTATGTATGTAGCATTTATATGTGTGTATGTATATACGTATATATTTATATATGTATGTATGTATGTATACATATATACGTGTGTGTGTGTGCGTGTGTGCGTGTACGTATATATAAAGTAAAATTACTTTCCGTTTATTTCTTATTGGTACACGCATTTTAATGTTCTGATTGTATTTAAAAATCTTAATTGCATGTTTAAAACTAATGAAATCATATTTAATTATTAACAAAATATGCAAGCTAACGAAGAAATTATAATTTATCTTGATCGATTTAATTTTGAATGTGCAGGCTTATTTGCTAGTATCCACTAAACAGGCCCTTATGTAGTATATTTTATAAAATAGAATTTATTGTATCAAATATACACACAATCGAAATTTCGGGTTTGTGTTCAAATGATTCGACTTTAGATTTTATAAAGTGCACAAAAACACTAGGTTGTCCAATATTTAAGTAATAATATAAGTTATGTATATAGAATATATGAATAATAATGGATAGCCTATTGTTCTTGTTTAGAAATTTCTGAGAATATGCCTTACCTTATTTTAACGGTATAAAAATATAAACAACTATATCCGAAAAGACCTTTATTGCAAAAGAGAGATCTAAGAATAGTACACGGCTGCAATTTAATTTAGTTATAAAAATAAAACCAAGGAAAAGAGTATTCTCATGATAACACTGTTTACTATCATTAGTTTACTTATTTTTATAAAAATTAAAAAAATACATTCTTTTAAAAAATTCTAATTTAAACATATGTATTCTAATAGATTCTTTGATGTATTATTATTAAATGTAATTGACATACACAATATTGACGACGTAACGTGGGATTAGAAGGTAATTAAATCAGTGTAGGCTGATTTTACCTTGTACATAATCTTATAATTTACAAGATCTTGTAAAATTTATACATTTCGTTGCATTGTTACATCATATCAATCAATTATAATATATACCCACAAATCTCATATAAAAAATTTCAATTCTTATAAGTACAATTATTTACAAAAATTAATCGTGTTTCTAAAAATTATACGAAAATTACAAATCGAATTTTGAATCCTCGTAGGCTATATAAAAGTTAAAGCTCAACGTGTCTGTTTAAAAACTCATAATTAAAATAAAACATTGCACAAGTGCATAACTGTCATATCGATAAACGACGTATTTCATATTTTCTTTCAAGTTTTACCATAAAATTTTCGATTCAATAGATATAGTAATAAGTTCACGTTAACTTTCGCTTTACCAAACATATCCATAATCGGTGAACCCTCAAATTGTAGTTCAAGCAGCTTTTGTATGTCAATATCAACTTTCTCCATTTCTACTCCCATAAATTTACAACGTACATTAAATAATCCGGTATGCTCTGTCGGGCTGATCTCGAAAATTACGTTCTTAAACTGTGATTGTGGAAGTCCATCCACTTCTAATAATATTCCTTTCTCTTGTAGCTTGGCCGCTGAATATTTCAATGTCATTTTAGACCGCAACTTGCCATGATTATTCTTTTGAATGGCTTTAAATGCTCGCAAAGATCTATAAATAATTTGTGTTTGTGACAAATTAGCGGGACAATAGATCTATTTAGATCGCGAAGGGATTTAGGACTTCGGAATTTCAAAAGCTTCGAATGTTGCGAATGTTTGGAACATTGAAATGTTGATAATTCAAAATTTAAAAATTTTTATTCTTAAAACACGTAGCACTTTGTACATACCCTTTTCCCGTATGCAAGTTCTCCAAGCAACGTTGTATATATTCGTTATAATATTCTACCTGTTCCTGGTAATATTTGCACTTTTCTTCCAGTCTTTGTTTAGTTATGCGTAAAGTTTGTAATTCTTTATTTCGGATGATTCGATACTTTCCCTTGTTACAAAGATCCTTAGATACGGCTGTTATAATAGTCTGATATCCATCCGATTGACTCACCCATCCTCCAAGTTCAAGTTTATTAAGGTAAGCACGAAGTTGAAGTTTACAGTCATTTAAAGACGAACTGAAAGGCAGTCGTTTTACATTTTATCGATGTTATAGAACTACTTAAATTGTCCACTTGAATGCAATACCTTTTGTGAATGATACTTAGAGTGGGCGATAAGCTAGAACACTTAACATCATAGAGTTTTTCTTGAACAGGAGAACAAGTGGTTTCCAAAGCCTCTACTAGTGTTTGTCCTTTCAAGAATTGAAGTACAGAAACCAATAGCTCTTTAGTTTTTATAAAAAGTTTGTTTAAACTAGCATCTTCATCTTCGGGTACTTGAAATTTGTTGGTAAGTACCAGACATACCTCCGTTTTTCCAAACCGTATTAAATTTGCCTCACACATCGTATCGGCTATAATATATAATTACAATGCAAGATCGTATCTATTCAAATACGTTAAAATAATTTATTATTTCTTACAGATTCCTAGCAGAGATGCGACGGTAGGTGCAGGTCCTAAATCATCTAACAAATCATGCAAGGGATCCATTGGATCTGGCGCTATTTGATCTTGATACTCTAACATGAGGCAGTGAGTATCGCAAATTTCCTGTAATTTATTCGTGTTTCATCGCTACTGGATTATACGAATTATTTTTAATCAATTGCTTACTTGTAAGGAAATATAGATCTCAGGCTTCTGAATAAGCGTGGCCTCGGTGTATTCATGAATACAGAAATGTTCTTCCAAATCTTCAATTTGGCAACAAAAACGAAAGAATTTTTTAAATTTTTCGTGGCATTCGATTATAAAAGAGTTCAGACACACTAAATGTGTGGCTTCCTCTCCAAACTAAAACAACGTAGAAATTTAGAAATCTGAAGATGCGCTCGCATTTCACTTTTATAGTATAAATGAATAATAATTACCCCCTTTTTAGAAGCAGCAAATTGTAGTATTTTTGCAATGCTGGCTAAATTTCTTCTTTGATCATTTGATAATGATCTATCAATCGGTAAGGTAATTATGTCGAAAGCATCTGGAGCTACGATAGCTGCGTTAATGAAATGATAATAAATCAAGTTTCCAACTACTTTGAGAATATCTTTTTCTGGAGCGTTTGGAAATTTTTCAGTCAAAGAATCGTTTAAAATTTTCGCCATGTATAACATACCATATGGTATTAGATCTCGAGATTCTGTTATTTTAGTTAAGAATTCTAAGACGGTACTTTGCAACAATTGAATCCCTCTATTTAATCTAATTCGTACCTGTTCGTAATTTAAAGCTTGTTGTTGCGTTACCGTATAAGGAAGATTCCTATTTAACAAAAGATATAATTATAATATGAATTTGAATGTTCATTATTTGAAACTCACAGTGTTTCTCCAGTCTCCATTTCTAATTGATTCCTCCAACACTTATAAATATCAACGGGATTTGTTTCTATATTCAATGTTCGGTCGGCTAATATCTTTTCAATGATTGGCCCAACAATTTGTCGTAAAGCTCTTTGACCATGTAATTGTCGTGCGTAATTCACTACCATTTTTAAGACGAGTGGATTTCCAGTTACGACTTCAGACGGTTTTTGAAATTTACACCTATAAATTTACAGTGTTTTCTATGTACCTGTGGTTTTATCTTTATTTTAATTATAACTTTTTAAATGATGATAGTTATACCTAATTTCTTCTTGTAATGCACTGCCAAAAAGTTTCAATAATAAATACTCTTCTCTTATATTTGATCCGAAATTATATAACGTTAAAATAACATTTTGAAGAAACTTATTCGTTTTGCTTTGCGGCAAAAGAAATAAAAGCTTCGATAAATATGTTGGATTAGTTTGTAACGCATAGAATAGATGCTGATACCCCTCTAACATTTTTCGACCTTCTTTTGTTAAAGATTTCAAACCTTTATGCGAAATAGTACTATCTGATAATAAAACATTCTTCTGATCTCTATTCGAATTTTTCTGCTTCGCAAGTGTTTCTAAACTCTTCCCATGTGCTACAACATCCTGCAAATGCGTTCATTTCTTCAGTATAACATTTTTAACAAATTAAGAACCTAAAATAGTATTTCTTGTTATAGACATTACTTGCAGCGTGATCCTATTTTGAATAAGCAAACCAATTTTTATGTCCATACTATCCAATTGTTGCGACAATGTTTGATTATGCCGTATGTTTTGTACCACTTCGTGTTTTAATTGCTGTAATAACAAATTCATAATGAAATTTAAACAATTATAATTGTACGCATTGTTAAAGTTCAAAACCTTTATACTTGTAGTTGTAAATCTCTATCATAATCTTCTGCATTAAAATTTAGGAGTGCAGAAAAATGCCGAACAACAGGAAACGGTGGTTTTTCCATGTACAACAATGAGTGAAATGCTCGTCTTTCTGCACGGCCACGCCACAAAGCTTGTATCTTTATTATCTTTTCCTCCTTAAGCACGAAAAAATATGGTACACAGTTACTAATATACTACATATCGAACATAAATAAATAACTGATTTTACTTACATGTTGTTTATAGTAATCTAATACATTTGCATACTTATTTTTAACTCTTAAACAGTTATTGGAAGATTTTTCACTACTACAATTTCTTCTTTCTGTTAATAATTTGGCGTATCGTTTACGTTGTAATACACCGCGCCACCAGGCTTGTATTTTCATAATTTTATCTACGTTGTCATAAAAATATGCAAATCTAACAGAAATTTTTTTTCGTAATAAATATCCTCGTACGCAAGCTTGTAATCGAACTATCCGTTTGCTGATTTTATGCTCTTCGTGTTCTCTTGCGGTAGTACTTTTTATTATTTCCTAAAAGCAACAATATACTAAATTTGTTCATAAAGCTTTTCCACAACAATTATTTCGATTGTTCTTACGATTAGGTACAAAATACCTTGATATCTTCCATGTTGATATAATATGTTTCCGATATATTTTTTGGACAATCCCAAGTATAATTATACTTTTTCAAATCCAAGTACGATTCATTGCCTTTAGGAGTGATATAACGAACTAGAGCACAATTGTACTTTTTACTCTGAAATGTAAAGAAAAATAACAAATAAGTTATCAAATTAAATCATATATGCTACAGATATACTTATGTGTCGCATAGTTATACCTTCATTTTTTGTAAATTACACAAACTTTGAAAGCACTCTGTTTTGTATTTATCTGATATTTTAAATCCAAACGTCTGAAGGCAATCAACTGTGAATAACATATCGTTTTGTTGTAAACCTAAATTTACTTGTGACAGAAACGTACACGCTGCAAATATACGTAATCCTTTAAAAGAACAGTTTTACATAAGATATAAGTAAAACGAAATTATGTATACGCTGTGTACCATTTTGGACATTTTCAGATTCCGCAGCAACGATTTTTGTTATCGTTTCTACATCTTCTAACCATAATTCAGAACCATCAAAATGTTTCTCAGTAAGGCACTTTTTAAATAATTTCAAATACAGAGATGCATCCTCTGGCGAAGTAGACTTCTGCAACTTTAAAGCGGTATCTTTTAAAGCAATTATAATTCCGTCTCGATCATTCTCTACAACAGCCGCATTTAGTTGACGTAAAACTTGTATTACTGCAAAATATATATTAATTAAACAATATTAATGACATACAATTAAATAATTATCGGGGTTATATAAAGAATTAAAAATATACCATCGTCATCATTTTGACGCTGTTGATTTACGGCATCTATACACTCTTGGATATCGATGTACGTTAGCAAAGGACATTCCTCAGCAATTGCTTGTTTTTCACATCGAACTGCTGTCAGTGCTCTATAATACTTCACTTTGTTTTCATGATCCAAACCCTAAAATAACACTGATACAATTTCTTATTAAAATTCAAAAGCTCATAAAAAATTCGATTACACTTACAGAAACATGACATTCTGGATTTTCTAATGACTGATAAACTAAATCTGGATTTCCCGTATCTACAGCTTTACTGATCGCTGCGATCATTGACAATACACGAATACTCACTACAATATCACTATATGAAAGGTCGTTCTATTAAAAACATCGTTTATATTAATAACAATTAACATGAAAGTTTTAACCGCATATTTTTTTATTTTTACCTGAGATTCCGTACGATCGATTTTCATTTCTTCGTAATATAATGGTATTGCAAAATCATCGATTTGTTCGATCAATCCCAATTTCGGACTTTTTAACGCCTCAGAGAATTCGTTCTTCAAACCATTTTGTAAAATTGAGTTTAAAAGTTTAACGCCTTCTTCACCTGCATTAATCAAATTATTCGGTAATTATAGGCAATTATCCGATGTTTATTTTAAAATACTAACGTTTCCGAGATTTAAGCGCTGTTTCATTTGATTTATCAATTTCTTTCTGAAGCAATTGTTTCCAATGATGATTGCTTTCTGAATACATATTATTCCATTCAGAACTTTCTAGTAACTGCATTAACTGTTCTTTATATAATTCAGCATTTTCATGCTTAATGTTCTAAAAAAATTAATCAAATTTATCCGATTAATAATATTATTATCAAAAACCAGAAGAAGAAAACTAGTAATGTGACATATACTTTTAAACACAAAGCAGATGTTCTCAGTGCATTCACAAACTCGTTATTGTTACGATGAATTGACCGACTTATGTTTTTCACTGCGCACTCGACTGAAAATAATATATATAATTAAACATAGAACATGATTATAAAATAATTTCTTACCCTCTCTGACTTACCATTAACATAATTAATATGTCCCTGAATTTCTGCTTGAGTTAACAATTCATCATAAATATCTGGCACATAACTATCGTTAAGAGACTGTCAAAATCGTATCGATTAATACATAAAAACATACAAAGATGATCACGAAACTAATGTTCACTCACTCTATTAAGAGCAGCCTGTTGCTTAGAATACTTTGCCTCTGTTAATGTATCGCCATATTCCTTAATGTAGAGAGGGTTAATATTATTTATTTGTACTACTTTATTCTGAAGCGCCGTTAACAATTTAACATTATCCTAAAAATAAAATAGCTGTAAATAATAAAAGTTCTTATTCGAAAAGCTTCTAAAGGAAAGGATATATATACTTTTTCTGTGATAGCCTGGTTAATCGCTATTACCGCAGCATGAAGCGTGACAGCATCGATCTCCATACTATTCGCTAATAATCCGCCAATTTTTTGGAACGAAGGCATTTGAATTCCATACTTTTTCAATTCTTTACTAACAGCGTTTATTTCGTCGTCTGAAAGATATATAGTCTCTAACAGTACTAGCTAATTAATCATATAAATACTTCTTAATATTTAATCGAGTACATACCCGTGAAGTTCACTTTTCCATACAAATCTTGAATCTGTGGAGCTCTACCAAGCTTGAATAAATGAGTACTAAGAGCATGAATGCAATATATAACGCGTGGCATATTTTTTTTATCATAGATATCTGTAGTTTCTGGTTGGAAAGTCTTATAGAAAGATTTCTGTTATTAATATAAGCTGTTTCAAACAAGGCTCTGCGTGTAACATAATAAATACCTACCAATGGTAATTGCACAGTTTTTAGGGATTTTAAAAAATGATTAATATTATCTGTATGACGAAACTGTAAACCAACAGCTGCATAACGCTTCTGTTCAGGGTCATAAATTTTATTAAAGGGTAAAGAATCAGGTGCCATAAAATGTGCAAGTTTTGCTAAATATACCCCGTTCCTTAAGTTTTCTTCTAATTCGATAGTTTGTGGGAGAGTTTCTCTCAGACACGCTTCCAGCCATCTAACAAGATTAAAAAACTTTAAGATCTTGCAAAAGAAAAAAAGTGATTATTATTACTTTTTAGCTTCCTCTAAGTGACAAAGATACTCGTAGGCAAGAGTTTTTTGACGTTGTTCGTCCATCTCTTCTGCTGATTTACGAGTCTCAGCTTCTGAAAAACTTGATTTCATAAGTAATTTGCGGTAATAAGTGCAATATTATAAAACATCGAATACTACAAATTTTAAAATGTGTCCTCTATAATTAAAGTAAAATTATAACTAAACGTCTATATTAGTTGTTAATCTTACCCTTTTCATAATCAATTATTTTATCATCGATATAATTCATATTAAAAGAGAAAACGATATAATTATTAAAAGAAAAGATGACACTGCCACACGATAATAAAGCAGTACGTTAAATTCAAACCTATTCAAAATTGTAAAACTAACTAGGGCTACCAACAGATATGCGTCAATATCTTAAATCTTATTGGACAACAGAATATATACTACATATGTAATCATTGCGTTGTTCCTCCTGTTAGATTTATCCATGAATTATTTGGAGAAATTTTGATATAGGCAAATTTTGATATAGGAGTAGATATAATCTACCCCTTGTTTAAAATATACTGTATATGGTTCATCTGGGAAAAATGGTAACCAAGGGAAACAGCATCATGTCATCAGCAACGCGTACACGCATTGACACGCAATATACCTAATGACAGACACTTTCGAAATGGATAAATAATCGAATTTATACGAGGAGGATTTTAAGAATTGTATGACTTCATAATATAACATTTTTTACGATTGAATAAGGGGAATACCGCAGCGATATAACAGGTAAAACATATATGTGAAACGAACATGAACGAATTTTCAAAATACAAGACGACCGAGTCAGATTTATTTATCTTAAATAAATTCTGCATGTAAACTCCGCGAAATTTCGTTCTTTTATGCATATTTTAAAAGTTACAATCTCGCGCGCAAAGTTTCGAAACAGTAATATTATCGCTATACATATAATGGTGAAACGTCGAACTATCGAAACAATATATTGCCTTTTTACGAGCATATTATTTTACGAGCACATACGTGTCTTTAGACCATGAGACAGAAACTGAACGATAAACCTATTCTACATACATCTTGTCCGTGATTCGAACTTCATAATCCAAGTTAACAATAAGATGCATAGAATAAACGAAAACTTATCATTCGATGACTATAATCTTCCACGGGACGAGTAGTAAATTAGTATCTTTGACAGTAGATGGCGCCATATACATTTTTTAAATAGAATTTAACACATGATCTAAAATTGAATGTTCGATAACGGATAACGCGAATACTGTTAATATGCTAACTTATAATACTGTAACTACTTCGATAATTGATCAACAAAGTAATACCTTGACGCGATAAAAAAACTGAATACTCCTTAGAAAATTGTAAAGTGAATAAATTGATTATACGCTGTTAACGGTGAATTTTCTTTGAAATTTAATATATATGTGAAGTTTGTTAAAGTAAAAGAGTTCGCATACCATTTATTATGTATATATTTGATAAAATCAAATTGATGAAATGAAATTTGATTATATTTATTATTGATATTTACAGCGTTAATTCATTAACCAGTTTCGTGCGTAGAGAATAACTACGTACTAATGTGAGTAGAGTGAAACGATGCAGTATTAAAGGGTGTCCAAGGAGGAAACGAAGGAAAGAACGCAAGAATAAGGGAGGGGGCAAGGGGGATCAGATAAAGCGGTTGACCCTCGCCCCTTCAATGACCCGCGAGATATCGTTCCACTTAATTCACTGACGCACCTCTCAGTCAAATGCATGGCCTGTTCTGTTGCAGGTCATACTGATCGTTGTTTCTCACCAGGCTTGTTTATTTTTATTGTTCGTGAAAACTAAAAATGCAGTTCTCAAAATTGTTCGTTTACTTTGCCTATTGTACTCTGGTTTGCTTTTGCGATGTTCAACAATCTTTTGGTAAGTTAGTAAATTTGTTCTTCGCCAGGCTTAAGACCGTTGATCTATCATGACAGAAGAAAATTGTTAACTTCAACTAACGTTGAGTTCATAATAGTTAAAGTGTATTAATAATTTCTGATTATTTCATTTACATAGAAAGTTAAACGCGTATTCCCTTGCCTATAGTTATTAGTTAATATTAATTACATAATATTCGCAGAATCGATATTATTGATATTGAATTTCCAATAAATCTACTAATAGATGACTAGATGATTTGAGTAAGATCGATTGGTAAACTGATTGGTAAATCGCATGAGCGATTTCTATGCGTATAACTTGTTGTCTCGATACACGAACGATAATACTTTGTAGGAAAAAATGATACGGCAGCACAAATAGCGCTTGGCGAGAAACGACTCGGGGATCATATTCGCACGATCTTGAAGCACTACCAGCAAGACGATCCGGTAGGGCTACCTGGGGCACCGATACCGGACCCTATGCCAGTGCCCGATATGAAACACTCTTTTTCCATGTACACGATGAATTTCAAGGAAGTGAACGTTTATGGCTTGACGAAATTTCGGATAGTACACATGGAGTCTGAATTGGCGCTGATGCAAGTGAGAATTTTTATATTGCGATATAAAAAAATGATTTGAGATTATTACGAAAAACGCGTGCTAATTATATCGTAATGCTATCGTAAGGCGGAACCTTTCGTACCGATGACTAACTATGTAGAAACGTCATCTAATTGAATCTCATCTCATCGAGAATCCTTGCCAAATTGGTTCGCGTAAAAATGATTTACGAGTAGAAAAAATAGTCGCATCGTCATGATCTTTATATCCGATCCAAAAAAAGAATGTTTGTTTGAAATTCATGTTTCTATTAATGCTTTCGAAGGTCTCGGTGACGTTGAGTATCGAAACTCTGGATATCCGTGGATTGTATACTCTCTCCTCTTGGCTATCACGATCCGCCGGTAACTTTACCGTCAAATTGACGGAAGTAAATATCCAAGGAATCGCGAGGCTCGAGGTTGCCGATGACGGTAAATTACAAGCTCAAGACATCGACATGGATATAACGTTCGATAAAATAGACATGGACTTTAAGAATATGGGATTCCTGGGTTCGGTTTTTCAAGGAGTGATCAATTCCATAGGCACGTTCATTTTCGACAGTATTAAGCCCTTCATATTAAAGGAAGTCAATACTAACATACGGTAAAATCTTTTTTATCTTTTTTTCTACGCGTAATTTTATTTTATACGACTAATACGAATAATGAAAAGTTAAAACTTGTCTGAAATT
The DNA here is from genome assembly GCA_963576845.1 of Megachile leachella. Classification (NCBI taxonomy): domain Eukaryota; kingdom Metazoa; phylum Arthropoda; class Insecta; order Hymenoptera; family Megachilidae; genus Megachile; species Megachile leachella. The sequence continues at coordinate 16,324,047 of OY756257.1, forward strand.
TAGGGGCGAAGTTAACAAACAAATATCGCAACTACCACAGTACTTTCCGAACTCTATATCGCCTTTTGACATGGCAGTGGCAGAAGCTCGCAAACAAGTGTCTCAATTGGGATACGATCCATTCAAAGTCCAGGATTATAGCCAAAGCGTTGGTATGTTCACTGTAACGTCGACTCACACATGGATCACTGGCTTGGCGAGCTTTTATCGAATGGGAAATATTACGCTCAGCATGGAAAATGGAACGGTAAATAATTATTTTTTAAACCTTTTCCAATACTAGTACTTCTCGATATACCTAATTGCAACGCAAGTTACTTACCTGTTACCATAATCGAGTCAATTATGTATTACGTCGTATACTACGTAAATGAAATTGCACCGATTAAATCGGTTATAATTGTTTTACCTATTACATTCTGTTATGTCATCTAATTGTGGGCGACGTTGAATTTAAATATCGTCTTGTTGTTTCCTTTTAAAGGTATACGCTTTAATCGACGTTGGAACTCAGGAGATCGAAGGAAGAACACATTGGGAAGTGAGCGTTATTGGTGGCTTTTTATCGAGAGCTGGCACAGTTTCCTTTACCGTGCAATATTTCAGGGTTCAAATAAAATTCGGCCAACCGATGGATACCAGAAAGAAACCGAGAATCGAAGAACTTGATCTCGAGTTAGGTAACATCCAAGCGAGGATTCACGGTGCCGGTACCATTGATTACTTACTTGAAGCTAGCATCAACGTACTGCCAAACCTTTTAAGGTTCGATCTCGATGGTTTTCATTTTTTTTCTTTACAGTTTTTTCCTACTTTACTATACCATCGTATATTATCTATACGATACGAGGATTATTTTTTCCTTTTTTTAACAGATACCAAATAATGGATGCGATAGAAGGACCGCTTAAAAGGCGTATACAAGTTGAACTGAACAAAATTAACGTTGAAAAACTTATTTATGAGAAAATTCCGAATATCGAAGAACAGGCTAGATATATTCAAGGTTTAATTCCTGCGGAGGAGACTATTCTCGAGGAATTAATACCCCCACAGGATCAAGACGAACAACCATTTTCGGAAAGCGAAGAAGATAGAGGACCTTCGTAAGAATGAAACTCTTAGCGAATTATATTAATATCTTATTTATGTACGAAACGATGAAATGAAAATATCGCTTCAAATATTTTCTACATAAAACACGTTTCATGTCTTGTAAATACTTTTATATTTTATTAAATATCAAATTCTTTAACGTACTTTTTCCGGGATTAATTTTAGAAGGAAAACAATCTGTTTTCGGTACTTGGCATTTATTGAAAAATAAAAGAGAACAAGAAAAGAGTAAAAACCACAAAAGTGTATCTATACATACGTACAATTAAATCATTGTTACAAACATGACAGTTATAAGCACATTTAGGCAGGTTATACATATATAATAAATAAATTCTAAACATTTATATTAAAAATCTACCAAATATAGAATTTCAAATGAAATATTTAAATACGTACACTCGTAATATCAGACTTTAATTACACAATGACAACTTTCATGCTCACGATGTACGTATATTTATATGTATATTACATTCTTCAGTTAAATAGTTAACTTCTTTGGACGCTCGCAATACACCTATTACGCTTACAAGCTAATATTACATAAGAATGTAATTAAACTATCAATAATTCATACTTATAAAACTAATTAAGAATCGATATATAAATAAAACAAAGAATTTTCAACGTTTAAAGTGAAACAATAGAAATCTATAGAATTTAATAGAAAAACGGAATATAGTATGAACTGCCGACATAAGATGTTTTTTTTATGCCGATAAAAAGAAAATTCACGTTATCGTTGTATGCAGCATTAAGCAGCCTTGATCGCTGGAGCGTTGCTTCGCTCGATCGGTACGATTCTTTCTCCAGGTGCTGGTAGGGCAAGTTTTGGTGCAGTGATAGTAAGAACACCGTCAGAGGATAAGCTCGGTTTCACGTGACCCATGTCGTATCCCTGTGGGAGCACGTATCGACGCACAAAATGCCTCGACACGTATCCATGTTGATCTTTTTTCTCCTCGTGTTTACCCTCCACCGTGATACATTTGTCATCTGTTCTGACCGTGATTTCTTCCGGTGCAAATTGTTGTACATCAACGATGACTTGAAATTTGTCTTGGTCTCGTTCAACGATGGTCGAACCACCAACTTCGTGTTCCAACTGATCTATCATGTTTTTCCATGGACGGAAAAATTCAGTGAAGGAAGGCATTGGAGGAGGCTGCCATAGGTCGTCTCTTGTTGTCAGCCGTTTTAAATGCTCATCCAGTTCACGATGATAACGGTCCATATCTTCCCACCAATTACGAAAAAGGTCTCTCGATACTAGTGCCATTATAGTCTACAAACATTAAATGTACAATTTATTTAAATGACAATTCAAACGCTATAAATTTAATAAGATTTCAAAATTGTGCCATCAAATATAAGAAAGGTTTCAGGACACTCTCCGAATCAAAAATAGCACCGTTCCTTAAAATTTTCATCTACACGATTATTTTGACATTAAGATATCCTTGTCGAAGCTAATACAAACTGAAAATTCTTGACAACGTTAGTATTAAATGTAAAATATTTATAAGAAACAATAGAAAAAAAGGAAAGCTTTATCAAATTTAAAACGAAACTTTTACTTAAATTTTTTACGCGTTAAAGAAAAACTAAAACGCTTCCTGTAACGCATATTATGAAACAAACCTGATCGAATATTTATACACTTCTATTTTCAGAACACGAAATGCACTTTTGAAACGTCAATGTTCTGGTAACATCTACATAAACAGTGTTTATTACCGGCTACAAACGTAAGCATAAGATAGACGTAATCCAAATTAAACGGAAACGAAATACAACGTAATAATTTTACACTATGATCACTGACAAAGCTATAATCGTTCGGCAAGATAAATATACATACTTACTAGTTAAAAATAAAATATTCGTTCTGCTCAATAAATAACAGGTAGATCACAATTGTCGTTTGTTTCGTATCGAACAAAAACTGCTCGTTACTCGTTCAAAAATTCCCACGAAGCGCTAGCTTCAACTTCCACTTTGTAACTGACTACGCAATGTTGTGATTCGTCCGTTTATATTAGCACGGCGCGCTTTTCGAGACATTTCGAAGCGCGCATGCGTAGACGTAAAACGTTTTTCGAACAGTATCACGTTCGAACTGAATATACTCGAACTTCTATCCGTACTCGAACATACTCGAAATCGTATAACGACGAATCAGAGTGTTTCCCTGCTTCCGCGCTCGTTTCTCGATTCTTCGAGCAATTTCTCTCGATGTTTTTGGCGCGATTTAAAAGACTTTATTTTATTCGATATTTGTCGATATCTTTTAGTTCACGCAATGCTATTGATATGTACATTTCATTGACGATATATCGCTTTAATTATTTATGCAATATTTATGCAAAATATTATGAAATGCTGCCGTTTATTCCTATATTTTACACGTGTATGTATTTTTTATGTGTATTTTTATGTATTTTATGTGTTAAATTTTGTCATATCTCGAGCATAACTATTTGATTTTACAAAGGTTGTTCTGGAGAATAATTATTATTAGAGGTACATGCAGAGATTATAATTATTATGGTAGGTCGGAGTGAGTGATTTGTAAAGTTCCAAGTAATTATTTAAAAAATTTTACACGATGTTTGCGATCTGTAGAAAAATATGTAATCAAAATGTAAAGTGATCATCGTTTTGACTTTGTCAATTAGAAAATTAATTTTTAGATCGATGATACGCACGCGAAAACGTTTGTTATTCTGAAAATGCGTTTGTATCAGACACATTTAGTCGATGACGAATACGTTTATTCTAGAATACGTTCAATATAGGCTTGAACAATATGGAAGTAGAATGAAAAGTCTAAAGGCATAGCTACCGATTGACATGGCTAAAAATTCAAGATACAAATAGATAGCTGTATCGAACGAAATGATCTAATTAGAATAATTAGAATACGATTGCTTATCTAGAGATGAACGGAAGAGCAGAGTAAACTCGACGATAGCGTTCTCTGTACGCCTTTCCACATAACCGCTAGAGCAACGAAATTGTTACATCGGTACAATAGGATTTCACCTTATCGTAAAGCGGTAAAAATGTTTTGTATTGTTGCGCGTGCGCGGATTAATAAGCGCGAACATTTTGAATAGTCTTAAGAACGCTACATGACAACGATAAAATCATAAATCGTTATGTATCGAAATAAATAAATATACTAATAATTTATTAGTAGGGGATAGCATAAAGGACAAACGAATATGTAGCAAGTTGTAGAGATTTGTTAGCCATTGTTCCGATCATAATCGATTACACACGGTTCTCGCGTAACAGTGCCGATTTTGTTCGGCAACGAGCCTATTATCCCATTATAACATACATGTATATATTTACAGGAATTACTAATCTACACTTTCACCTATGAAAGCTCGTTGGAAGTTAAAATTTTCTATGGAAAAGTTTTTAACGGATACAAGACTTTATAAGGATTAAGAATAAAATTCGGATCCATCAATTTCTTCAGATCATGCATAAGTTCGATCTCGGAAGAGGTTCTGCTCATATGCAGATATTTTGTTTTAGTGAATCCCACGCCGTGCTCGGCACTGACGCTACCACGAAGGCTCGAAATGTACTCGAATATAAATGGCTGCAACTGTGCTGCTATTTCCGGTTCATAGGTTGGAATAGAAATTTGCACGTGAATGTTTCCATCGCCTAACAGATACACAAGGATTAAAAAATGTAAGCGAAATCGAATTAAAAAATTGACCAGAATAGAAATAAATAATCTTTCGATCGTACCCATATGTCCGTAACCACTGATTCTTATGATTCGTGGATCACGTATCCGTTCTCTGAGTACTTCGATCACTTTATAAAAAGACTGGACAGGCGTGGAAACATCGTATTTAAAAACGTAGCCTTCTCTTAGTACACCTTCGCTAATGCGCTCTCTGATCGACCAAATACTCTGCGTAAAACAAACAAACTGCGTAATTTTCATCTATATGAATCTCTACTATAAAGATTTATAATTGTAACACGTACGCTACAATTAGTAACGCGTACGTAAATAAGCAGAACGATCGTAAGTAATCGAAAGAATGATTACTAACTTTGATTTTCGCAGGGTCCGAAGTTAATGTTCCGTCCTCGATGATGCCATCGGAAAGAGCCTTTTCCACGAACAACGAAAGTTTCTCTTCGTCGTGGGACGCGTTGCTTCCGGAGGTTTCTATTAGGACATAGAACTCGTGCCCGTCGTCCTTCGACGTCAGTGGATTTTTCAAAGCAAATTGTTCGACCGAAACTTCCAACGATAGCTTGTCCATCACCTCGTACGACGACAGGATCTCTCCCAGCTCCTTCTTCGCCAGCTGAAACGTCTTCAGCACCTTATCGAAGCTACTCAACCCTGTACGAAATTAGCAACAGATCGTTACAAGGACAAACGACAATTCCCAAGTATCGCATCGTACCTAAGAACGTTACGTTTATCGCTTTAGGAAGCGGTGGACATTGAATCGCGACCTTCGTCACCACTCCTAAGGTACCCTCGGAGCCTATGAACAAATGTTTCAAGTGATAGCCGGTGTTGTTCTTTTTCAGCGTATTCATGCAATCTACCACGTCTCCGTTCGCTTTCACCTACAACGAAACAGCATGAGGTGGTCACTAAATCTTCTTTCGGGCAACTTTCTTTCTAACGAAACTCACAGCCTCGAGGCCCAACACGTTCCCATGCAGATTGCCATAACGAAGAAGCCTTATACCGCCTGCATTCGTTGACACGCAACCACCGATTAAACAACTGCCTTTCGCGCCAAGGTCGATCGGCATCATCAATCCTACGGTCGCCAAATGATTATCCAGGTCCTCCAACACGCAACCGGCTTCGCAGGTTAACACCCCTAACGTTACAAAGATCGTGAGAGAAAAGAAAGAAAGTTTAACAAGTCCGCAAGTTCGTTCGCAATTCCGTTCCTATCGTAGGAGCAGCAACAATGGCTACCAACCGTCCAATTCGTTCGTTTCGTTGATCTTGTTCATAAGTTTCATGGAAAGAACGATCTCGTCGAACACAGGCACGCTGCCTCCAACAAGACCCGTGTTACCGCTCTGTGGACAAACGGCTAAACGATTTTCGTTGCAGTACTTCAATATGGAGGACACTTCGTTCGTCGTTTTTGGTTTCAGCACAAGATTGCTCTTTCCTGCAAGTACATTTCACGCTGTTTTAAAATATTCTTCTAAATAGCCAAATGGCCGATTCCTCGAAAGATACTGGAGATGATCTCCTCGAGAGACCACCACCGCCACGGTTCCCGCGATTCAACCCGCGGGCACAGCCGGGAGGGTACAGCCAGGAGGGCAGCAGTCTCTTACGCGAAGAAGCTAGCCTTTCCCTTCTCTTAACCGAAAACAAAAAAATTCCACTTTTTCCCTTCTTTGCAACACGATAAATTCTCTTTCGCGCAACAGAAAATGAAACTTTACCTCCGTTAAGACTCTGAATAATAAGCATTTAATCGACATAAGAGAAACGTGAAATTTACCTTATGATTAATTCGATTCCGTACTCTCGACTACGCCCACGCACTTACCTCTGACTATTCTCGAGAAATCTATGTTGTAACTCTCGCATTCTTCGGGGTCCGCGATCACCCTGTTACGTCCGAGAAGTTCGTTGAAGAATGCTACGTGTTCCTTGGAAATTTTTGAGTAAGGATATCGTTCTATCTTGTATCTATCGGCGGTAAATTGAGGTTTCGCGTTCGCCGAAAAACAGCGGACGTTCGACGAGCGAAATAACGCGCGAACGAAAATTCGAAAGTACATGTTCTGAAAATGAAAAGATAACATGTTTTTTCTACATATTTTAAACGTTCGTTGTTTGTTCATGCACAAATTAGTCTATCGGTACGATGTCTTGTGCTGGCATTTATATCCGCGAATTGAAGGATATTTTTGTTCATCGACCGAAGGTCGGCAAGCTGATCCAAATCGGAAACGCGGTATTTAAATATACGCGGTTCGAAGAAAACTAGCCGCGCGACGATCAGTTCGATTCTCGAATAATTCTCAATCGATATTTTTACGATATAGTTTATATCGTAGACTGATTTCGTATCTACGCGCATTAATCAGGTACTAGTGTCGTTAGACGTTTAGAGGATTATATATATTGTTTAGCGTTTATCGGTCGGACGACGCTTAAAACAGGTAGAACACGTAGTAAAATTGAAACCGCGACAACGAAAAAAATAGAAAAAAAAGTAGAAATCGTGAAAGCAGGGAAACAAGGATGAAATTTCATGACTGGTCAAATGATCAGCGACGCACGCTAAAAACCAGGCGGGGCGTAATTACGTGTGCCCCCGGCTGCTACCATTTTCTACGCGGTAATTCGCCTCCGATGCCCTATCGACGGACATCACGGACGTCGAATATTATAATCCACGATGAATCTTGATGGGTAGCACCCCTCCTCCTCGCGCATAGCTCCCTCCCTCCTGTTGATCAAGAGGATTCGCGACGACGTGTGGTAGAATTACGACCCAACGACACGAAAGTGGGGAAAATAAGGTCAGGGGTAGAGGGGTCGAAAGAGCAAAGCGAATGGACGAGCGGAAAAGAGAGATCGAAACGACTCGACGGACAAAGATGCAAATCCATCGTGGAAAGGGGAAAGAAGACATCGCGAATGGAGAACAGAGATGCCAAGACAAGACTGTGGAGTGGGAAGAGAACCAATCGTCGCGAGGACTAAAACATTTTACGTGCCTCTATACGTGCCTCTATACGTGCCCGTGTACGAACACTCTTTTGCTTCGACTAGTTGAGTGTGTGTGTGTGTGTGTGTGCATAGCACGCGCTTTCTCGGCTTGTATACTTGGTGTCTGTGTCGCGACATCGCGCGTTCAACTAACACACGATCAAATTCAAATACGTATACGACGACAAACGGGGTATGCGAACATAACGACATACGAAACTGTCTACAGTCGTGTGAAATGTCGCTATACGTACGTACTTGTACCCGTATATATGTATGTATGCATATCATATATCGAACACGAGAGTACATAGCTACGAGTTTCCATGGAGGGACGCATGCGCGACACCGCCACGGAGCAAAGCTAATTTCTCAGTGGCGGCTCGAATCATTAACTTGTTACCTTGGCAACCCCGGTCGACCTAAACCATTGGTTGTTGCTTTCCCCCACTTTCCTTTGCACGCTCTATCGGTCGAACAACAAACTACGCACCGCCGTCACACACTCCTTCCTTGGAATATATCGTAATTTTCCTAACCTCCCGCGGCGAGGACTATAGACTGTCTCTGGTTCCCTTTACTCGCACAATCGTGCGAATGTGTACGTTAGAAACATGCTGCTATATAGGGAACGTGGTCGCTGGGATTGGCGCGACCACGACTCTTCCTACCCTCCACTCAAAACATCCTACCATCTCGCTCTCTTTGCCGAAATCCGTGAACGGAGTTGGAAGATGACCGATAAATCGGATACGTTTCGCGATTTACCTTATATCTTTTCTAACTTTTCCGTACAAAACTAATTTAATTAATCGTATAAAGATATTTACATGTTCATATAATTAAATATAATAAAATAATGATTTTATCAGTATCAAATATGTATATACATCCGCACATAGATGCATACTATTGCAAAGTGATACTTGCTGCGGATAAAGAACGATTTAACAAGTAACGATAACTAATATTTTTAATGTCTTATAATAATATCAGATTTTTAGCACGTTCTTCGAATCGTGTCCTTGGTAGTTCGAATTAAAGAAGAAATGTTTGAAACTTTGAATATATAGAAAATCGAATGATTATCGTTCTAGCATTTCGATGAAAAAAAATTCGTGATACGATGTTTATGAATCGGATGAATATTTTTTACGTATATGCGAAGGACCAATGGCAAACGAAATCGCATTACAGGGTTTTGAGCAGGGCAGCATAAACCTCAACTTAGAAACAGCTGTATCAGGAACGTAACGCGTGTTCTTGAAACTGGGTCAGAAGTTATCCGAAACTGAATAAATTGCTAAAATAACTATTCCATCGCATCGTTTCGTCGCATTACGTCGATACTATTTGTACCATATTTATTTTTTTTTAATCTCGTGTATTTTAACCATTTACATAGTACTCGTAAAATTTTTTATACAAATGTATGCGTAATTCTCTATATGATTAGTAGTTAAGTAATCTGTACGTTATCGTTATATATTACTAGTTATTTTAATAAAGCTAACATTAGCAGTCCTTAAACTTTAAAAACTGAAAGAATATTACAATTTCGATCGTCTACGTAACAATATGTATTTATGCTGTTTCGCATATTTTACGAGGAATTTAATCTATGTAAATATAAAAGTAAATTATCAAAAAAACTCGTTGCAAACGATGGATACATATTGTACACGTATATATATATATATATCTACTAATAAATTGACGAATTCCGATGCAATTTGACAGGGTCAGTGATGTTATTCGATGCGTCAGGGTAACGAGATGACTATATTCGTCCCTGATGGTATCGTGAAGTTATACCGCGAAATATTCTGCGGACTATAATCATGTATATATGCATCAAGGGGTATACGATCGTGTTAGTAACGAATGCAGGTGTGCGTCGAAGTAAGAGTATGAGTACCGTTACGGGGCATGCGCCTGCAGCCACCATATCCAATGGCCCCGCCTTTCACGGTGCAAACGATGCCTTTGGGATTTGCCCTCGCTGGACCAATGAGAAGACAAGTTCGCGATACGCGACGAGAGAGGTGAGGTTATAGCGAACGAAGTGGTGGGAAGTAAACGTTGTGAAGGGCGGCGAGGGGCGGAAAAGGGGGAAAACGCAGAGAAGCGAGGGGTTCCGTAGATCGTGTGGGAGCAGGGAAGCAGACAACGAATGCGACTACGATCGCTTACGAAACCTTGCAACGTCAACGTGTAACGAAATTTTTCCTTTCGAATACTTGTAGTGTTTTTTTTTTTCGAAAGTATATCAAAAACACGGGTATATGATAAAAAGGTTGATCGAATTCGAAGTGTGATCGGACAGTGACAGTGTCTACGGCGTGTTCGAAAACGTGATAGGTGTGACTGCGCAGTCGCCATGTGAGTACCTGAACGAGTATCAAAAATTTTCTACATAAACTTTACGGGTATCTTCGACGCTTTTAATTTTCTTTTCATTTATATCGGCGACATTCGATCGATGTTTTACTGGTTTCTGCACAAGTGTATTCAGTGATTATCGACAAAAATAGGAAGTATATAACACACTGTGCATCACGTCCCGCCGGATCTTCGAACGTGCTTTATTTTGTAATCCAATATGTCGGCGTTAGGGACGCTGTTCCGCATTTGTCGAGACACGTCTTTTTGTTACTTCGCGCAATTCCTTTATTTGACAAATAAACGTCGAGCAGCCAGTTCCCAAAGAACCGCGTGTGTTGTTATTATCGTCGCTTCGTTATTACCATTATGGCGAAATCCATGTTGTCAACCGCCCCCTGGTACGGTCGTTTCTCCCCTTCTCTTATTTTTCTTTCCCTCTTTCGCCTCCCTCCCCCTTCAACCCGCCTTTCAATCGTATTTCCCGCTCAGAGATACGTTCTGTCTTCCTCTTCGAACCCCTCGTCGTTATATTAATTATTGTCGTGCTAGCAAGACGACATTTTGTTCTTTTTGCTTAAAAATCCAAGATGGATCATACATTTCCTTTTCGAAATCATCGAAATATATTTTTAATGCTTATACGCGAACACAGATTCCTTCTTTGCGTTTAAAATGCATTTTTTTTCTTCTCTATTTATTGTGGATTCGCGCATTTTTTTTTCCCCTAAAATGCTGCGATTCTTTATACTATGTAATTCTCTTGATTCTTTCTGAACTTTTAAATCTCGATAAATAAATGTATTCGCTATTTCATTGCATTTTTTCTTTCTTTTCTTCTCGATATACACAATCGATTCGTATACAGAATTTACATACATTGCGTTATATAGTGTATATAATTCATCGAGTATATTAATGATTGTTCATATAATGCATTCAAGCAATTCATACACAAGTGACAGGTTAACCAGTAATTATTAGAACGATTTATGTTTTCCCATATTTTCTCTGTTCTTCGTTGTCAAGAAGCAACAAGAACAAATTTTCCAACAAAAATTATAGTCTCTACTATACTGCTTTATGTTTAACAGATAAAATATCTGCAATTATTCTTTTAAGGTTATCTATCTATATATAATATCCTAAGATTGAAGTTCATGGTAGCATTACGTACAAAATAAATGAATACTAATGTTTACAGTGTATCGATAGAATCACCGATTACATCTTAGGACCTTATATTTGGTGTATAATATATTCCATGCATTAATTAAAACCGCGAAAGATACTGCATGCCAGGTTCCGTACACTAGTTTAGTCGAACGACTTTTTCTTTTACTATTAAATATACGAAAGTAGTTATTTATCGTAATACACTTATGTGTTCTCGATGAATATTTGCCACTGTACATACCTCACTTGTACACTTTATATTTAATATTTTGGTTAAAAAAACTTCCAAAAAATTCTTCTTCCAATTCCGATCTTTCCACGTGTATTAAAATGATTAAGGTTATGGCCAATAAATATTGCATCATTTTTTTTCAATTGTACACACTGTACACATGTATTAAATATCTATATTTACGTATTACGATTGCTGAATTAATGGATAACGATTATTTGTATACAATTGCTGATTACGAATCATGATTGTAAATAAATTTTTAATAGAAGAATTATTATGATTTTTATTTGCAAAAGAACCAAGTATTTTGTTATTTTTCATATACAGATTTACATTCTGTAATATGATTATTAACTAAATAAACATATATATTTTCAGGTGCAGCAAATTGAAAAGATTAAAAGTGATATCTTAATAAGAAATATCCGTACAATGGCAAGGAAAAAAGACATAGAATCAGCGAGTGTATAATAGGAGGAAGAATACTTCTTTGTATAAAGGAAGTTCAACTTCGAATCATAAAAAGGTGCGAGAAAACATGACAGATGTTAAGTCAATTGGAATCTCCCAAAATCAATCGCAACAAACGCAACAGTCGCAGCAACAGCCACAACAACAGCAACAGCAACAACCACAATCACAACCGCCGCAGCAGCAACAACAATCTCAACCGCAACAAATGATGATCGCTACTCATGATATCCAACAACAGCAAAATGTACAACCGCAACAACAGCATGTTCAACAACAGTCTTCGCAGTCGCAACAAGTACAACAACAAGCACAGCAACAAGTACAGTCTCAACAAGTACAGCCACAGCAACAAATGCAACAACAGGTGCAATCGCAACAGCAGATGCAAGTTCAACAAGTGCAACAACAAGTTCAGCAGCAACAGCAGCAACAAGTTCAGCAACAACAACAGCAGCAGCAGCAGCAGCAGCAACAACAATCTCAGCAACAGCAATCTAATAACGGACCTCATAATGTTGTTCCTACTCAAGTGCAAGTGCAACCACAGGTAGCAGCGATTATGCCGCAACAACAGGGCGCTGTTGCTGTATCGATGCAACATCAGCAACAGGGAGTAGGAGGTGTGTCTATGACTTTATCTGGGCAACAAGGAGCAACGACCATAACTACAATGGCTGCGCATCCCCAAGCAGTACAAGTCATTCAACAACCTATGCAAAATCAAGCATATCATTTACAACAGTTGTATAATACTCAAGGAACACCGTTATTAATGCCAGGAAATTTAGCTCTTCATCCTGCAGGCATTAATCCAAATTCTATACAGGTACTTTAAAATGCATGCGGTATTAAAATTAGCCCAAAAGCTTGCAAATTTGTTTCTAAATAGGACACATTACAGGTTATAACAGCTGGAAAACCGTTTCAATCGGCTGCTCAGTTAACGCCACATATGTTAACTACCGCATCAACGGCAGGTCAAGGCGGAGGACACCCTGCAGCTGGTGGGACTAAAGTACAAGGCTTTCCTACCGGCTACTTACCGGTACCTACTTCTGCTACACCTGGTGCAGGACAAACTTTAGTATTTGGACAACTTGGTGTATTAGGTTCTCCACAACCACCTCCCTCTATACAACAACAGCAACAACAGCAATCTGCAACTAAACAAGATCAAGTACAAAAGGTAATTTTATGTTACATGTTTTTTTGTTCAGTATATTTGTGTAATATTTTGTATATATTATTTTTTAAATGTCTAGTATACTACGTGTACAGCGGCTACACCATCCGGCGGAAGAGGTGGCATGCAGTTTGCTCCTTGGCAATTTACGCCACAAGTTGCTTGGGCTGGAATACAACCACCAACGCTTCTTACTAATCAGATATTCATTAGAGGTCCTACTCAACCTGATATGTTCATACAAAGTCCACAACCGATTCAAGCTCATAATGGTAAATTTAATATTTCATATCGAATAAGATTTTATCTTTTCCATTGAATTAATACGTTATTATATTTATATAGCACTGGCTACACAGCAACAAATTCAAGGCGTGCAACAAATTGCTGCAGCTAGTGGTAAACCAAAGGTAATGGATATACAACAGCAACAGCAGCAACAGGGTAAGCAGAGCACAAGTGGACAACGACCTTTGAGTATTTTACCGTCCTCTCTGCATGCAGTACAAGCTGCTAATATTCGGGCTGCAAGCTCGGTTTCTACACAAACTGTTCACGGAGTACAAGCCACGGTACATGCACAGGTTATTATAATTAAAAATTGGAAAAAAAATTTCGATTGTTACGATTTTCGATTCGCGTAGAAACATATTAAAGTTCTGTGTCTATTTTTGCGTAACGAAAAAGTTCTTTTTATGTTTTATAATTAGAGTGGAAAAGGAAGCGGTAGTAGCGGTAAAGGCCGTACTAAACCACTGCAATCACCGCAACAACCGCAACAGTCACAGCAAACGATGCAACAACAACATCAACAGGTTTTTATCCAACAGAAACAGCACCCGCAACAGCAGCAACAGATGCAACAGCAGTACCAACAACAACAAGTGCAGCCGTCGCAACAGCAAATACAGCCAAAACCCATAATGAGTAAGACTATATTTTATTTATTGTCCATTTCATTTTATACAAATATTGGTATATGTAATTGATCATTTTTATTCCAGCAAACATGGCTCTACAACAACCGCAACAACCAGGCGTAGTTCTTGGTGGTGAACGACCAATAATGCCAGTAGTATCGGTAGGAGGAGTTGGAGTTACTACATCTCAAATGAATCAAATACCACAATCGCCCATGCCTACTATACAGCAGTTACCGTTGCAGGTAATAGACAATGTTAATATTTCTTTTTTTTATAAAACATTTCATTAATACAATGTTTTCTAGGCAATTAATTCGACAATAATTGGTAACCAGATAGTTAGTGGAACTTCGCAAGTTCAGACGATGTCTATGGTAAATCAATCAACGGATCAGCAAACACACGATAACACCTCTACAATAATGATTACCTCACCAGATCGTAGTCATCAAACTGAATGTTCCTTAGTATTGCCAGCTGCTGCAAGTACACCACTTGCGAACGAAGAGAATTCTAAACAAGTTTTGAAAAAAGAAGATACGATACCAATTTCTATAGAAGAAGTTGCAGTACCTCAACCGGAAATTACAGGTACGTATCGATATAATCAGCAAGTGCATACGTTGTTAAGATGTATCAATTTTTTTTTTATTTATAAATTTTATATCGCTTAGATGGGGACCAATGTAAAGTACCTATAAAGGAAGAAGAAAATTCACCTACAAAAACAGACGAGAAATCGTGTAACAATCCTTTGGCAGGGTTAGCAAATACAATTAATTCTATCACTAATGGCGTTACTGGTGAAGAATCTGCAACAGTTCCGGTTTCTGTACCAGTTACTGCAAACAGTAAACATGTGCCTCCAAAAGCTATGGTCAAACCACAAGTCCTTACACACGTAATCGAAGGCTTTGTTATACAAGAAGGTACAAAATTCATCGATATTTTCTATAGGACGGGACTTGCCCAAACCTTTATGAACCGAAACCCACTGTCAAGAATAATCATTTTTCGCGACTCATTCGCTTATTGCGCATTACTTTTCTGAGTTTCAAAGTTTAAACATTCCAAAGGTCAAAATTCTCTAACAAATATAATTTTATATTTTAACATTTAACGCGACCGAGTGGGTCAGGATCCGCGCTTTGGGAATCTCTATTATTGCTATTACTACATATATTATTGTACTTTATTAAATAAAATTAATATTTATTTTAGCATCTGAACCATTTGCTGTTAATCGTACGTCGTTAAATAATACAGTTAATCAAGATTCGAGTAATATTCTAAATCGTAATAATAACAATTCATCGTCCGAAAAGGAGAATCACGATGAACCTCCGAGTAAGATTTACAAAAATGTTATCTATAAACCAATAGCTGTAATTCTTCTCTTTCTCTAAAAAACTTAAATTCAATACGTTATTCTCTGTAGGAAAAAAACATGCGCCCAATTATCCCAACGACGAAGATACAAATAATCTTCAAATTGGAAAATGTGAAGGTTGTGGAAATTTAATAGATGAACAAAACATTAAGTTAAAGAAAGAAAAGAGATTCTGTTCCTCTGGTTGTGCAAAGAGGTCAGTGAAATTCTTTAATTATTAATAGCTATTAGATTTTTAAAACATAATATTTGAAATAATATTTATTATCATAAATCATGAATGAAACAGCAAAAAGCGCGAGAGAGACCGCGACGGTGTTGAGAAACAGTGGACTGAAATAGAGACTGATTCGAAAAACGAGGGAGACGCGATGAAGAAGAACGGAGAAGAAAAATCATTATCGACTACAACAACAACTTCTTCCGTTGACGATACACTGCCGAAAATTAATCCTGTGAAATGGACGGTAAGAATATAATTAACGAAAATTAACTGTAAAAGTTTATTTTCGATAAAAAAAAGCATTACTACTATAAAATTGAATAACCTTTTATTTCGCATAGGTCGGTGAAGTATGCGATTTTATACGTGGTTTACCGGGTTGTGCCGATTACGCAGAAGATTTTGCTATTCAAGAAATAGATGGCCAAGCACTTATGTTGCTCAAAGAAGACCATCTTATGTCAGCAATGAGCATTAAATTAGGTCCTGCATTGAAAATCGTTGCCAGAATCGATTCGATGCGCGTAGAATCATTATCAAACTCTAATCCTACGTCTAATAGCTCGTAAATGTTTTAACGATTTAAGACTTTTACCCTCTCAAAATTTCAAGTTGCAGCCTATGGGCTACAGGGTTTGTGCAAGTATTCAGATTATAGAGTTAAGATTTAAAAAAAAAAACATTAGATGTTTTTATATAAATACATAATTTTCCTCTGTTCCATTTAATTTAATGAAGATCTTCCTTTTCGAATAGAAAAAAATACGCTGATTATTCGATTTTAATATTCTAAATTGTATTAGCATAATTTCAAGATCGATCTATGTAAGACTATAAATTTCGTACTATCTTTTAGTACATAAAATAATTTTATTGACATTTTGAATAAAAGCGTAGCTATTATTTAATTTTTTAAATTTTTGTATTTTTTGATTTAACCATATTGACAACATACTTCACTGCGGTAAGTCTTACACCGATTGATTTTCTCAAATGTAAATAGAAATAAAATTATTAGGTTGTCTTATTTTAAAATCTAAGTACAATATCATTTTCAAAAGTTTAATCTAAAATACCGTTCATTGGATAGAATGATCAAGAAACTGAGTACAAATTATGTCCATTACACAAGAAAAGATAAAAAGTATCTTGTTGTATATAAACTATCTGGCGTATATGCATATGATGTATTTTGTACTCGAAAAATTACTTTTGGAAGCTGTACAAAAACCATTGCCTTTTGTGAGACTTACAATAATCTCAACAAAATTCAGCATTTTTAAAATGTTAGCCTTTATGACAAATATGTAGTGATTTATGTGCACAACAATTTCAAATTGAGTCATAAGACATCTGAAGCAATGCAATTAACTCTTGACCATATATTTTGTAAATTTATCATGTGCACACAACTTGCATACGTGTAAATATTAAACATAGAATGTTTATTTAATATACAAATTTTATAATATGAAACTTTAGTTATTAACAAACATTATCCTCCTATTTATATAGTAACTGAGTTTTAATTAAGGTAATTACTAATTTTAAGAGGAAATAAATATATATATAAATATATATAAATATATATATATATATATATAAAACTTCCGTTATTTGTACAAAGTACTACGGTGGTGTTGAGTGAAAAGTAGAACAGTACTCTCAGTTTAATGTGATACTTTGTGGATGTGAAATGTGTTCAATGAAATGAAAAGAAGTATGAGTATGTTATTTGTATCGTTACTAAGTCTTTGCAGTTATCGGCGATGTAAATACAACATTTAATCTATAAGCATTTATTCGATAGAATTATTTAATTTTATACTTATAACTCATAGATTGATAACTATCCGATTCGATTAAAAAAGAAAAAAGGTTTTAATGAAGAAAATACTTATATCTATCAAATGTGCAGTACTTTCGTATTCCTTGTACTTAATATTCATTTAAAATAATAAAAACATTTAAAACAACCTTATAACATAAATTCTGGCTTAAAATGCACTAGGTATAAAAATATAATATGAAGCACATTTGTCTTTTGCCAAATTTCAAAAATTACTCAGGGCTTAGTCTTATGATATACTTTTTTGTACTAACATAGATGGCACTTGATCAGCAATTGTGTATTGTGATTTCTTGAATAAAATAAAGCAAAAATATCAACAAAATAGTAGAATTACACGTGTTTTCATGTTCTGTAGCATTTATATTTGAAGTTGACATTATTATATTTTGTAAACTAACATAAAACTCTAATGTTTGCTACATAAAAAAAAATGTGAAGGGAATATAATTTCAATAAACGATAGCTATGTAAATAATTATTATGACTTTTATTCCATTATAACTTATATCCTAATAAAAACTATTATTTCAAGTATTAACTGCTGTATACTTTCCTTCCTCTAATAATTCTTCGTCAGCTTTTAATGCCATTTCTTTCAGAGCCGGTCGAATGTATCGAAAGTAATAATAACCTCGGTACGCTAACATTGAACCACCAATTATTGTGGTAGCAATACAAATGTTTACAACTCCTCTATGTAATTTATCTAAAATGTAACTCCTCTGTTTATATTTTGGTATCATTCTTTTGCTAAAATTATTACTATCATATAATTTATAAACCTGAAAAATATATATTTAATCAATCCGATTACGGGCACAAATATAATTATAAGTCTTGATTTAAAATTCAAATATAACAGTATAAAGAATGAAATTTTATTGAATTTATAGCATACCGGCTTAAAAAATGTGCACTAAATACAATATAGTAATTATCTACAAATCTCAAATATCGGTTTTCGAACACTTCATGTTTTTAGGTTAGAAACAATAGGAAATGATTTTCGTACTGCAGCCCTCTATGAACGAGTATGGAAAAGTAACATTCAATTTTGATTAACCTAAAATAAAGCGGTAAATATGTATTTATATATTTCAGTTATTAAAATGGAAATAAGTAATGCTAATGTTTTATCGTTAATTAAGCGCTACATTAACAAAATGTACTGCATTAATTTGAAATAGATTACGATAAAATATAACTATTATATAAAAGTTCATAGGAAAACTATATTTCTAAAATATTATTTATTTTTTACATAATTTGTACAAATCAGTTCAACAGAATAATTAAGGATTACATATTTATTTCTGATTCAATATTTAAAATGTTTCATTCTTAATTATCTAAGAATTCATCGAATACAGTCGAATCTACATCTAAAACTATCTCGTCTAATGAAGGCCCTTGTTGCGTAACTGGTAATTCTAAAACGAGAATAAATTTTTAGCATCGAGTAAAACAATATTCTTGTTCTTAAAATGTATTAAAACCTACTGGATATAGATCCTGTTTCTTTGTATTCCTTAAGTTCCTCTTTAAAGACTTCGTCGAATGTTTCTCTTCTTTCTTTCATCATTTTTTGCTGTTTAAGTTCATATTTTGATACTCTGTCAATATGTTCATTCGCTAATTTTGCTAAACATTAATATATTCTTTAAGTATCACCTCTATATTAATAATACCTTTAATAATACCTTTAATAACGATACCTTTAATAACATTTAACTCTGCTAGTTTCTTTTCTTTATATAAAGCCAATTGAAATCTGTGATCCAACTGTCTATTTTGTAAGTCCAACATTTCGTTCAAATCTTCTAATCTATATATAGCACTTTCTACTTCCTCAAACATTTCTTGCAATGTTCCTTTAATGATAATAGGAATTTTATATTAAATTTGCAACGAAAAATACATTTAACGGGTTAGTACCTATTTGATCCATAAGTTCTTGTATCGCATTATTGAGTTTTGGAATATGAGCTAATGTACTATTTAGACACATAATATTTTTCCATTCATTTTCAAGCTTTTCATAAATAGTTCCTATAAGTTTGTTAGCCTCTTGGGCTTTCCCTGCATTTTCTTCTGCCAACTCGTGCAATTCGTTCCATTCTAATTGAAATTTATGTAAGATATCTGCTCCAGCATTGTAATTAACATTCCGTATATTGATAAATTTTTTGGGTTTTGGATTTTCAACAATTGTCAATCCTCGAATACTAAAATAATAAAATCAATGTAGAAGATAATAAACTGTCTTTAATTATGTATCGAATTTGTAAAATACGAGTATTCTAATTTTGTATTTAATATCTATATAATGTTAAAGAAAATGTTACAAAAAATCTTTACCTAGCTGATATACTTTCTTGCACAGTTTGAAATTTATTGCGTAATGTACCAAACATGATTATAATATTATTTCCCTATTATTATATGACGCACCATTGACATACAATTAAATATATCATACATGTAAATCATATGTTTTCAAACAAAGTATAATAATATTAATAACATATTTGCCATTGTTAAATCCATCACTGATAAATGATGGATTTTTAATAAGATATTACTTAGAACACTATTGAAATATCAAACCAATTGTGAATATAACCTCTTTCTGGAAATTTCTAACAATTCAATCATCTACGTGAATACTTTCATTAATATGTCGATATATGCACAGTCAGTTTCTCAATGTAATAGTCATTTTATTAGAATGTCATTTATAAAATTGCGGTTGCATAAAGTAATGCCAAATGTTGTCAACGTACGTAACCAAATGAAATATTACAAAAGATTCGTTGTTCTTCACTTCGTTAAAGATTTTTAATTAAAACAGACGTATAATTGATTCGTGTGGTTTTTAATTAAAATATGTTGTTTGGTATTTCGAGTAAACATAACGCTTTGAGCAACTTTTTTGTAAGTTGGCAACATTGAATATTCCATTCGCATATACATATATATAGTACATATATATAGTACGTATGTGTACATATGTGTGTGGTGTGTGCTGGGGGGGGGCGTATATATATTCTACATTTGATTCAGAATAGTAAATCATTTTTTTATGAAACCTAGTAAACTATTAATAAATTTAATATCGATTGTTAAAAACAATAATAATGGTTATTATTTAATTATCACGATATTAATGTCTGATTTTTATATACCATCAATATCCATGTTGAAATATGTAATTTATGTATAACTATAAATTATGAACTATATACACGTGTACTATGTTGCAAACGTTTTACCGATTTACACATAAAATTGACTGTTATATTAAAATGAAGCATACTTGCAGTAAAGTACGTCACATATTATCGTCTGCTATTATATTATATACGATAAATTAGCATTTCTTTTCTAATAAAATTAATTTAATATAATACATGCATTTTAACAGAATATTTTTAATATGAAACAATTTGGCAACACCGCTAAAGCTTCACTCCCTCCCTCTGACAATATGACTGGAGCCTAGCAACCAGTGAGGTCAACAAACGAGGTCAAATTGCAAATTACCTGTGCAATAAAAAGCAGTAAATAACATTAATGGGATGAATTATCAAATTATTTTTCATTCCTCTTAAATCAGGTTAATTAAAAAATTAGAATGAATATACAGCGTAGTAATTTTCGTTAGCATTACCCTTAAAATCAAACTAAAAATGTTGAACATTATTTTGGACTTTTTTAAGAGCAGTAATTAATGAAATTACGATGAAATTACCAAAGTCTTTGTACAAATTTCAAAATTCACACACCTGTAAAGCATATTTTTAAAAGAAAGAGGTTAAATAAAACAATATCGCTTTACTATTTTTATATCTGTTACATTTCAATACTTAACTTTCATTTTACATAATACGAATGGTAACATAGTATATATAATTAAAAATAAGAAATTCTTTTTTTTATCTTATATAAATATTTCTCGTATTCAAAAGCACATATGCATATATAGGTAAAAACTAAAGTGGTTGAAGGTATCACTCGTGTTGCCAAGTATGCCGTTATTACTTTTATACTTTTCTGTTTTGAAAACGCTTAATGGAGGTAAATCTGTACATGTAAGAGTAATCAATGAACGTAGTAACAAAAACTAGTATCTATTTTGTATCTATTTAAATTTAAGTAATATAAAATATTCTAAACGATCATTAATTTACTGCAGGAAAATAATAAATTTAAAAAATAATAAGCTATCTCATTAACGAGACCTTGAACGAGTTCGCGAAACGCTGTTAACTGAAGCCTTCATCGATGTCTTTCTTTTTCTCTTCCTACCACACGTACAATGAGCATAACTTGAACAAGCCTGGTCAAGAGAGGATGGCGGATGAAGCTTAGAAAGTTGTGCGCAACTCGTGAAACCAGATTTGTGGGAGGTAGTAACGGAGAGGGAAGAGTAGTCAGGGATGTTGGGTCAACGTACGTATCCAAGTATCCCCTTTCTCCTTGCATCAAGTTAAGCCACTACTATATCGTGGTGAACTCGTCTTCTCCATAAAAGCGGTAACCTTTCTGCGCATACTAGCGCGACTACAGCGCATACTAGTAGGAATTGTTAACCAAAGGATGAGGACTTCGTGGTAGGGATGAAATCAATAGTTAAGTATTCCGTGGAACGGAAATATCAATCTACATTTAACCATTCAATTACTTAGTTCAGTTCCGTTCATTGAAATTACAAGGACAAAAAGTGGTCCAAAATAAATATAAAAATTTATTTATGATTATGTAATAGTCAATCGATAGTTGCACTAATCGTGTTTGATTCGAGGATCAATGGTTGATCTGTAATTGTTTCAACGACACGATACTCAAAGCAAATATGTTAATACGTTATAATCAATGAAGAAAATATTATTTCGGTACTCAATTTTTCGGTAACTCGTACAATAGATCAATACGAAGTTCAGCGAATTAAATATAGAATTTCAAAGTTGAATCGTTGAGTATTTGAATAGAAAACAGTGAAGAACCTGTTACGATCAATAGAAGCTACATTCGGCAATTTTCGACAAGTTCCGTTAAGTTCCCCTACTATATTCGTGCCTTTCGGCTTCCAACCATTCCTGCCACGCCTTGTTCACATACATGCACGTACATATGTATACATATTTCCCCGGCAAAACCGGTTATATTTCAGGTATATACGTTTTGATATTTGATTTTCAATTGAAAAACTATACTCGGAAAACTTCTTATCAACATTTCGATACAGGATATGATACGGTTCAATACAATAGGTTCAAACTTTAAATCGAACAAGATATACCCCCTTAACCCTACGTTACATAGAATACGAGCAATTATACCGAAACGAAAAGCCGGAAACTATAAAATTTATTTACACACATGTACATATATGTGAATATATCGATTAATTCACGTTGATCTATTACTAAACCACAAACATGGTCAAGATTTAAACGTGTAAAATTGTACGGATACATGGAATATCAGCACGATGCTATGCAATCCGTATATCGGTAGTATGTGCATATATGTATATCAGTTATGAAGCTATAAATAACCACGGTTGCAGAGCTTTTAAGCGCAATGGTTGACAGGCGGCAATTGGATAGTTAACGTTGACGATTTCGTTGGAGAATTACACGAACTGAGGGAAACCGTAGAACATTGGAGGGATAGTGAAGAGAATTGCAGGAAGAAGGGAGAGGTGTAGAAGTTAGAAAGAGAATAATGGATAACATTGGAAAAAAGAAAATAAGAGAATTGTTTGGTGGGAGCGGATTAGTAGGAGAGGTTTGTTCAGGAATACGAGGTAAAGGAAAGACGAAGGGAACAAAAAGAGAGGAAGAGAGAGAGAAAGAGGGAGCGCGCGCGCGAGACAGAGTCGAGTTGGTGCGACGATGTTCGAATTGCGCATGCGTCGATGGTACTTGCTATGAGCGGATTGGCTCCCTACTCATACTTGAGTGCACGGTTAGGTTGACTTAATTTCAATTTGGACTCCTTCTCTACTTCCCCCCACCCCGACGCACATCCCTGTCGGTTACTTTTGTTTTGTTGGGTTTCTGCTTGAAGGGCGTACGCGATAGCGTAATACATTCGCCGTGTATATTCCTGCATAACTAAAAAGCATGCAACGAGAGTGAACCCTCTGATCTTTGATAAAAAAAATCAACGTTAGAAGCAAAGAGAAGCAAAGAAGAAGAGAAGAGGGGGAGGGGAGGATAAAGGTGGTAATGGTGTGCAACGAAGGAGAAGTTACGAAGAAACAAACTGAAGAGAGGAGAGGGAAGCTCGACGTTTGTAGCAAATCGGCGCACGCTACCTTGCGCGCTCGCTTGTTCTTACAAAACAACGCATCTGAACACTCTGAACCGTCGCTGAACGCGCCTCAACAGTTCGGCACGAATTCACATTGAGTTGATTATCCTGTCCGACGCGCGGGTTTCATCGCGTCGCCGCCATATTGGCGGCTCGATATAACACGTACTAATAATAAGTTCAGATTGGATACGGTAGGCTTCGCAGTTGACGCGCCGATTTTATCTTCGTTGAATATCGCTATTACGAACGTGTCGTAAACAACGCAGTGATCATGTCATAACTGTTGACAATCATACTTAACTATATGCGAGAGAAGCCGGGAAACTTTTATCGTTTATACGTATTGATAGTATATGTTTTTTTCTTTTTGATCTTGTATACCAGCGGATGAAGCGTGACCGATTTTTAAATTCGAACGACGAATGTATAATCGATGTCGCATCAACGGTAATCAAGTAAAAATAAACTTAACGTTATTTTTACTTGTACAGTTAACGTTAACACACCGTTGAAAATTTGTTCAGAATTTGTTCAATCGGCCTTGTTATCATGCAACGCATCGTTAGCAATTTTAAAAGCTAATGGACATTTCCCGATAACGCGGAATGAAACGGCACGATCTATGATCGCGGGACCGTTTAATCTTTTTCAGTGATCGAAAATTTCGTAAACGTAAAAGAATACATGTGAGCTGTTTACCAAAACGGATTATGTCGTATTTAAATGTTGACAAATATCTGTTTATGTCAAGATAAATCCTTGTTGCTGACTTTGTGACAATTTGCATTGTTAATAACAATGTCTGTAAGTATAGTAACATTGAATTAATTATGATAGTTCTGATATTGTTAATTAGTTACACGCGATATTTATATTGTATAAAAGAAAGTCAATAACTTTACTTACAGATTGGAAATGAACAATTCATTAGATCCAGATTTTGAAGAATTTAAATTTTCTGATCAGGGCAAAATTTGGAAGGACGATGCACTGGACGATATACAAAGATTTGGTATGTTCTTTCATGAAATATTGAATACGGTGTGATAAACAAACTATATTATAAAAATTAAGGGACGTAACATCCTTAACCGATGGTATTAACGTTTAGTTTGATACTTGCGTGCTATACTTTCAAAACTTAACATTTTATTCTTATTCGAGCAGAGATATAGCCTATCTTAAAAGTACCAACACGTTTTATTTAAAGCATTAAAAAAAACTAAAATGTTGATATCTATATAATTTGTTTTTTTTTCTATTTTTTTTTCTTTATATCTTTGTATACCTGTCCTTTAAACATTTTTGTTCAAATTTTATAATTTGCGGAATAACTATTAGATGTCACGACTAAAAAACAGATAATTGTTTATAGGACCAGAATAATCAGTTACAGAAATGAATTAAAGACAATTTAAAAAATAATTTATTATACGAGTTTATGTTTTTAATGTAAATTACTTAACTTTAAAATATTACATCTTAATGTACATTTGCACAAATTTTATGCCCATTTAAAAAATGTAAATAACATCAAGGTTAACGTTCCTTCGAATTCCCGAGAAAAGGTTAGGATTTCTTCGACAGTTAATTATAGAAAAGTGACATTATTAAATACATAAATTCGTCGATACTTAATGAACATAGCGTAATTTATATTTTTATTTAATTTTAATTAAACATAAACTGACATGTCATTTTTACCATTGATAGAATGACAAAATACTTTACCGTATTGTAAAAAGATGTCTTTTCATTTTCAATATTTTTCTCCAATCGATTGGTAAATTGTTCACTAATTTCGTCCATGAATCTAACTTACATAAATTAATAGAATTTCTAATACCAGACAACCAAATAAGTTACCGTATGTGTAATGCGATGTAATTACGCGAAATTTATTTCCATATAAGCTACGGTATCAAGCATGGTAGGCTTCCCTAGGGAAAATGTCGATGTAGGGAAATGAAACCTCACTTCTGGCTATAATAATCGAAAATTACCATACATTATGCTTAGTTTACACACATTCTTTATTCAAGCAATACGAATAGAGCATTGAAATATCCAAATTTCAAATCGTAATTTTATTATGATGTATATAATTAGGATTCTCAAATAATTGAATTTCGAATTGGAATTTTATCAGCGTTCCAATATTAAAATATCGTTTTAAAAATATAATTTTACATCATATAATACTAATTTTGAAAATATTAAGGTTAATTTACAAAATGACAGTTACAATTGTCAGTCGACAAGTATTATGGGATTTAATATTTAGTTAAATCATAATAATAACGAGATAAATATCGAATAAAAATATTACCGTACGAGTGGTGGGATCATTTTTCTCGATATCGTCATTTTCTTCTAGAGAAGCCTATCGTATTTGGCGGTGTACATTATGGCGGGAACTTGCGCTAATATGAATTGAACCAATGATATTCATTCTTTAGGTAGTATCGATTGGAGAGTCCCGTTTTCAATTCTCGGCAAAAGCAAAGGCAATTATCTTGCTTGCGCTAGGTTGTCTACTGCTTGCAACCATTTTGCGTGAACACTTGCTGTTGCTGCATATACATCGGCATCGATTGTTTACATCCGTTGTAACACGGGAAACGCGCGTTCGTGTACCGAGTAAACGAGAGCGAACCTTCGAAATAAAGAAGCGTATATGGATATAATCAATGTGTAACTTTGACAAACTGTAACGAGCATCGACACTAATTTAGTCCATTTGACAGAAGACACGAAAGCGCGGCAAATTAACGAGTCGACAACTTTTTCGAGGTTTTTATTCGAAAAGGTGGTTAGATGCCTTAACTTTGTGTTAGTTATCTGTTTTTGAGCCCTACATAAATTTTGTTTTCTTAATGCGACGACGTTAACACTTTGAACGATGTGAATGTGTTGTAATTACTGGGATATTTGATTTCAGGTGAACATATAGATGATCAAAATTCGATTTTTTCTTTACAATTTCCATTGTTAAATTGCGAAATTTGTAGTAAACAGTTTATATCAAAAAAACAGTTACGTATTCACATATATACACACTTAGGAAGACCACGTATAGTTTTGAAAAGAATTGCAAATCTGAAAAGTGTCAAAAGAAAATATAGTAATACGTATTGGCTAGATCCAGGGAAAAAGGGTTCTTTGAAACTGACATTAAAAAAACAAACATTTTGCGATTCACTGAAACTTACGCTTAAAAAATCATCCGAATCTGAAGATTTTGCCGTTGTAAACACCAACATTAATCTGGGTACAGAAAATCATCGTCGGGAAGACGTGGCTGGGACTGAGGACGATGATCAAACGCGCGATAAAAATACAGAAAATTCAATTACTCGGTCATTCGAAAACGTGATGGTAGAGCAACAGGTATGTTCTAACAGTAAACGTAAGAAAAATTATGTATCACAGTTTTATAAAAAGATGTTATCCCTAGGACGAATATGGGAACGTTAAGTTTAATACCCACGATCATAATCTATTGGAAGAAAATGATAGACCATCCATAGATATAAACGAGGGTGATTCGGGCGTAGGGAGTGATATGGCAAATCCATCCGAGAAAGAAGATCAAAATGTCGATGATCTTCAAAACACGGATCAATATGAGAATTCGGATAAAAGACTTTCTGAAACGGAAGATCACGAGGAATCGGATGCATTGGAGGCGACATGTCGTGAAACAATTGAAAACCTGAAAAAGCTTGGCGAACAATCTGGGTAATATCGCGTATTCGAGCACTCTTCGGAAGAGATATCATTTGCTATGATTTGTCGTTTAATATTTCAGATCTAGGTCTATGAGTCAATTAATCGATAACTCAAATATCGAAGAGGACGATGACAGGCACGAAACGAATATGACACACGATTTAGATGAAAATCCAGCTATTAATATTATTTCAAAGTCTTCTACGTTTTCCAATCATTCGACAAATTGTGGCGATAGCGAGGATAAAGCTGAAGAAACAGCGGAAAGCACAGCAGGTTTCAGTTGGAACCAGTTATCTACTAATTTGGCAAACAAAACAAACGAGGTTCCTAAAGAAAATGATGAACAATCCGATCATGGCGGTGACAGTAATATCGAGAATGCTGGATCTCTTTTACAGAACTTGATCGATCATCAAAGGCATAACCAGAATGAAACGTTATCGAATAATTTACCGTCTGAAACTGAATATGTTTCGCTCGAGAAGTTAGCCGAGACTGTTAGCACGTGTCGCGTCTGCAACGAGAAATTCAAAGATATAGCTCATCTGGATGAGCATCGCAGCAAAGCTGGACATTATCAGTGCAATATTTCGGAATGTATTAATTTAATTTTTCATTCGCCGTTAGAAGTTTCTATGCATAAAGCTCAAATCCATGGAACTCCTCTTTCACCGAGCGTGAGCCAATTGTCTCCACATTTGAATCCAAGTTCACCGCATTTGAATCAGAATTCGCCCCATTTAAGTCAAACGTCTCCGCAATTGAATACGCATTCGCCTCATGCAACCTCTATGGAATCTCCAAATACGCCGAATTCACAGCAACTAAACAGAATTTCTCCTTTAAATTCTCCTCATCAAACAAATTCGCCTACGTACAACGCAGTAGCTAATACTGGACAGCAGATACTACCGCCCGTTAATTTCGAGCAGTTACCTGCACCGGTACAACAGCTGGCTCAACAAGTGCAACGTATGCCACTCCCGCAAACGCAAATGCCTCCAAGTCTTCCACCAGGTGCTAATACAATGATCCCTGGCCCAAATTACTTTGTACAGCCACCGGGAAGACCTCCGCTATATAGGGTACCTGGTCCGCAGAGCATGCATTATCCTCCTCATATAGCACATCTGTATTCGCAGTATGGGCCAGGCCCATATCCGCAAATGACTGCACCGCCGCAAATGCATCCTCAATTGTCTCAACAAATTTCACGTGGAAGGTATCCTACCGTTGCACAAAGTAGTCGGCAAGTACTATTGATGAAATAAACACGAACATGTACTTACATATTGTTACTATACATATAAAAGTATATAATTACAATGATAAGGAATATTCTAGAAAAAGCATTAAACAGTTTAATTTGCATTTATGTATTTGTAGGGCACCGCGGATTCCACAAAATGGATCTACTCCGCGGCAACGTATGAAACGTCCTTTACAACAGACGGTACAAGCGCAACAACAGAATAATTCTGCGATAAAACAGCGACGAATGGATGTTTTGTTACCAGACAGGAACGAAGACGCGGATTGTCACGTTATCGCTCAGCAAAAACGTAACGACGGTTTACCTGTTATACAAAATGTCCAAGGTGCTACCACTCAACAGTCTAGAAACGATTCTACTATACATCTGACGGATTCTATAACGCTCAGTGTTCGGCAACCAGGTACATTTCAATCTTCGCTCGAACATATTTTAACCTACTTTTTGTCGTTTTTATCGTTTTTATCGTTTCTATCGTTTCTTTGTTCGGATTAAATATACCTCTTCTAAGAATTAGTATTGATTTCGTATCGTGAACAAGAAAATTAAAATATAACTGTGAGTGGAAGAGGTGCAGATCGCAGAAATAAAAAGAAACATATTTTACTAATCTAAAGGTTCCGCTCCAGCTCAAGTGCAGAATACATCAGGTCCCGGTAGCAAGAAGTCTGATGCAAAGGCTGTGGCCAATGTACTAGCAGCCAGAGGTATTACTGTTACTCCAGCAGCAAATAAAAATAAATCAAGCGAACAAAACAAACAGCAGATACCTTCCCAGCCACAGAAGACTACACCTTCACAGCAGCCTTTAAATTTTACAGCGCTCACTCTGAATTCTGCTATTTCTATCATACCAGCTCATTCACAAAAAAAGCAGCCGGAACAGGGTCAGTTTGCTGTTCCTCAGAACAAACAGAATAAGACGGCCGTGAACGAAGTGGAAAGACCACCGAGACCACCTACCGTAGATTTAACGCAAGATGGGCCACCGCAAATGCCAGTAGTCAGGCGTGGTAGACCTCCACGGTAATATATCTGCACAGTTAAATAGTTGCAATTGCTCTAACATGTATTTATCGATAACAAAGATATCGTTTATCGTTGCAGAGCACTTCTTACTTGTCAGGTATGTGACAAAAGTTTTCAGAATCAAGAAATGTTAACGCAACACATGGCTACGCACCGTGCGCCTAGTAAACTGCTTCATAAGTGAGTAAATTTAAAAATATATTTCACGCGATTATCCAAATAATAACGTATCGAATAATCTTTGTCATCAGATGTAATCTCTGTCCTGCCCAATATCCGACAGCTCAAGCGCTGTTGACGCATAAACAGGCGTATCATAAGGAAGTTGATACCGTAGCACAAAATGGTGGTGCAGAATTAGCGTTGCCGGTTGTAGATCTAAAATCTCCTCATGTGTTGAACAGATTATCAAATCTTGGTATACAGAGCTATATCCCGCTGTCGCAGCTTAGCGCTCAGACCGGCGGATATTTTGGTTTACCGATTATCACGATAGACGGTGCACGAAATCCTAATACTTGTAATTTAGGTGCACTTGGTGCTACATCTATTTTAAGTCTAGGCCCTCTTAAACACTTGTCAAACAGGTAACTGTGGACAATTTTACGTTTAGTCTATGTTTTTGTACTTTTTTTTACCCTAGTAACGAGTATCTTCGTACTTTTCATCGGTAGCGATCGCTTATCACGAGTATTACTGTTCTTGTCTATCTACGATAACCGATTATTCTTTTTTCTTTTCCTTTTTCGCTTTTTCTTTTCTATTTTCTCAATTGGCAAGCAATCGTAAATGGAATTTTTAATAATTCGCCTTTGCACACTGACTCTAAGTAAATTCAACAGTTTTGTTTCCTCGTTACTTCGAACGTTTTTCTAGTTAATTCGTGTCCTCGTTATTATTAGTTTATGTAATCCTAAAGCAATACAGTATTTGTAATAAGGATTGAAAAGGTGTTCGTGTTAATTTTAGAAATAATACAGAACAAGATTTAAAATACATAATCACTATGAGAAAATAGGATATCTGTATATGTCATGTATTATGAGAAAAAGTTTTTAATACGCTACTTAAAAATTGCGTGCAAATCGACGTCTCTATTAGTATATTTTTTTTAATAAAAGCATCGAATAACAACTTATCTTCGAGAGTAAATATGCCGTACAGGTAAACTATGGTTCCAGGATATAGTGCCACCTTTTCATCGGCATAAAAGAGAAATCATATTATTATGTGTAACGTTTTAACTACGAAGTTGTATTAGGATTCTTATACGTGAGAATAGAAAAGAAAAAAGTTCATTAAGCTTTTAAATTTTCAACGAATCGTATTGATTTTACTACGCGAAAATAAGTATTCTTTTAAATGAATATTAGAGAATAATGTCGCGTGAATTTGTATCACCTGGATCGCGTTGTGGTGCAGTTTTTTTTTTTTTTCCCACATCTGATATACGGGGAACATCATCAATGTATGCGCTATGAAAATTATTACTAATGTACCTAATCGGTAGATTCGTTTCGATTCAGAAGTACGATGTACGTTGGATACTTCAAAGAATTCCCCAGATAGTAAGTGACTGTATAAGAGATACGTCATGTTGTTGAACCACGTCCGTTTTTTCGACGAGTTTATTACATGGAAAAGCGTGCGGAGTTAATACGATAAAAGTTACGAGAATTCATTATTTTTCTGTCAAACAATTTTATTTCGCGGTTAACAGATTATTGCGACACGTGGCCGGTTGTATATATATATTTTGTAAAAAGAAAGGATTACAACTAAAAAAAGCATACGCTCGTTTATACGTGAAATCTTTATGAAGATACTAATAATTATGTAAGATTTAAATAGCCAACATTGAGTATAGTTCTTATATCACACGCAATTTTTTTATTTATTACCATTCCTGTTGAACATTGTTGTATGTAAATAATTATCATTCTTTGTGTACTGTCTATACTTTAAGTAAGCAATCCGTTCCGTTTAAATTATAAAAGGCGATAACGGTTACTAAAGACACAAGAACTGACTTAAAAAAATAACGATATTGTATATATTTGTATGATAATAAAAGAATGAAGTATATGATAATTTCAATTATATCTAGTTGCATAACAACAGGGCATTACATTCTTAGTTCGTAACTGATGCTTAAAAGTTAAACAAACTTCATTTTCCAAGTATTTTATTATGTTCTGAAATTTATTTGTTTATTAACCTTTTATTCTCGAGAGAATAAGTTGTATAATTTTAAGCGAAATAAAACTATGTTTAAGTAACAATCAGTTTGTTGTCATTAGCCGAATAGCGTTTAATTGAATTATGTGGAATTAAAAACCATGCCGAATTTTTAATTCGTACGACTTAAAGTACCGACGTTACCGAAAACATCATTTTTTATTTTTTATAATTGTCGGAAAGTACTTGTATTCGGCAAACCTCGTTCCTATTTGGTTTATAAAACTTGTATTTAAGCGCTCTCTTTTCTGTCACGGCGCTACTATCGGTCATCTAGTGATTAATTACGAAACGATCGAAAGAGAGAATAGACATCGTCGCTTCGATCGATTCAAATTTAAACAAAAACGTGACATTCCCCTTAAAATGTTTTTTCATCTAACGGTAGAAGATAGGAATTGCGCATTATAAATTGCAACATCAAATTATACCGAAAATTTTTACGAGAAATACCAAATTTTGATGATTAAGGGTTTCGAGATTCACACAATGCAATTTTTTTACATTTTCAAACATGATGTTTCAAACTTAACGTAAAGCCATTTTCCTCACTATTCCCAGCTTATATTAATTATCAGCGGACATCGACGGGATGCATTTTCGTTTTAGTCGATAAAAAAAACGCAGTTTTTTAATTTCGTCAATTTCGAGTTCGACCGTTAGATGGCTTTAGCGGTACTATTTTCAGATAGCGCGCGTAAAAATATAAATTTCAAAATTCATATATTTTCAAGTTTTTTAGATAATTTCTCGACGATAAATTATGCTTTGTTACGTATTAAATTGTTTCGATACTTTCGTTATGAATTATAAACTTGAATATAAAATTCAATTAAAAAGTACCGTCAGTCAACGTTGCGATGTAGTTCCAAGAATCAGCTTTCACAAGCGAAAAGTGCGCAATCGAATAGTTTATTTTTTAAGGCAAGCATATATTTGCGAAAATTGTATTATTTATCGTTGTCGAAAATGTTTATCACGAAATAGTCATATCGAACGGTAACGCGCGATATTAATGAGGGTGGTGGGGATCGCCATCCCTTGCTGCCATTTTCCTCAGGAAAGAAAGATTTGCATTCATGCCGTAGTCACTGATTCGTATATATTTACGTGCACGTCACGTAATTATAGATGCTGTGCGATTCGATGGATTCTATTTGTGATTGTAAGCATAATTCGTGAGAGTTGTTTATGTATATATGAATTTATTTGATGTAGTTTGTGTTATTTTTTACACAAACGTTCTAAATCATCATGTTTATAAGCAATTAATCGTTTTTAAGTATTTGTATAACTTGTAATTGTAGCGTTTCATCGGCATCTTTATGATTCTTTCCGTTTATCAGTTTTATTATAATATCGGTTGTACTTGTTCTGAAAGTGTTTTGCAAAATGGTACATTTGTTTCTCTTACAGATATTTCAATGGTATCGAATTTGAAAATATCGATATGAGTGCTACTTCAAGCTCAAGAGCTGAACAGTATTTTTATAGCATAAATCCTTTGGCCCAAAGAATCGGTGAAGATATAACTGCAACGAAAGAAGCCTACGAGGGTTTATGGAACACGTTAAGTACAGCAGAGCAGAATCAAGCGATTAACGAAACTATAATTCAACCAGAAGTTGCCTTAAAATATGCTCTAAAGAAAACTGAACCAAACAAAGAATTGCCAGAATGGTATCCAAAGTTAAGGATTCAGACCGGGATGAAATATGTTGTCGACGAGACTGGTTCCGTAAGTATATAGGAAAATTTAAACAGCGAAGAATCATACAGCTTAAACTAACTGCTCTTAAATATATAGATAAAAGAAATTTAATATTACAATCTAATTCAATTAGAAAAACTGATTTACAATAACGTTATAGACATTGCGATGGAGAGACGAACATTCAGCTCCATTTTCGTTCATGACTCAATCACAAATGAATCTCAGCATAATAGATTCGAGCGAAGATGCAAAATCTAAATCGATAAGAGCCCAGTTCGGGGAATCGTCGCATTTCTCGAGTCCAGCAAAATCACAAAGGAACAACTCGAGTTCTCTTAACGATAATTACACTTTGCCTCTGGCAGTTAATCGATTTCCAACCGATCGTTTCGCCAACAGTATTTTTGGAGACGAACAGTGTAGCGGCTTGTTGGAAGGCAATATCGATAACGATCATTCGGAGAGCATATTCGCTAAATTAATAAATAAGACGTCTTTATTGAAGTTGCAGAATAATCTAGCGGACGATATGGAAAGTTTGGTCAGAGAAAGAGATTCGGATACCGAGAAAAGTCAATCGAATACCTTAGTAGTAATGTCGCGTACGAAATCGAGCGATATTAACGAATCAACGGCATTGCTAGAGACACCTAGTTCTTACAGTAGCTTCCAATCTTCTCAGTTGAATCAGGAGGAAGAAGAGAGAACTATACCAAAGACTGGCTTCGAATTTCTTGATAATTGGTAGATCGGATAATCGAAATCGGATAGATTTTCTATAAATTCTATTTACATTGAAACTGTTACTATATTTACATAACGATAATTCAAATATTTCGTTCGAACGTACTTGTACAATTTTAGTTCCTAAACTAATAATAATTGATCGTATCGAAGTAGAGCAACGTCGGTACAGATAATTAATATTTCTACGATGCCATTTACGATCTCGAACGATATATAAATGCGATGTACAAAGAAAGACCCGATACGATTACCAGAGAGAATGTGTAAACGAAACGTGTAAAGCATATACATATCGAATATAACGAGAGAAATTGTTTTGTCAAAGAGAAAAACAAAAGTTTCTTAGGTGGGGTTATTAGGTACCGTTGATAAGATACATGTGCGTATAAGCGAAAATATTAATCGGAGTATTCGTTTTTATAAATATTTAATATTTTGATAATTCTTTTATAGTTGTATTCTCATTTGAAACAAGCTCTCGCATTTATAACCTGCCCTTCTCCTCACATAATCATCGACTGTTACGCAGAGTATTAGAAGACTGAAGAGGCTATTTTATTTGTTTCGCGACTTTAAATCTTCTATAAATTATTATTAACGTATTTTCAGATCGAACAATTATTCGTATGGCTTATATAAAATAATGACGATAATATTTTTGGTGCGTTGTATAACTTTAATGTATAGTTTAGAATAGTTACTATCGTCCGCTCGTTTCTAGAAACGTTGTATGTATCTCGGTGTGCGACGAATCGTGCTTGCGCGAATAAGAAATGTATACCCGATGAGTTTTATTCGAACGCGTAGTATATGTATCCGTTATATGGAGTATCGAAGCATTTCAAAGGATATTTAAATAGATTAATCCGTTGAACGAGCGGGGCCGATGCCGGCTACATTTCTTCCTCGATGATTTTTCAGGTTTTACGTTGTCCAAAAGCCAGAGAGCCGAGCTGTACAATAAAAGAGCATATACATACGTATATACGAAATTGTTGTTCTCGATTAATTTTTCAGCGAATCTATATATACCTTCTGTTACGGGGGATTCCATAAAAGCGATGTTTTCATCTCCACCCCCGATCCGTCCAACTCTCGAACGATTATAACAACCGAAGATAGTTTTATTCCCTCGAGCGATACAATAAAATTCATCGAGATCGGGCGTCTTTGTTAATTTCGCTTCTGATTCTGATTGTTTTTCGAAGGGTGACATCAGTATCAGACGCCTTTTCGAGGATGTTTGGACTGAAACGGCAACGATTCTCCTCACGATGCTTAGAAGATAGATTCTCGACAGGTTCGAGAAACGGATCGGTCGCCTTATGCCTCGATTTTTTCGAACTTTCGACGTTCGAACCTCGAACGGTCGTCGATCGAACACGCGATACGTATATTTAATGCGGACGCAAATATATGGCAATTGGAAAGTCGACAGTTTCAGAAAGTGTCTACCTTAGAAAACAGAATATAACTTTCTGAAAGTTATCTCGTTTTCTCCGCGCCATTTTCTCCGTGTCGAAACGAAGCTAGCACTTAAAGGAAAAAATCATATTTACCACGTTTATCGGTATTATTAGCCGATGCACCCTTAGATGCGTTTTTCGATCCATAAGATAGTTTTCGAGACAACGCGGTGAAGCTTTTCGAGTAGACGGTCGTATCGCGCAACGTTCCATCGGAATTATCCGATTCGCTTTTAGTCGCCGTTCCTGCGACGCGCGTTTGCTTTTCTGCCGAACAACCTGAAAAACAGTTGATTCATTTCGACTTGTTCGACGTAGTCGGTGTTCGTATTTCAGGGTATTCGAGGAAACGGCTACACCGTACGTAAAAATTAATCGATCACGAGAACGGATAGGAAATAACGTAGAGTTTCCTTCGAGTTACTCTGTATAAAAAAGACCAAGGAGAAAAAGGAAAAAGAAAAGATCGATAACCTCTTTCCTTTTTTACGCGAGTGTTCAGAGGACTACACCTTCCAAAACCAGAACAGTTTTGTCCATCGAAGCAGTTGATATTTTCGATGTTTCTCGAAGTCGTCGAGTCACCGTCGAATCGTTCGCTATCCATCGAGTAATCCTCCTGCACGTTTTCGCAACATTTGTACTGTTCCAATGCTTGACGTTCCAGTTCCTGCAACGAAATTATCCTCGAGCTGTCCGTTCGATTCGAATTTCGGCTTCAGCGATCGCGAACGCGTAACGTTATACTTGTAGAGTGCGCATCGAAGAAAGACGACGAATCGTTCGTAGGTAAGTTTAAAACATCGTACTTGATATTTCAGCGCTAGAGATTCTTCCGAGGATCTGTATTGTTCCATCGCTTGTTTCTCTAATTCGTCGTACCTGATTTCACCAATTATCGGACGTTAATCGGTTAAGGATCGAAGAAAATTATTCGCGCAGACAAGTAGATACATTAAACGGTACACAGCCGATCGACTCGGTACCGTGGCAATCTAACGAGAGCGTACCTCTTCTCGAATACGTTCTCGAACATGGCTTGATTCACCGACGCGTTCGTCAACACGTCTCTGTAAAGTCTTCTTCTGTTTCGAATTTCGCTTTGATCCTTCTTCTCGTTAGACGATCTTTCCGTCTTTGGACGTTCTTTATTCTCCGACTCGTCCTTCTCTCTCCTGCTACCGGATGCTTTTCTATCAGCTTTTCCATCGACGTTCCTTCGTTCACAATTACTTTCATCGATCATTTCGTTTCGTTTACCGCGAACAGTTTTTAACTAACCATCGAAATACTTCCGATTCGGTTTTCGAAGTACGATTCCTCGTCTCGAGGATGTAAGTAGGTTTTTGGTGCGGTTGTTTCGACTGGCCACGATGAGCTTTCATAGCGTTCTTCGTTAATAGTATCAGATTTTTGAAATCGACTCCATGGTTCTTTCTCTTCTGTCCCGTATCGCGATACAATTCCACAGGGTGTTGGTATACCGGTATCGATACAGGCTTCGGTTGCAGAAACTTCTCTCGAATCTGTGGAACAATATATTTTCGAATGAACAGGTTACACCGTGTACGCGTTACGTTACGTTGTCTCGCAGCTGTATAGGGTAACGAGCGACGCTGGTGGCTCGCAACGGTTGTACCGAGCTACACGACGGAGACGTGCCAGTAGAGCTCTGTATCTGTATAGGGGCTGGTATTCTTTGATACCATTGATGGGGATGTCCGATAAACATAGTCGTGTCCGTAGCTGCTACTAAAGGTACTCCTGTATTCTGAAATGCATATTTTCTCTTTGCAAGTACCAACGAAGACTCGCGAATGAAATCGAAGCGAAATAATATAATAGAGTATAATAGCGAACCTGGTGAAACGCGGTTCCGACGTTCTCGCGAATTCTGTTGTACGGGAATAACTCGTTCTGATAAGTCGTTTCGTCGAGGGACGGAAAGTACTGCACTCGGTTAGTATTCTGTTCCCTGTTGTCGTCGAATCGCATCGTAGGTACTTTCGGAAAGAATTCGGCCACTTCGGGACTAAGAACAGCTGGTAGGTGTTTTCTGATCGTCCCGTAATCGGAAAATTCACTCTCCGGATGCGCGGTTTGGTATTCCGTTGTCAGTACCAAAGGTCTGTATCGAAACGCGTAATAGAATTGTTGCGGACGTTCTTTGCCGTGACAATTTATTTGTTCGCGGGCTTGTTGCAGCCGAGAACAGTGGAAACGTTCTGCGAGGGTTTTTTCACGTATCAACTGTTGCCCGTTGCCGGGAAATTTCCATAGGTTTCGAATCGCTTCGCTGGTTACGCGAACGTGTAGCTGCATCTCCATACAATTTTCAATGGTGTAACGTCGATGCGGGTAATGTTCTTTGCCAACGTCCGATTCTTCAAAAATCGAACAGTCGTTTAATTTTCGATTATACAACGTACAGAACTAACGTGTACGTTTCCGCTCGAATTTCCGAACACTGATATTATATCGAATATAAAATGATTCGATAGGGAATTTCCTCTATCGTGGACTTTCGACGAACAACGAGAATATCGATATATTCATTATACGATTATTACCGATCAAAGTTGTTCGCTGGCTCGATTCGTCGTCCGAAGCGTGGGTCGATCTGAACTTGTTTCGCGTTGCTCGCAAGCGGTCGTCCCATTGTGGCGCGACGATGTTCGGTACGTGGTCAGCATCCGGTACTGTAGCCGTTGAACTTTGCGGTTCCGATCATCCACGCGCAAATGTTGGTGCAAACATGACAAATGAATTTTCTTTCTTTCTCTTTAGGTTCTTTTACTCTCGAACAAAATAACCGGGGACAACGCGTTTCGAGTTCGAACAAAATAAATATGAACGTTGGAAATAAGAAAACTAACGATTCACGATTCGATCGTGATCCGTTCGAAGTTAACCAGCCGAAGTATTTCTCGACGTCGGGAAGCATCCACGACTCGGTAACTTCCGTCCAACAGAAATTCGGCAAAGGAGCAGAGATCGCGTCGTGATCCGGTTTGTAGAGGTTTTCGCGTTCCTCGTCGTACTCGTAATTGCCGTAGCTGGCCAAACGAGACTCCGGGATAACGTCGCGAACGCGTTTCGCTCGGAAGTTGACATTTTCTTTATACTTTGCGGTCACCTTACGATACTACCGTTACAAAACAGATCAGCCAATTAAACTCGTTTTTATACAAGATACTTATCGTTTTAAAATTACCTCGATCCACAAAGATCGATTGAATTTTTGAAAGGGATCCCCTTTGTCGAAGCTCCACGCTTTGTCCGCTATTAAACTAATGTTCGCATAGGCGCTGTTGAAAAGCTCTTCGTCGTACGACGGGAACGAAGATATCATTATCCGAACATTATAACCGGTCGAACGTATTTCACTAACCTAAACGTTCGAATTAACGATTCGAATTAGGTAACTACGATTTAGCCGATCGTATAGTCCTATCTATTCGCGCGAATAAATATATTCTCCTCTATTCGTCCTGTCAAATTACTAGCGTATTAAAGGACAATCGATAGCAGAATCGATAGGTATTCGTTATATAGCGTAGTTCGTTAGATCGGATCGGAAATGTCGTCGATATAATGTACATAAATAAATATACAGGTATGTATGTAGGTAGGTAGAATTAGAAACAATTAATAGAAATATGAGAAATATTTTTTACAAATCTGTCCTTTATTACAAATACGTTCGATGATAAAGTAGATACACTCGTATCATTCATACACTTTGTACAGATCAGGCGTACACTATTTACAACAAAGAAATTCGCACGTAATTTACACAATTTTCACGATCGTTCACGCGATAGTTATACGAATCTTGTTCGAGATATCGAAAAAACAATTAATCAGTCTGACAGTTACACTCTGTCCAACGTTTTCGATCGAGCCGTACACAAGTATGATTGTAAAATTGAAAACGTCGCACAGGTAAAGTCGTAGTCGCGGTGACACGGCTATAACGAGGAACGCCAACTTTTTCTTCTTCTCCTTCTCGTTCTTCTTCGTTTTAACGATTGATTACGAGTCTACGTATTGTACGACTGTATCGTGATTATCTGGCACAGATCGTCAAGGTAGGTACATTATATACAGAGTTATTAAACGTTTGCGATACAATCGTACAATAACACGGTTTCGAAGATGACGTACAGTGGCGAGCATGGTAGGCTTCCTCGAGGTAAAGGGAAAACGGCGATGAATCTAGGGAGGAGTTTAGGGGGAGCATAAGGAAAAGCTAACCTAGTCGCTTAACTAACGATAAGGGAAGCCTACGTTGTACTCGAGTGTACTTCGAATACGTTCAACTTCGATGAAAAAGAAAAAAACGTTTCCTTAAAATTTATATAAAACTCGTAACTATTCGCATCTATTCCCGTCTATTCCCGAGAACAGAGATTCGTTTTATTTACAAATTCACAGTTATCCCGACATAACGAATTAACCCGAGACGATCCACCGAGGTACCGTAGTGACCGAACGCGCAAGGCGTTCGAACGTAACGCGCGAAGTCGGCCTCTCTCTCTCTTTCTCTCTCTCCCGAATAAACTTGATGGAACGCGTCGAGATATTACCCTGTCATTGATCGTCTCGAGTATTCTTCTACGATTATGGCAAGAGAAGCTACAGTTTTCGTTTCGCGACGATTCGCTTATCGATTTACGCGCTTAGAAACATTCGTATCGTTCTCGCAGAGTTTCTCGTAGTTCGACGGTTTACTCGATCGGCAATTAAAGCGTATTCGATTCGCGGTCCGTTCGTTCCGTTTACGTTGAAAAGACACCGCGTCCGTACGAATATTCACGCACTTGACGCGCGTGTCTTTAAACGTTCCTTGCGGAGTTTCGAACGAAACGCGATGCAATGCCCCCTCTATCGATCGAACATACCGATCTCGTTGCTCGGTATTTCGTTCGAATCCGAATCGTAGAATCAATGGGCGAAATGGTCCGAGCGAAGGTTTTCAGCGAAACGTTTCCAAGGTTTTTCGGTTTCGCTCGGTGATTCTCGCGGACGAGAACGCTAACACAGCTGGTGGTTAAATAGTCGTTTAAAATCGTGTAAAGGTCGCGTTCAAACGTATTCCTCGGATGGCTTGGGTATACTAGCAGGTAGTCGAAGCGTACTCGGAACGCGATTGGCACTGTCCGGCAGTTCCGCTATGTCGATGAATACTCCGACCAGACTGTCAAAATTTAATCCCCAGTTCAACAGGTAATCCCAGCTCAATGCCGTGGTGGTGGTCGAAGGTGATCCGCTGTTAGCGGGCCTGTACAGTCCTCCCATGTGCGTAGACAGGTCGTCGTCGGAAGCTACCAAAGTACTGAGAGATCCTCGAAAAGAACTATCGAACCCGTCGTAATTGACGTTGGGCGGTAACGGTGGTTTATTGGTCTGCGAGGATTCGTTGGACCGTTGATTCACCTCCTCGTCGTCCTGTTTGGCAAACGGATTGTCCGATCGTTTGTCGCCGACCAACGAGGCGTTGTCGTATTCGGAGCAGGTGAAACTGTCGTTGCCGCTCTCGTCGGTCGTCGACGAGTTCCTTCTCTCGAGCCTCTCGACCGGTGGCGTGTGTCTCCTGTGAAGATGCAGCCCACCGTGGGTGGGCGGTCCCCTAGCCTCGCTGGACGAGCTAACCGCGTCCAGGGTCGATACCAGACTAGACGTTCTCGGCCTCGAATTCAGTCTCTCGATCTCTTCCGCGGTCAGACCCATCGGTCCCGAGGAGACGTTGTTCACCGAGTTCTCGTTGTTCGATTGCGGCGCTTTTCGGCTAGCCGTCGAGCCGGACAATTGGCTCATGATCGGTGAATTCAGACTTCTCTCGCTGTTCGAGTTTAACGCGTCCTTGCCGACCCCTCCGGAGGACGAGGTGGTCGCGAGCAGCGCGCTCTGCAACGGTTTACCGCTGATATCGTGTAGGGTCAGTATCCTTGGTTGCTGAGCGGACAGTTCGCTGCTGGGTGATAATCTGGCCAACGGGGTACTCTGCAACAATTTCTGAGTCGGTCCAGGAGGCTGGGCGACGTTGGGCGGAGGCAGAGCTCGCGGAGGAAACGGACCGGCGTGCCGGTGCTGTTGTCCCGCGTGTTTGTGGTGGTTCGCGTAGTTGTTGATGGGCGGCGGTGTGGCTTTGTATTTCCGCATGCCGTCTCGATAGCCCTTGTAGTGGTAGACGATGTCGATGTCGCTCGGTGCTATGGAACTGGCGTTCTCCAGGTCGTAATGTTCGGGCATGTCGGGTTCCGGGTTGTGCTCGTGCGAGTGCAACGAAGTCTGCGCCGGTGGAGGCAGCGGCGGATGTTCGTCTCGAATGGGCGGCGACTTGGTCACCTCTCTTTCGATGATGTCCGGTCTTTGCGGTCGATGTTCGCTGCTCGTGTTCATCTCGCGTTCCTTGTATTTCTTCGAGATCAGTTCCGGTCCCATGTGTCCCACTCCGCGTAGATCCGACGCGTCGGATATGTAGGTGTTCTCGTGACGGGACATCAGGTTGTCGTTGCCGGTGCCGACCAGCGGATTACCGCTCATTATGGCGTTCGTGTTCTTGTTCACCACCGACGGGGCAGACTTCTCCTTGTTCTGTCGTCGCAGTCGAAACACTATGAAGCTGACCAGGATAGCGATCAACAGGATAACGAAAAACACGATCACCAGGGTGATCCCTATGCTCAGAGGATCGGCCGTAGCCGCTGCGCTGATCCCGACCAGTCCTCTGCATCCGGTGTTCACTTTACCGTGATACAATACTTCCTTGAAGATCGAACCGGATCCGTTGAACGGCTGAATCTCGTTGTTGACGGTGAAGTTGGTTAAACATCCCTCGAAAGCGCGGGCACCGCCGCTACGGGCGTAGTACAGCTCCTGATTAACCCCACCGATCGACAACACGGACAAGTACGGATCTAGAAAATCGTGGACACCAGCGGAATCCAGTTCCTCGCCCATCTGAATACCGTCCACGAACAATCTCAAGCCTCGAAGGTACGAATGAAGCGTCAGGTTGTGCCAGTGGCCGTCCGCTAAGCCTACTTCCGCGTTGCCGGACATGTTCACAGGTGATCCCAGCAACGACGCGTAAAACAGCTGACCGTTGCGAAGCTGCAACATCGTACGTTACTTTTACACCCGCCTTCCTCTCTCTACATACACGCGTAACGTATAAATACCTCGACGGACGTGAAATGCTTGTTCGTCGCCGCGTACACGAGAATACCGTCCGACTTTACTGTCCTAAACATCAGACCGATAGTTTTCGTCGGCGATGGACTGCTTACGAAGCCGGTGTCCTCCTCGACGGCCCGTTTCGTACGATTCTTGTGCCACACGGTCGAGCCACCGTACAGGAATTCCAACAGCTGCATCCGTCTGTGCTTCTCTGAAACCTAAACGAAACTTTCCATTAAAATCTTTCGTTTTTATAAATGCTCGTTTTCGCCGACAGATCTTAGCGAGTTTTCAGCGTACCTTGAATTCGACGTAACCTCCTTCGGTGAGAGTAACGGGCTCGAGCGCGGCCTCGCAATTGGGCGCGGTTACCGGTCCGCATCGGCAAGTAACTTGATGCCACTTGTCGTAGCAGTCGGTCGCGGCTTCGCAAACGGAGACCGACTCCTTTCCGTTACCGTCCTTCGTGCACGGATTCTTCTTCGATCTGACGCACGTCGACTTGACGCCGCGAGACGCGATCGGATTCGATAAATTCAACGCTCTACCGTTTATGGAGACCGAGTGCACGCATCCCACGAAGTCGTCCGAGTGTACTTGTCCCGGTCTTTCCAATACCGGGTCGGCGTTTTCCAGACCTCCCACCAGCAGTGGGTTGTTATTGAAATTTAGAGTTCTGCGAAATCGAATCGTTTCTTATCGTCGGAGTTTCTCAACGACGGAAATCGTTCGTTGATCTAACTAACTAAATACTAACCCGGTTGGTCCTACGTCGTCCGCGTAACAAGTGCCGTCGCCTGGTCTGCAATCGTCGCAGATATCGCCGTGTTCCCTGCACACGGACACGCTCAACGACACCACTCTTCCGTTTCTGGTCGCCGTCACTTTCCTCCATTCTCCGTCGGATACCGATCGTTCGGTTTTTATGGTGATCGAGGTGATGGCGCTTCGCGCTCCACCGTAAGAGAATACCACCCTTCCGTTTACCAATTCCAACACCACGAAATCCGAACGTCCTCCGGTTTGCGGAGCGTAATTGTACAGCAACAGAGCGTCGGGCTTCGTGGTCGCGAATACGATCGTTATGTCGTTCGTGTTCGAATCGAGTGCCGGGAAAGCCATGTAGGATAATTCTTCGAATCCGAAGGTAGATCTTTCGCAGTGTCTCCCGTAACGACCCTCTGGACAACTGCATCTGTATCTAAAGGATCGATACGAGAATAAATTACTCGTGTTCCCGCGTGGAATAATCTACGAAACTTACCCGGGTTTCTCGCCTACGCACAAACCTCCGTAGAGGCAGGGGTTCGGCCTACAAGAATCCGTAACGGCTTCGCAATGATTTCCCCTGTAGCCAGCGCGACACAAGCAGAAGAAACTGAAGCTGTCGGGACTCTTCCTGCAAGATCCACCGTTTCGA
This sequence comes from Megachile leachella, assembly GCA_963576845.1. NCBI lineage: Eukaryota > Metazoa > Arthropoda > Insecta > Hymenoptera > Megachilidae > Megachile > Megachile leachella. Next base: position 16,368,880 of record OY756257.1, read on the forward strand.
CACGGATTGCTCGCGCAAGCGTCGCCTCTCTCCAGCTCGCACAGTTTTCCTTCACGGTCGATCGGGCAGGTACACTGGAAATCGTAACCTAATCGTCGGCACTGGCCACCCTAGAAAAATCGTCGATCGAATTCGTGAGAAATCGGGATATTTCGGGCTCTCGTTCGCGAGAGAGGGCGCTTACCAGCAAGCAAGGATTCGGCGAGCAAGGATCCTGTCTCCTCTCGCATCTGTCCCCGGTGAAACCGTCGCGACACTTGCAGCTCATTTCGTGCATCATCCTCGGCGACGTCAGAATCAGTGCCTGACTGTCCGTGATCCTGGCATCGTCGTATATCGCCAGTTTGTCGCTACAGCTGCCCCCGTTTTCGCAAGGTATGTGCTTGCACGGCGAATAGCCGACGGTAAAGCTCTTACCTTCCAAGAGCGATCGAATTTTCTCTCGGTTACGATTCAGTAGCTCGGTAACATCGTATTTACTACGGTATCCTGTTCGATCGAAACGGACGATTATATCGAGCTATCGAAAACGCTACAAGTTTGTACAAGGATACGAGCTCGGATTACCTTGAGGCGATTCTATCGCCAAATGAATGTTCAAGTCGGACGCGTTCTCTCCGAGGCTGAAGATCTTAAGGTTGTCGCCCATCTCGATCTCTTCCTGTAACACGTCCAGCAACGCGCGATAGTACTGACTGAGAAAATCTCTCGCGTTCAACTTCGAAACTTGCAACGTCACGCTGTTCTCGATGGTGGCGTTCACGAACACGAGAAACTCCACGGTCACTTTCGATACCACGTTCGGATGACGACCATCGTTGCCGGAGACGCTCAGAGAGTAACCGACACCTACGGCAGCGAAATTTTACAAAAAAATTAGTTTCGATTCTTCGCTGGTACATTCTCGATCGCGTCTCGACAACGAACCTGGCGTGATTTTCTTCGTGTGAAGATCACACGCGGTAGGAATACCAAGAATCCTAGGATTCGAGCCTTGAAGTATCTTGCAGGTATAGGAGCCGGTGATATCGGGATCGTTGGGATGTACGTCAGCGATCTTCCCCAACGGGATCTGCTCGTTGAACGAATGAACGATCACGTGAACGGATCTAGGCGACGACGGGCTATCGTTCTGGTCCGTCACGATCACGGTTATCGCGTGTTCGTTCCTCATTCGCGGTATTCCGGAATCCTCCACTTCGACCTGCAACAGAGATCTTACCTGAAGCATCGTTCTCGCGTCGTCGTCGTTTCTCTCGCCACAAACCAAAACGTATACGAACCACGAGATCCAATTGAGGCATAACTTCCCTGTCCAAACTTCTGGTAGTCTTCAGCACACCGGTATGTTTGTCCAAAGTGACCATGTCGCTCTGTCGTCCGCCGACCAGTTTGTAGGTGAACGGTGCCCCGTTCGGTGGCAAATCGGGATCGGTGGCGCTGAGGGTCATCACGATGGTACCAGCTGGCTCGTTCTCGTTCACGTAACCGATCACTTCCGGTGGATCGAAGATCGGTCCGTTGTCGTTGGTGTCGGACAGTTCGATATGGACCAAAGCGGTACCGGTCTGAGGCGGTGATCCGGTGTCTATGGCGCCTATAGTTAGATCGTAAACCGGAATAGTCTCGCGATCCAATTGCTTGGCAGTCTCTATGTCCCCGGTTTGCGGGTCCACTTTGAAAGCTTGGCCTACGTTGCCACCGATGATCGAATAGGAGAATTGGTTGTTCTGCGGTTTTATGTCCTTGTCGACTGCCCTGACGGTAAGGACGCGCGTTCCGTGCGCAGCACCCTCCGACACCGTGGCATCGTAATTTGTCTGCAGGAATTCCGGCGGGTCGTTTCCATCTTGAATCGAGACGATCACCTGAGCCTCGTCCGTGTCGTTGCCGCGTATTCCTCCGCTGTTCTTCGTCATCACCGTTAGCACCACCCTGTTCTGCGTTTCGCGATCCAGTCGACGGGACACTCGGATGATACCCGTCTCGGAACCGATGGAAAATCCTCGATCGTTCGACGAGCCGACGAACAGGTAGTAGACTCGACCGTCTTCGCCGGCGTCCTGATCGGTCGCTTGAACGAGCCCCACCGATGTGCCTACCTCCGCGCTCTCGGACACGTCCATGTGGAACACGGGCTGAACGAACTTTGGATAGTACTCGTTCACGCCCGTGATGTGCACCAGGACCGTCGTGAAGCCGACCATTTGCGGATTCGAGTCCGGATTCGCGGCAACGATGTCCAACGTGTACTCGTTCGCTTCTTCGTAGTCGAAGCTGATCAGGGACGTGATCTCGCCGGTGTCCTCGCGGATGCGGAAGTGGTCCTTGCCTGTGCCGCCGAGAATCTTGTACTGTACCACGGCGTACTTGGGCGAATCGATGTCTCGGGCAACGACCTGCAACCGATAATAATAAATTCCTATCCAACGTCCGCGATTGATCGGTCGATTCTCGAACGCGAGCTGAAACACGCGGAAGATGATACGAAATAGAAAACACGGAACGGGTCTTACCTTGTAAACGAAACTGTCGGCCGGCGAGTTCTCCAACAGGTAGGCTTCGTAGACGCTCTGATTGAACGTCGGTGGATTGTCGTTGATATCGGACACGTTCACGGTCAAGGTCGCAATCGCTTGTTTCGGTTCGAAACCCAGATCCGTCGCGGTTATGTTTAACCGATATTCCTGTACCAGGTCGTAATCGAGAGGTTCCAGTATGGTTACGGCGCCGGTGATGGCGTGAACGAAGAATTCGTTTCTTTCGTTTCCGGCCGATATCTTGTATCTGATCATTCCGTTGGGACCGTCTTGGTCGTCGTCGGTAGCACTGACCGTCAAGATGGTAGTGTTTACGGGCTCGTTCTCGGGTACTCGGACCTGATAGCTGTCCGCGGCAAAAGTCGGAGCGTGTTTGTTCTCTCCCGATATGACCAGGGTCAACGGAACCTCGTCCATCTGGGGCGGCACGCCTTTGTCTATCGCCCGCGCTCTCAAGAGGAAGGTGGTGCCCACTGGAACGCTGGCCAAACTCTTTCGAACGTATACCCAACCGGTGTTCTCGTTAATCGAGAAGTATTCCAACGGAGAAGGACCGGTTCCGTTCAGGCCCGTCAAGAAATAACCGATCTCCGCGTTCACCCCGTAGTCGGCGTCGTCCCTGGCCACCAGTCGAATCACGCGTTGACCGTCGCACGTCTGTCGAATTTGTCCGTAATTCTCGGGCACAGGGTACAGATACGATCTTTGCTCGAACCTCGGAGCATTGTTGTTAGCGTCTACCACGTTCACGTGAACTACCGTTCTCGAGGATAACGGTGGTTTCCCGTTGTCCGTCGCGACCACCGTCAACGAGTACAAATTCTCCGGTGAATTCGGTCGATGAGTATGTTTGTATCTCAAACTCTTCTTGCTGAACACGTCACCCGTGGCTGGGTCTACCGTGAACAAGTCCGACGGCTGCAACAGGCTGTACGATATCACCGAGTTTGGCCCCTGTTTGTCGCGATCGATCGCGGCCACTTGACCAACGTGCGCGACAGGCGGTTGTAGCTCCGGGAAATGGAACCGGTAAGAGTCCTGCTCGAATTCCGGTGGATTGTCGTTTTGATCCTGGATGGTTATCGTCAGCACGGTCGCTGCTTGCCAGGCACCGTCCGCAACCACCAGCTGCGCAATAATCTTCGATTAGAAAACGATCGAAAAAAGTTACGTATAAACGTCGTCCCGTGTTCGTCGATTTATTCCGAGGAGCTGTTTTCTAGCTAACGGCTCGACCGAATTCGTTCGCTTTCGAGCATTTCACCAAACTTTTCGATACCAACCTTTAGCAAGTATTCGTCTTGTTCCTCTCTGTCCAAGTGTCCGTCCACGGTCACGTTGCCGCTAAGAGAATCCATGGCGAACTTCTTTCCGGGATTATCGGTGAAACTGTAGGTAACGTTAGCGTTTTGACCGATGTCGCGGTCACTGCTGGTTATCCTGATTACGAAAGTACCGATCTCCGCGTTCTCTGTCACGTTCACGCTAAATAATCGGGTAAATTGCGGCGGATTGTCGTTCTTGTCCAACACGGAGACCAGCACGGTGGCTGTGCCTGTCAGAGACGGTTGTCCTTGGTCTCTCGCTTCCACGATCAGTTCGTAAGAAGCGATCTGAAACGAAAACGATAAGTTAGCTCTCCTGTATCTCCTATACGTCGCGTCGTTCGAACACTCACCTCTTCGCGATCCAATTTCGCGTTTGTGCTAATTTCCCCGGTGTCGGAGTCGACGACGAAGGTGTCGGTGAAATCGTTGACCAAGTAATAGGACACTTGTCCGTTCTCGCCAGAGTCCCGATCTTTCGCGGAAACTTTGCCGACGAACAAAGGCGGGTATTCGTCCTCGGGTACCGTTGCATTGTAAATCGAGGCTTCCATTATCGGTGCATTATCATTAGCGTCGGTTACGTTCACGAGCAATTGCACCACGCTTCTCAGTGCCGGTGTATCCGAATCACGAACTTCGACCCAAGCTTCGTAGTACGGCGCTGTTTCGTAATCGAAACCAGACGCCACCAACACCTACGCGAAACGAACGTACAACAATTTTCAAACTTTCATCGGTGATCTACGCGTATCTCGACGCGACGAGTCCTGTTCGAATGGAGCAACGTTTTTCGAGCATCGCGAACAAATTCTTAGCGCTCGGTTTCATCGGTAAATCGTTGAACGAACAGAGCACGTTGCTTCGAGCGGGGATACAAATTGCGGATTTCGGTTCATCGATCGAGATAATACGACGAAACCGAGGAAATTCGAAAGGATCGATACGAACCTCGCCGGTGTGCGGATCGATTTTTAGCGCATCCCCTACGTTTCCGCCAGCCATTCCATAAACCAAATTACTCGCGGCTCCAATTTTTGGCGTGGTGGCAGTTAATTTGGTGATCACTCGTCCTTCCGGCACGTCCTCGGGCAACGTGAACCGTGTGCTGATGGTCGAACGAAAGCTAGGAAACAGTTGTCTCTCCCACAGATGGATGACCAGGTCCGCCGTGACGGATTGCGGATTCGCGCCACAATCGGACGCTTGGATTTGCAACTGGTAGGTGGTTTCGTCATTGGCCAATTCCCGAGTCGCTCTGATCACGCCGCTGTTCGAATCGATCGCGAACTTCTCGGCATCGATTCCCTGGAGACGGTAGACGATCCGAGAATTTTCACCGTCGTCGTCGTCCATCGCTTTCGCGCCGAACACGAAATCGCCTGCGAACGAAACCGTCTACCCGTTTAATCGTTCGCTTCTTCTCGCTACTCTACGAGAGCTAGCTTTCTCGCTTACGAAATTTCGAAAATCCGAACCTGCTCGGACACTTGTATCTACGAGGCAAGGTGCAGTTAATCGAGAGCCCTTACCTGGTTTGGTCGCGCCCGGAACATAGGCTGTATATCTTGGACTAGAAAATCTCGGCGCGTTGTCGTTCACGTCCGTAACGAAAATCGTCAAATTTACGGCGGAAGCTCTTAATTCCGTCGGGCTAGAATCTTGAGCGATCAAGGTTAAGTGGTAGACGGACGTCTGTTCGCGATCCAGAGGCACCACCGTGAACACCTCACCGGTTTCGGAGTCCGCGGTGAAACGTTCCGAATTTTCTCCCAACAATCTGTAACTGTATCAGCGATCGTTGGATATAGACGAAGCAACGATTCTAGGAACAACTCGGTTATCGTACTTACGTGATCTTGGCGTTAAGACCTTCGTCCTTGTCCGTAGCGTGCGGTTTAGCGACCCATGTACCGGAAACGGAATTTTCGCTCACCGTCGCCTTGTATTCCTGCCTATTAAATTCTGGACTATGATCGTTCACGTCCAACACGACGATTCTAACTATGCCCGATCCAGTCAATGGCGGAGAACCTGCGGAACAGGTTCGATAATCGTCGATCAACCGTTCTACGATCGCATCGCTATACAGGCTGTTTAAAGGAGAGATAGGTCCAGCGAAAAGGAATAAAAATCGATTAACTTTAAATATCGAACGTTCGGTAGAAAAAGAAAAACTATAACTGTCGCGTCGCGTTAAAGTCGAGTTAATCGCGCCGCCTAAAACAGCCCATTATTCTTTCGGGAGACTTGATTTCTCTGATTGCAGCAGGTACATTGTAGACGGTGCCGTGGGCCACGCGCCTCTATAAGCGTATATCGTTCAATCACGCTCCTTTCCTCTCTCTTCTTCTCGGAACGAGGGTAAGAGAGTATAGAACGCGAACGCGAACCACAATGGCATAGGCGGTGTTCCCTGCTGGCCAATTCGGGGAGAAATATAGCGGGTTACGCTTGCTAGCGTTATCTCCTTTTACTCGTTCGTTAAACCGGTCGATACGTAGGAAATTATCGATCGCGGAATCGAGAAATTAATTTTCCAAATTAATCGATAAACGAGAAATTCGAAAGTTAAGCAAAATAGACAGAAAAGAAAATCAGCTGTATCGTCGATTCGAAAGAATAGGATAGTGCTACCTTGGTAGAAGGCGGAGTGTCGCGGTAAACTCGTAACGCGTGTTCTCGAAAAATGGAGTGGTAGGGTGCGCGCGACAGTCAGATACACGTGACATAACGTACGAATAAAATAGGAGTATAATGCATTCGAGTATTCGAGCATTCGAATAGGATCTCGAGAGATGCCGGTTACAGGATCCGAGAGGTTCAAGGAGAGAGAGAGAGAGAGAGAGAGAGAGAGAACGTCGAAGGGCAGGACGATGGTAGAGTTTAGGAAAGAGGATAAGAAAAGGAGAAGAAAGGAAAGAAGAAATGGTGGAGGCAGAGAGGAAGGAGGAAGCTTAAGAAAAGTAAAAGGTGGGGAGAAAGAGAGTGCAGCTCGCAGCATCTCGGCAGAGGAAGGCATTTGGAGAGCGATTATCATAATCGCGCGTCATAACTCTGCAGGCTTGTCTACCACGCCGGGGACCGATTGGACCCCCGATGCTCGAACGAACGAAAGGGGGGAAGAGGTGGGCATCCTCGAACGGGAGACTACCGGCTTCGTTGGGCCAACGATAAAAAAGATTTCGACGAGGAACTGCCCACCGCTTAAAGAATCTCATCGAACAACCCACAAATTTATATCCAATTTGTATATTTACCGCTCATTACTTAAACCGATCGCGTACATAGTCTATCGTTTAGTCTATTTACCTGTCGGGGTTCGCGCGTTGCCGAACGACGGAAGAGCCCCCCGAATCGTTATCGCTGATCGATTTCAACTATTTTCTTCCGGTCGACGACCGACGAACAGTTCCTTTTCCTTCTAACCGATTCGGCTGTTAAAATTACTACTTTCTTCCTCGTTTCATCGTCCGTCCTTCGATTTTTTTCCTCGGAAGCCAATATAATTAAGTTCTTTGTCCGTGCTAATTCACAACCAGTTTACATAGAAGCTAAGACCGGTTACCAAGATGGCCGGAAAAATATCCTCTCCGAAGAATAGCGACTACCCTTTCAATGCCAGTCTTTGTGCAAGATTCCAACATACCTATATACCTATTTAGCCGCTCCCTTAAGGTACATTTCTAAAGAATCTGCTAGGGGGAATAGCCTCTCTGTACCCGCGATTTTGCTTCGCTTTTTTTTCCCTTTTCTTACCAACTCGCTCGCCTTCTTTCGCTTCTCCTTCGCGTTATTCGCGTAATTCGCGTAATTCGCGTAATTCGCGTAATTCGTACGACGACTTCGATTTACCGAACTAACAGTACTAAGAGCGGAAATCACTTACCCGTGTCCATGGCCACTAACGTCAGCGTGTATTCCGGTACCGATTCCCTGTCCAAAGGTCGAAGGAGAAATATGTCACCCGTGCTCGCATTGATTCGAAATAAATCCGTGTCTCCTTCTTTCAGAAAGTATCTCACTTGATCGTTGTACGGTGGTGTGTCCGCGTCGTAGGCCTTTACCTGCGCGTTCGAATAATACTTCTTTTTACGATACCTATTCGTAACTTTAACTCTAATCGATCGTATCGATCTCGCGCTATTACCTGTATCACGAATCCTCCTCCAGGGGGTACCATATTTTCCATCACGTGCGCCAGATACGGCGAGTCCAAGAAAACGGGTGCATTATCGTTTATATCGAGTACAGTGATGGTAACTTGGGCATTGTCCCCTCGTGGCGTTTCCCCGACTTCCGACGCGCAATCCTCGCCACGAATCGTCAAATGATACTTGGATTTTCGTTCAAAGTTCAAGTTCTTCGCTACCCTGATCACTCCACCGTCCTCCGATATGGTGAAATCGCGATTGTCGTCTCCCATCGAGATGCTGTATCTGACTCTACCGTTCGCGCCCTCGTCCCGATCCATCGCCGACACCTGTCGTTTTAAAATTACCAACGTTTCAGGACAATCGAATCTCGGATAGGGATAAACTCGAAGCGTATGTACCTGAAGCACGCTAGCTCCGATGCTAGCATTTTCGGCGACGGTGGCCGAATATTGTCTAGGGTCGAAAATCGGCGAGTTGTCGTTCTCGTCGAGGACCGTGACAGTGACGGTTGTCGAGGACGATCTCGGTGGTTCACCGCGGTCTCTCGCGGTTACTTCCAACGTGTAGTTTGACCTTAATTCGCGATCCAACGAGCCAGATACGCGCAACAGTCCATCTACGGGACCCACGGTGAACGGAAGCATCGTGTCCTCCAGGGAGTACTCTACGTATCCGTTTCGTCCTTCGTCTCTGTCCACGGCCTTAATGGCCATCACCACCGTGTTACTCGCCGCGTTCTCTATTATCGATATCTTGGTCGGCGATATGAATTCCGGCGACATGTCGTTCACGTCCAGCAACACCACGGTCACCTACACGCGTACACACGCATCGATTCTCGTTAGATTCATTTTAATTTTCATTTATTCTCCCACCAGCCAAATCTAAAGTACGTACGATTTAGTTACGTACAATCGATTAACTAGAACGCGCGCGCTCTCGAAGCAACCTGTACATCCGGTTATCGGATATAATCGAACCTCTTTTGCGGTTACGAAACAACCTTTCTAGGCGAGCGTGACAGGACCGATCGAGAGATCAATCGGCGAAGTCGATTTGAATAAATTTACATTCGTACCGTTTTCATTTACACGGTTCCAGAGGCAACCGTGACATACCTGGACGGTCGAAGACAAAGGTCGCGCCGGTGGTCGAGGACTGTCGGTAGCGGTGAGGAGCAAATTGTACAGCGGCTTCTGTTCTCTGTCGAGCAACTTCCGGGTGAAAAGGGTGCCGTTTGCCGCCACACCGAAGTCACCGTTCTCGTCACCGCCGGCCACCGCGTAAATCACTCTGCCGTTATCTCCCGAGTCGAGATCCTGAGCGGTCACTGATAACACCGGTGTGCCGATCGTAGTATTTTCCACGATGTCCGCGGCGTGCGGGCCAACCTCGAAAATTGGCGCGTTGTCGTTCAGATCCACCACGTTGCAGTAAACCGTGACGGTCGAGGAAAGAGCCGGAATACCGCCGTCCGTTGCTTGAACTACCAAGATGTAATGTTGGACCTGAAAAAGTTTGCTTCCTCTTAGCGTCGTCTTAGCTTACGTAAAACCATTTAAGCGGCACTTAAGCAGTCGAATGTCCGATACGATTCGACGAACGATCAGCAACGAGCAGGAACATTGCCGAATAATACGCGGCCATCGTATAAAAAAGCACACGCACGAGAAAGACGATAAAACGATTTCGAATAGGCGGCGCATTAAGAGAAAGGGGGGGTAGGTTGTAGAACCCTTCATCATCGTAATGCCTTAGCAGATATAGGGCGGATAGTTACACGGTCGTCGGAGCTGAAAATATCGGAACGAACGCTTAACGTCGCTTCCACGAAACTCGTGTTAGTCGTTGCAAAATTGTTAGCTGCCCGCTCGTAAGAGTAATCGGTGCGAAACTTTTCTTTCGTGGAACCTAACCTAACCGTGGAAACGACTTTAATACAGCGCTTCCAAATTCGAGAATTTACCAATTCCCATTGATTTTCATCGAGTTTTTGAAACTTTTGTATCGCGCGAGTCGATCGACACCGCCACGGATAAGGGATAGAAGCACGCGAGAGGTCCACATACGGTAAAGCACGTTAGTCGCTCGAGGCAACGATTATAACCATGAAACACGCCTCTACGTTCGAGCTCGAACGCGCCTATTATATTAGCTTTCGACCATGAAGCCAACACTAGAATTTAGGGTTTAACGCTAACAGTCCGACAGATCGATCAACAGACGTTTTTAATGACAGTCCGATGCTGCGTTTCGGAGACAAGCCATACTTATTCTTCGAACGAGTATGGTCTTGACGCGCCAGTAGCGTCGGCAACGTTTCTTACTTCTCGCGCGGATTCAAAGAAGAAGCGATCTCTGTCTATAGATCTCTGTCTAGCGTTTATCTCGATTTTATTTTATTTTATTTTATTTTATTTGATTAGGTATTAGGAGAGTACGTACCTGTTCGTAATCGAGAGTGGCCGTGAGCGTAAAAACGCCGGTGCTAGGATTTAAGGAGAAAACGTCGTTGGCCCAGTCCGATATCAAGGCGTAACTCAGTTGACTGTTCGGTCCATCGGCGTCCGCATCGGTCGCGACCACCTGTCCTATGCGACTTCCACGCGGCACGTTTTCCGGAACGTCGAACGAGTACGCGCTACTTTGGAACATCGGTGCATTGTCGTTGGTGTCGGTCACCTAGAAAATTCAACGTAAATCCTTACCTCCGATTTTCTACCGTTTATTTTACCGGATTCCTAACTAAAATAGAACGATATGTTTATGGAAGCAATTTTACCGAGGCTTCTCGTTCGACTCGTACTCGAACGATGTTATTCCTACGGAAGAGAAGAGAATCCGTAAGAATAATTATTGTTATTCTTGATCAACCTCGATTCATCTCGCGTTTCTTCTTTTCTTTTCTTCTGTTCGTACTTGTTCCGTTCCGGTGTTCGTTGTTATGCTTGATCGAGAAAGAGGAGGGTCGAAAAGGTAACGGGTTAAGATAAACAACTCGGAATCGGAGGTAACGCTTTCGACTGTACTCGACGTCGCCGTTGAGCAAACACCTTTCCATCAAGATCCGGAGGACGATCGAACACGCTACTCGCGTTATTCGTTCGAATAATTTCTCGTAACGATCGAACGTAACCGTTAAATATCGCGATCTAGCTTGATCCTGGCATTAAGCTGTGGTATTAATCCTTGGAAGGTATCGAATCACGTGGCTTTCCTCCGTTCCTCCGTTCCTCCGTTCCTCCGTTCCGCCGCGCCGTATAATTCATTACCGCTGGCCAACCGAAACGATTCGCGCGGATAAAAAACGCGATGAAGGGAGGCTGGCCGTTTAACGAAGGTGGAAGAGCCACGGTAGCGAAAGACCGGAGCAGCTCGGAGCAGCTCGGAGCAGCTCGAAGCAGGGCCAACATCCGTCGGAGACAATCGCAAAAATTATCCTTATGACGTGTAATGGCTGGAATTCTTTTAAGGTTCTCGTTGGCCGCCGTCCGCTATTCTATCCGGGTCTCTTAAAGGCAAAAGGAATGCCAGTCCCGATCATAGCTCGCCTCTTTGGGGCTCCATGAAAGAGGCCCGCTGCCGACAGTTGCGGAATCTGCCCCTTCTGGCCCCTCTAGCTCTCCTCTCTTCTCCTTCTCTTCTCCTTCTCTTCGCCGTCGATCGACCTTAGAAGAGTTTCTCTTCTCCGACCTCCCCATCTCGACGATCTCTCCTACTACTTTGTCCTTTTCCCTTTCGTTCCTCTTCTTATTCTTATTCTTCTTCTTCTTCTTCTCTTTCTTCGCTCTTCGACTCTTTCTATTCCTTTCCATCCTCGGTTACACTGTCCAACAGCCAATTTGTGTCGGATATCCACTATGCGTTTCTTCTACAATTTTATATGTACCGATTAACGATCACGCGCGATCGCTTTTCCCCGAGGGCTTTCGAAACCATTCGGAAATTGCCAATTAGAAGATTCGTGAATTAGTAAATTATGGAAAGGATCGATTCGAAGGGGGTTGTCAGTTCGAAAAACTGAGACCGATCGATTCGTAATCGGCGTAATAACGGTGAATATTAAAAGACGCGGAAGAGAAAAAAAATCTTTATTTCTTCTCGAAGCGTCTTCCAATTTTCTCTCTTTCTCTCGAGAATTTCATTCTTCTTGTTGTACTACTACATGGCCAGGAGTTCGCTTTCGGGTTCTCTCCTCGTCATCCAGCGCGTCGTCTCGAGGCAACCGTCACTTTTTGCAAACGTCTCCGAACCCTCCTTAATCAAACCGTGCCCACCTCCGCTTTATTCTTTTATACCGCCACCGCGTGTCGATCCCTCTCGACGCTGAAAACCTATTCATTCCGACTTCCGAGAGAGCCTCGCCCGATAGATTCGCCACGAACTGGCTGCCCCGTCCTTTCGCGAATCGTCTAGCTACGTACCGATTTCGCGCGCGCTTCTATCTAACCTAACCGCGCGGAAAAATGAAAAAGCCCTCGACAAGCAAAACTTGTTTCTCGCTTGGGATTCGGTATAGTTCGAAGGCATAAGTAACCAGACAAATGCGAGGATTCGACGAGGTTTAGTCGGTCCGCGAGACCGAGCGAGAGTACTTACGTATTTCTAATTAGAAGTTGAGATCGTCCGATAAAAAATTACACCGAGTCAGAAAGATGATATATGGAAAAGAGATCTTACCTGAATGGTTAACGCGATGTCGGTGTGTTGCAATCCATCATCGGCTCGAACTTTCAGGACATATTTTTCTCTGCTCTCTCTGTCGAGTGCCTCCGCGAGCGTCAGTTGTCCCGTGGTTGGATGAAGCTTGAATTGGCATTCGGTTTCGTTCGTCGGCTCTTGACTGTCCAAATTATTCCCAGCGCCGCCATTTGGTAGCAGGCTGTAAGTTAACGTCCCGATCGTATCCGGATCGAACGCTTTGAGAACCGTGACAACGGTGTTAGGTGGTGCCTCCTCGGAAATTTTGAATTTCCAAGGACCGCTCCCCCACGTTGGTGCCACGTCATTCTTGTCCAGCACCGTCACGCGAACCTGTAATTAAAAATTGTTCCTTCGTCTTTACGGTTGTTCGTTTCCTTGCTCCATCGATATCTACGCGTACTACAATTTCTTTCACAACATTTTTTATTTTACAAATTTTAAACCATCATTCTCGAGGCACATTCATCTTCGTGGAATGTTTTTACGACGATCCAGAAGAGGAATCGGCAACGAATCGTCGTTAAACACACCCAACATTGCAAAATAATTAAAAAATCAAATTTATTGGTACGTTCCGCGCTGAAGTCGTAGAGTTCGCTTGACGGAACATCGCATCGCGTCGTATCGTATCGTATCGCATCGCATCGCATCGCATCCCATCGCATCGCATCGCATCGCATCTCATCGCATCGCATCGCATCGCATCTCATCTCATCTCATCGCATCGCATCGCATCGCATCGCATCGCATCGCATCGCATCGCATCGCATCGCATCGCATCGCATCGCATCGAATCGCATCGCATCCCATCGCACTGGTCCGAGCATTGTTCGTCATTCCGTGGTTAGTGGTTAGTGGTTAGCTACGTATCGTGGCACACCTAAACGTATCGGGGCAATAATCGATGGCGCGTACTTTATCAATGACGGTCAAAGTCCGACTAATTACTAGGATGATCGACGGTTTGACCGGGGATTACGTAAGCTTAAAAATCACCTACGTATTTCCATATTCCGTTTTCTCGAGCATCGTCTTCGGCTTCGACTCGCGCGTGTCGTGCTACTTGTTCTCCGAAATATTTTTTGGTATTGTATTGTTTAGTTCGCGCTCAAATACATAGGCGTTGATCTCGTTTCGTCGAATTTTCTTCGCGATCGTGCTCGTGACGGTGAATTAAGCCGAAAGATGTTACAGCTAGCGCCTCGTCAATTTCATCCAATAGTTTCATCGTCGTTTCGATCGTTTCGATACACGCTGGCTTCTGGTAGTCGCATAAACCTTGGCCGTTGACGTGACTGAGAATTTAATGAAACGAGACACACGAGTACACACGAGTCGAATCGAAAAAACTAACTTTCTCACGATCCTTCGCATGCATACCGTGTGCCACGGCACAACAACGAACCGTAGATTTATATTGATTGCACATAATTATATCCTGGCGACTGACAAAACCGAAGCTCCTCTACTCTGGACTCTCGACTCGTCGTTAACGAGAATCGATCATTTTACGATTTAACTATTAGCAAATTCGACTAATTAGGTATTTCGAGAGCTTATTCGTTTGAAGGCTATCTGGAAAAATTGCCTAAATCGATAACAGCGAAAGGTCTCGTGTCTATCGTTCGAACTGGTTACCGAAGCTAGTAAAAGAAGGCAAGGAGAATCGCGAATTTCGCGGGAAGAATGCTCGATCGCGTCACCGTCGTCACGATCCTCTTGGCCGAACAAGCAGACGGGGCAACGGCAACAATAAGCAGACAAATCAGTGCGGTCATATAGCTGTCTCGGTGTGTAGAATACTCTTCCTCCTCTCTCTCTTCTTCTCTTTCGTCTTCTTCTTCTTCTTCTTCTTCTTCTTTGGCTTCGCCTTCGCCTTCTTCGTTCTCCGTGGCCGTTGCCGGTCCTCGAGAGAAGAGGGGAAGCGAGGTATATGGGCGGTAAAGAAACGCCCGGAGAGCATTCGGAGTGCAAGGAAAGATGGTATCTGCGTCAGCGCGGTCGGGGATCAGCGGATCGGATCGAGTCGCTCAGCGGGGGTTTCTTTGGGTCATGCACGAAGTGAGTCCCATTCTTCTGTTTCTCCCTTTACCCTACGCCCTCTCTTCCACCGTCTTTCTCCTCCTTCTTTCTCTTTCCGAGCCGTGCTTCTGTCTTTTCTTAGGTAGGTCTCTCCTGCTCTTTCCCCTCTTCCTTCGACTTCCATGGCCTCTCCTTGCCACTCTTCGCTCGTCCCTTTTACCGAACGGGGTCCTATGGGTTCTCTATGAGGGGTCGAACCACTGACATCGGCCGATTAATAACGTATCTTCGTGGGGGCCCCCATAGACCACGACGAACGACCAACGACGAGAAGTTTAAACCCACGGAATTCTGTATACCCACCGGGGACAATAAGATATATATCTACTAATAATTCCCTCTGACCAAGGTGGACAGTTTATTTTTTTTTTCTTCTTCTTCTTCTTCTTCTTTTCTTCCATTTTTCTCTTACCTTTTTTCCTCCTTTTTCCTTTCCGTCTTTCTATCGGTGTCTCGCGAGATAGAGATATTTAGTAAATGGAGGATGCATTAGGCTCGATCGTTCGCCTTGTAGATATCATCTATTTTTATTTCGACTCTTTTCCTTTCTTTTTTTTTTCTTTTTCGCAAACCAGACGCGGAATCTTGTGTCGCGAGTCGTTGGGACGGTTTTTTGCGGCCGGTAAGGTTTCGAGCGGACAAATTTTGCGGTCGTTACAGCTTTTACCGGAATAAGGGGATACGAGGAGAACGGTCGACCGTGAATTAACCACGGAACGTTGTTCAATTATCTCTTCGAATCGAACGCTTTTCGAAATAGTTGATTCTTTAATTACCCGTATATCGTATAAACGTTCGAAACGCGAATTTTAACAGTCGCGAGATAAAGAGAGGAAGAGGGAGAGAGATAAAGTTGCCGCGTGCTTTTTCGTATTATTTTTCAAGCATACTTCATACGGCGGGCCATAACCTCCCTTGCGTCGCTTCTCTCGACGAGAGAAGGAGAGCACGTATGCATCGTGTGCGACAGAAAGTTATAAATGATCGAAAGACAGGTTAACTCGAACGTAAGCGCAAGTATTCATCGGCGAGGCTGCTTTGACGTGGACATATCTACGGTGAAGTCGAGCCCGTTCAGGGACGAGAACGTCGTGTCGTGGGGGCACGAGAAAACAGAGCTATTAGTCGTAAGACCCGTAGATATACGTCTTATTGTCTTCGGTCTCCAGCCGTTGGGGACGGAATTACCCTTTCTAACTTTGTCGGTACTCTATGGGAATACGTTCGAAAGTTGCGCCTAGTTTTCCTTCTGTACGGGTACCATCGCGGAATAATCGAGTTTATTTCGAATCGGTTCGTGGACAAGAATCATTCGGACGCGAGCATCGGGATATTCGATTTTGAACGAACCTGTATCATCTCGGTGCACCGACGTAACGCGTATTAATGAGCTTCCTTTATGCACGGACGGCTCCAGATCGCTTCTCTCTTATGCAATCGTCCGACGTCCGGCGTCCGCCGAGCGGTGCGGCGTCCGGCGTTCACCAACGGCAACCAGTTACACGCGTGTTCTCCTTGTAAGCATGTATCTTTATTACGAGTGATACGTTGCTCGAGCGTACGCGAGATTTTCGCATACCGCGAGAGGCCACGAGTCGTGAAAGGAATTGTACGCGAAACTTCTTAACAACCGGTATATGTATAAGATTCAAGATATATCGAGTTACTGTACGATTAACTCGTGAACGGTGATGTTAAATTCTTCCGCGACACTCTGCCCTCGTGATAAACATGCTAATTTACGCTTGGCCAGGGCCAACATAGTAAACACGTTAAATTAGGAAACTCAAGTAGCCGGAACGATGTACCCTGCCGTATGGACATCGCGAAGAGGAACCGGTCGAAAACTCCGCGAGTTCCTTCTTTCCCTCTTTCTACCCTATCTACGTAGAATCCTTCTAGAAGAGCTCCGCGCGCCTACCGAGTATCTCTTAGTATCCTTTTGCCTACTACGACAACGGGTAAAAAATCGAATTCCAAATAAAAAACGAACGGCCACTTTCCGTGACATATTCCTCCTGTAACGGACACTTAACCCGCAAGCTGCGGTCGCCTCTCGCAGGCATCTCGCCGAGAACCGCGCCTCTGCCGGTATAAATTCAATATCCTTTGGGCGTTTTCAGGGTACCGTATAGATCTTTCGTAGGGTTGGAACGACAGGGTAGAAAAACAAAGCGGATCTGCAGGGAGAACGACGGAAAGAAAGAGAGAGAAAGAGAGTGTGTATATACCAGTGACCGCGGTAGAAACTTGGATGGCTTCTTCTCGTTGCTTCTCGATGTACATGGGTATACTTTTTTTTTCGTTTAATTGCATCCTCGAATCGAGAGAAAAAAAGCGGCTCGTCGCAGGATCCCGTATGCGTACGCCACGAACAAGGTGCGCCGTACCTAAGCGACAGATTTTCGACGGAGAAAAGACCCGAATCGAGATCGACGTTTTTACGATCGATCGAATCCGATTGTCGTGTCGTAAACGATCCGTTCGTTATCGGGAAAACTGTTAAGCCGCTTCCGATTATTCGTTCGGTCCTTCCGGTTCATTCGACGAACTGTCCAAAGCAATTTCTTCTTAATCGTTTGCTCGTAATAAACATTTATAAACAAGTATGTGTATGTAGAAAAATGCTAGCAGCAGTAATCTAACCGAACGTAAGAAAAACTGTCATTTTCGCGACTTATCGTATGTTTTATGTAATACCTCTGTTTCTCTCTCTTTTCCCCGATCGCTGTGACGCGCATTTATCGTTCTCGGTCAACGATATTCATTACTCTTCGTTTGAACGGTATTGTAACATAATTTTCAACGAATTCTGCGAACGCGCGAAATAAAAATAAAAGTTGATCGAAAAGATTTCGTAAAGGACGATCCATCACGCGGTTAAGACGTATCTCGTACAAAGAACGTCTACCTAACCGTCGTTTCCCTCTTCCTTTCAACGAAGAGACGCGCGTATAGACAGAGAAAGAGAGAAGAAATATCGGTAAATTAAGATTTGCCATATACTTTCGCCACTTTTCTCGCAATAAAAACAATTTTAAATTTAAAAACGATTTTTAAATGCCTACTTTCGTTCTTCTCTTCTTTTTACAACATCCTTTCTAATTACGACTAATTGTTTCAACTTTATGTCTTTTGTTAAAAACTTGCGAAAAAGAAATTTATCGGGAATCGCGAATTTATGTACTTCCAACGAATTGAATTTAAAGATAATTTATAAAAAGGAAGGAACATGCAGGAAACGTTGGATCAAATTCAAATCGAATCGAATCGAACCTAATCTAATCGAATCGAATCGAATCGAATCGAATCGAATCGAATCGAATGGAATCGAATCGAATCGAATCGAGTCGAATCGAATGGAATCGAATCGAGTCGAATCGGATCGAATCGAATCGAATCGAATGAAGGAAGGAAGGACGAAGAAAGGACCGAGAGATCCTGTATGGAGCAGAAGGACGAAGGATGGCGATGAGAACGGGCGAAGAAAGGTGGTGCAAGGTAAGCGGTGTGACGTGCGTGGAAGTAGAATAACGAGAGAAAAAGGGATAAAGGGATGACGAGGTGGGGATTGTCTGGCGAAGGAAGCTCTAACAACCTATGATCACGTTATTAATTGAAAGAGGACCGCCGATGCTACCGGTTACGCCACCGACTTTACGCGCCGTCTTGTGCCACTACCACCGTCCTTTAACCAAATTCTCATCGATCCGCGAAATTATCTCCTTCTATCGATGTATTCGAATCGCGTCGTTTCGACGTTTCGGGTCAGGTTCGATGTACCGCTACCTCTTAATCCGCGGCGATTTAATATAATTTCCTGACTTGATCGTCGCCGATTTGAGCGGACGGCCGAGAAATAAATCGCGAGCAGCCTTTGACCGGGTGGGCTCTCGAGGTACGTCGTTTCTTACAGAGAGAAAGTCCCGTGAATTATACGGAGGACACGTGGCTCGATTCTCCCCGTCCTCGTCGGGGATAGATATTCGCGATAGGAATTTTCTCGCGAGCTTTCGACGACGCTTTGACCCGAGAAAAGGGCTTTATTCCGTCCTCTCTTTCTTGCTCGGCTTTATCGTTCGCGTTCTTTCTTTCTCGCGGGCTGTTTCTGTCGCCGCGACTCGGCCTCTTCTGGTCGCCGAGCGAGGGAGAGACAGCGAAAAGAGCTAAAGAGGGGGAAAGATGATCGAGAATACAAAAAGACCACGCTGGCTACGCCGGTCGAACGACTCTTGCACGACAGTCAACGTATGCGTATATGAGAGTGCAGGCGCGTAGAACATGTTCCTCTCGAAGAAGAAGAAAGGATAGTATGCGTAGTTATCGGAAAAATGTCTGGTATGCGAACTGTCGCTTTTTCGTCTTCTTCTCCGTTTCGAGTAGAACCCTTGTAGACCGATGATTTTCTCGGAGGATTTTTCGAAAACGTGACGCATCGATCGATCGACGGTAGAATTTTCAGGAGGGGAGCGCGAAGATTTCGAGAGGCGAACGAGAGGCGGCTGCATTGTTCTCGTCATCTAATAAGTCTGCTGGCGAGACGATTGTTCGAGGCGAGAGCGTTTTACGGCTACGCCCTTGTAATACGTACAACACGTACGTACGTAGATATCGGCACGGTACTCGGTAGGTTTCTCGCATTCGCCCGGAGGCTGTGGGCTGCGCGATAATGCACCGACATGCACATTCCTCGATTTCCTGCGTCTCCAATAACGTGGGTAGCCGTAGCCGTGTATTCGCGGCTTAGACCCGACACGTGTTCACCTTTTACCGATTCGAACACCACCCTTTACGAAAATAAAAGAAAATAAAAGAAAACAATTATTCTCTATTTCCGAATTTCTAACGAATCCTCGAAAGTTTTTACGATATCAAGAACGGAGATAAGAGAGAAGGTAAATGTCCGCCTACAATTGGATCGATACGCGCGTATTAACGGGCATAAATTATTGTAAAAGGTTAATTGACATTCCGTGATATCCAGTGGATAATTCGGTTCGATGGTTGTGCTCGATAACCAGTTGG
Source organism: Megachile leachella (assembly GCA_963576845.1). Lineage (NCBI taxonomy): Eukaryota > Metazoa > Arthropoda > Insecta > Hymenoptera > Megachilidae > Megachile > Megachile leachella. Next base: position 16,388,713 of record OY756257.1, read on the forward strand.
TTGGCGTGTCGGGTTGCGCAATTGTTCGCGAGCAACCGCTCTAGCCGATTACCAATGCGTCAACCAACGCGTACAATAATTCCGGAATTTCGTTCGGTTTATTCGTACGAGTACGAGTCTATATTTAGAATCGTGATCCATGGAGAATAGACGCGTTTCCATGTTCTATGCTTCATTATTCTCGCTTCTTGTCGGCCGTTAGACGGCCCAAGGATACGTATCGAGTTTGTCGTGCCAGGGGATAAACCAGGCCACTTTCACGTTTCGATATCCTGCCATGAAATACGGGATAACGAGGACGGTTCGTTTTCAAAAGACATTATGTATACCTACACCTACAGGATCTTTCTAAAATTACCCGCGGTCGCATTTAATCCTTCAACTATGCCATAATCGAACGCGTAAACCTGCCGTTTCTCCTTTATCGATAACGACGCGTCTTGCACGATTTAACTACGGGTTATCCTCGAATTTTTATTTACCGTCAACAGATCATCGATATTCGAAGCAAACGAAAGACGAGCTCTTTCTATCCGAATACCGAAGATCGAAGCAAAAATAAAAGGATAACGATAGAATCGGGAACGACGAGACGTTGTTCGAGTTTTGTCGAAACTCTTTCGGAAGTTTCCCATAATCGATCGACCTCGACGGAACTATCTGATCGTAATCTTGTTCGGGATCGAGACAGAGGCGAAACCGGAGGATGAAAAAAAGGTTATCTCTACGGCTCAATTAGCCTACCAAGAATGGCGTCTAAAGTCCACGCGTAAGGTCGATAGTTTGAAGAGTAAGCTAATCGACTTCCATGATATACATTCTTCGAGATTACCTATTGATCGGTCAATCGATCGATAGAAACGGAAACTGGTGGAAAGTCGAAAAGTGGCGAAGAAGGCGAAGAAGGCGAAGATGCAGAGAGCAGAGTGGAAGTCGGAAGTTACTAATAAGAAGCAACAAATTTCCATATTACGTATGCGCCTGTTGTTCGCGTCGTTGGAGAGGATTTTCTTCGTTTTCACTTGGACGTTGCTACACAATGTCCAAGTGAAAATTTGCTCGTGAAAGACGATGCCGAGGATGCGAGTGACGCGCGTTGAAAAGACGGGGCGAACTTTCCGACGAGAAGACGAGAAGAGGAGCCGAAAGAGGCGCGCTCGGTCTTGGAATGCCTTTTCGAGTTTCTCGCCAAGTGGCCATCAGTTCGAAGCGCCGCGCCGCACCGCACCGCTCATCCGAGCCAGCCGGATTCAAACGAAATCACACGGATTTACATATTATGATTTACATCCTTGTCCTCTGCCTCCTCTGCTCTTTCTCCTCCATCTCCTCCTCCGCCACCTTCTGCTTCTACTCGTCTCCGTCCCGCGTCGCTTCGACAACGTCCGTACACGTCTTTTGTCTCACGTTTTTCTCCTTTCTTTACTTTGCTCTATGCCACTTTATGCTATTCTAATCTGTGGAAATCTTCCAACAGTTCGGAATCTTCTTGTCGACGGAATTATTCGGAATTACTCGAGGAATAACGATTAAAATACTGCTCGATATGGAATAACGATATTTACCGACGGTATCGAGTAAAGTTGTTACCGAAAACGTGCGCGGACGCGTATACGGTATTTTATAATTCCGTCGGTGATCGCGCTGGAAGGTTTCTTACGTTCGACGTCGTTGAAGGGCTTCGAATACTTGTACGGACTCGTACGTGGCTCGTAGCCAACAGTTTGACTAGTCAAGGACAGCGTGGAACATGGAATTCGATTCTATCGAACGCGAAAAAAGAGAGAAGGAAAAAAATTGAACGATCTAAGGTCCATTGAAAGCACCGCGCCTCGAACCGTATCGATCGAATCGTAGGCGGAATAATACGATTTGTTCGTGACGCGGTTATATAGGTACGTAAGTAGGTACGTAGGTACTTATGTACGTAACGATTCGCTTTCATTCATAACAGATTTAAAGCGGTCCTCTTAACCGCGAGCGTTTCCTCGTTACAAATCACGCGAGTACGTTGAAAGAAAAAGGCAAAGAATCGTGGACGACTTACACGGGGTTCATCTCGTTCGACCTCGATCGACCTCGTTCGACCTCGTTCGACCTCGTTCGACCTCGTTCGACCTCGATCGAACGACGAAAGAAGTACGAATAAATTCTCATCGAATCTCGATACAGGCAAGATATCGCACGCGAAATCATTAACATCGCGCGTATCAAGATTTACGATATATCTAATTACTTACTACGTTACATCCATTTGCCTTCTAATATAACATCGCGTTATAATTTCGGTCTCTTAGCTGGAAGGCTCCTAACAATTAGTCTAACAATTAGCCTAACAATTAGCCTAACAACTAGCGACGAATAGGTTATTTTAGTGCGTCTACATGGGAGGTCTGTCTTGCTCGAAGTAAAGCAGATCGGTTGCGATTATCCTGTATTTGATCGCGTTGTATCGGAATCGTAAAAACGAAATAAAATCGTGGAAAAAACGGCGCGATTAAAAATGAAGAGGTTAAAGCGGGTAGCAAAGGGTGTCGAGAAGAAAAATAAAAATATAAAATCTGACGGGATGGGAAAAAGTACATATATTCGGCAACAGTTTTATAATCACCAACAGCGCCGCGTAGCTTTCAAGATTCACCGTACGAAATACAGCACACGAAATTCAGGCTGTCAGCATCGGTGAGATGCATAATTAAATGTTGGCTGTCCGCGGGTGCGGAGAAGGAAATCACACTCGCAAACGTACACATATATAACCAGATTACAAGACGAACAAAGAGAAGAGAGAAGACGAGAAGGGAATCGAGAGCCGGGAAGATTTGAGAAGCTCAGAGAAGTTGCACGAACTCGCGTGTCGCTCGTAGCCAACGGCTCGCATAGTCAAAGGCAATATAAAAGCTATAGAGTGTGGAATTCAACCTCCTCTCAGCTTGAGACTCGAGGTCCACACGCTTTAAGACTCGCTTCTTCGAGGCTCGATATTCTTCGAGACTCTCCTTTAAGAAAGAGAGGAGACGCTGGAGAGACGAACAGAAGAGGAGGAAGAAGAAGAAGAGGAAGATGCCGCGAACGAGGAGGAAGAGGAGGAAGAAGAACGGAGAGAAAGAGTCTGAAACGAAGCATTCTGGTTCCCGTGATGCTAGCCGTAGGCTTCGTGCGGCTGTTCCTCTCGCTTCGCATGCTTGAAAGTCGGTTCACGAGCGAGACTTTGGTCCCGAGACAGAAGAGGAGTATATACGCTTCTCTCCTCCGTTGGTGTTCGAGGCCGGTCGTTTCGTTTTAAATTGATCGACGAGCCACCGTAGCTGCGTATCGTCCAAAATATCGAGATTTAAAGTGGACGAATAGATTACGCTGGAATGTCTCGGCATAGGTACCGCGATCCTTCAAAGAATTTCAACCATTCTTTCTTTCTTTCCTTCCTTCCATCCTTCCTCCTTTCTTTCTTTCTTTCTCTCCTTCCTTCTTCATCTTCTTCTCTTTCTTCTTTTATACGCATCGTCTTCTTCGTCGATATCGACGACGTATCTACGTCTTCTCGTGTCCGATCGTCACGGACGCGTTTAATTCCTCTCTCTTCTTCCTTTATTTTCCATCCAGGGGTAGAATTTGATGTTTCTCTTCTGTTCTTGCCTGATCGAACTGTTTTTTATCGATTTTTCCTTCTACCGAGTGGCGCGTGTAAAACCGGTCGAATGTTTTTTTACCTTAACCTTCTCTTCTTCTTCTTATCTACTTCGTAGAAATGTTCGGTTATACCTCTCGATTCTCGACCGACAGCGCTCTCTTGCTCTTAATTCGAAACCTTCTGTTATCGTATTTATTATCCGTTATTATATCTACGCTTTAGATTGCCACCGAGTTTTATGCGCTATGCACTAGCGCATACATTTTAGTTACCTATAAAGTTACCTTAGTTACCTTAGTTACCTTAGTTACCTTAGTTACCTTAGTATCGATCGATGAAAACGCGGAGGTAAGAGAACGAAGCGAGGGAAAAATATCGGTTTTCCGTGGCGCCGCTTTCTAAACCGCGGTAATACGCGGTTAGGTGGTTTATTCGGAGCGAACCAGAACCAGGTGGGGACATTAGAAAGGACGGAATGATAATCGAAGGTCAAGTACTGAATGTTCCGTTTGTATCGTCTCGACGATAGTCGTGTAGGTATAGCATTACCGTTACGCGAAAGAAAAAGGAACGTCGAAGGGAGTAAATTTCGTTATCGAACAGAGGATCAGTCGAAAGTTGAAAGTTCGAGGTAAAAGTAAAGGTTCGCGATACCGGTTACGGAAGAAAGGGAAACTCCTCGATGAGCCGCGAATCAATCTCGATACGAACAACTAATTTCGTCTAATCTAATCTAATCTATAGGAGATTCGTTCGGAATACGCGTTGGAAACGCTCGATTCGCGAGCGACGTTTGCGATCGAAAAAAAGTTTGCAGCATAGAGGGAGGTCCACGCGAACGGAACGATCGCTTTCCGCTTGTAATCGTAATTATTATCGCGGAAAGAAAAGTTTTCGTGTTAGAAGAAGCGTATCGCGAGAGGACGAAGGATCGATGAAACGACTAAGAAGGAACGAGCAAATTCCTCGATGTTCGGCACTATGTGATTATCATATCATAATAACGGCGCCGGTGCTATTATGCTTTTAACGTAGTGCTACACTTTGCTTCGATGGAGAAAGTTAAGGACCGGCACGGCGTGGAGCGGCGGAACGACGGATAGTAGAAAAATTAAGGTACACTTTACGGCCTACCGAACGCATTAAGATCCTGCTCGGACGGCTACCGTCTTAAGAAATATCGCGATGCTCTTAAAAAAGAACACAGACTGCGACCAAATTAAGAAGCTGCTTTCAACAATCGTTCGATATATGTAGTTCGATACTGTTCTATGTCAGTAGAGCCTATTTCCTCGAAACTAATTTCTTTCGAACCGCGATAATTTTAGTTCGATTCATCGAAACAACAATCGTATATACGTATTATATATATATAATAATAAAAGGTAATGTTAACTTTGAATGGAAATATCGAAGGTGGTGGATGATAAACGAGACAGGCCGTATAGCAGGCGCGGACTAGCATTGTTTGCGAGACTCTTTTCAGAGCTGGAAGAGGCATAAGCCGAGGAAGGTGACCTCGTGGAACCGGCGATGCAGACATAGTCCTTGGAAAACGATCCGCGATGCCAGCCATCGAGGTTGTCGCTTCGCGTTCGCTCCGTGTTTCGCGCTTTCGCCAAACTACCTAGGTATCTGCCTTCTTCTTCCTCCGCTCGTAACCGCAATTTACAAATCTTTCGGTGTCTTACTTATTTATTATTCGAAATTCTCTAATTTCTACGAAACGATTGAAAAACGAACAAGATCAATATTAATGTTTAACTAAAAGTTAAGCGCAGTACATAAATCGTCCTCCTAATTACGTGCAAAGTAACGAGTTTTATGTCATAAAACGAACTCGTAAATATTCTCGGTCGAAGCAAGTACCGGTATCTGACCCGACGCGATGTCGGCTATAAAGTATTCACTGTTTCTACTATCATCGAGCGTTACCGGTCGACGCGACGCTTGTAAAAACGAAGAAGAAACGCGTACGGGAGGGACGTTGAACGCTTGTAAAAACCAGCATCGATACCTCCTCTGCTCTCGCCGTTTACAACCGAACGTTATATCACCGTATTGTCGTGGACGTTTTTTACTTTACGACAGCCCGTTAACCCGGCCAATCTAAACGCGACGTTCGCTGGGAATCGCGCGAATTTGTAAAACAGCATTTCGGACGGTAATAACTGTTCGGTTGGAATAATTAATTCGAACGAATCGTCGTTAATACAACGGACGAATACTCCGTTTAATAGCTAATCCGTCTAAGACTGTTCGAAGGAAGAAGTAATTTCTAGCGAAATTATCGAGTCCAGCGAACGATATTCGATACACTGCTACCACGCTTCCGAACAATTAGCCGTACAATAGAGAATTCGTTTCCTTTTTTCTTGCAACGCAGAAATTCTCTGCGGAGGCAAACACAATGCTTACAACCGGCATTATACCGATTGCACATTTACTCTTCGAAGAGAGGGAGAGAAAGAGCTTTTTGTCTCGCGACGCTCTAATTCATGCCTGTACAAAAGTATTCCTCACGGTCCATCGCTGGATGACCTTCGAAGTGGGGCCTTTATTAATGAGGGTATTCTCTATGCTCCCCCTTTTTAACCGTCTTTTGCTCGCTGACACTCTTTTTCGTACCGCTTTTACTTCCCTCGCGAATCAACCTTCTTCTTTTCTTATTATCCCTTTTCGGATCTTATTTCCCTTTCTTATTTCTTAACGTATTTACGCGAAATACCACGCATTACTCCGGGCTACGTGTTATGCCGGGCTACGCGCGCGTAAAGCGTACATTTTCAAAGGTGTTCGATGGCTATATTAGTTATCCGCGAATCGTAATTTATTAACGATTTATCGGCGATATCGCGCCGATAACGAAACTTTCACTCGAGTTGTTTCCGCGTGGAAAAAATCTCGCGTCCTCCGAGTTGCCGAAGGACGTTTAATAAATCAATTTTTTAGTATCGTAGTCGAGCGGACAGAGATCGAAAATAATCGACCGTTCGAGAAAGAGGAGAATTCGTATAAAAGGTAGAGACGTAGAAACGTTGATTTACAGTTTGAACTCCGATATAAAGTTGGTTTTATAGCCGATGCGATGCGTGGTGGGCCGTAAAGTCGTCCTTTAAATCCAAACGCGTAACGTTCGATCCTTTACGAAAGAGAGAAGAAAAGGGTCCCTAGCTCCCTGGCATTCCGTGTCCTGTCTAGATCGTCATCGCGACCTCTCTTCTTCTCTCGCGTCCATCACGATCCTTACACCTACATGCGCCGACTATTGCCAGCCACTGCTAGTAACGCGATATACGTAATGCTCCGCGTAACGCGACAGACTTCGTATACGAACATTAAAAGATAGTTTCTCTCCAGTGATCCGAGGATCGACTTTGTACGAGGTAGTCGATGTTTGCCGGAGAAGAAATCGTAGCGAATATATCGAATTCGGTGAAACTGGCTCCTAGAGAAACGGACGTCGCGTCCATTTAACCGCGTCGAGTCTTGGCAAGAAATCGTTCCGCTAGAGTCGAGTCGATCTCTTCGGGAGAAGAAATTCTCCTCGAACGGAGTCTATCTTTGTCCGCGCGTGGCTGCCCGATTAATATTCCGCTCGTTTCTTCCTGGGACGAGCCGCGTTCCGCGTTCCGCGTACAACCGTATCGCGGAATGTCGCGCCTCGTTTCGAGCCGAGACGATACGGGCCACGGCGAATCTCTTCTCGCGATCGCGTCGCGCACGTTAGGGGCCTCTTCTGATAACTCGTCTTCTTTTTCTCCGTGAGACTAAATTTTTAAATCGACGGTAAACGGGGCTTTAGTTCGATCGCTTTGCCACCTTGTTAAAACGGCCAACAATTTTTTTTTTTTTGCGATTCTATAACAAGATTTCCGACTGTCCGAAAGAAGCGACACGAGACCTGTGGAAAACGATGACAACACGCTCGAGGAATACGATTCGAAATAACTAGTTAGAAGGAAAAAAAGAATCGACACGTGTTTACACGATCGAATACCTATGTTTTCGATACAATTAAAAGACGTGAGAGAAAAAGGAGAAAACGAAGAAGGCAGAAAAAAAGGAAGAAAAAGAAAAAGAAAGAAACGGAGGTAGTCGAGCCAGCTCCGCCCTCTTTGTTCTTTTCCATTTCGATGCTTTCATTCACGGATTCTCGATCCTACAATCCGAACGAAATTTTCTATTCGTTCGGGTATTCTTCTTCTTCTTCTTCTTCTTCTTCTTCGTTTCGACTAAACTTTTCAAACGCGATCTTGATTCGCATAAATAGGACATTTCAAGCGGAAATATCAATGACGCGGTCGAATTTCGCGTATCTCGCGAAAGGACGACAGTTCTTTTCTTTTTCTTTCGGTTTCACGAAACGATCAGGAATTCCGTACAAAGTTTCATTCCGGCTGATCGTAATCGGAGAGTCGACGACATAAATCGAGCCGTAAGAAGAGTTTCGAGAAACGACCACGAGTCGTCCGGATTAAAACCGCGTAAGGATTTTTCTTTCGCCGATTTCGCGTGTTTCGCTGTTCGCTGGAATCGTGTCGTGATTTCTACAATACGTGTACACCTTATGTCCTGGACAATCGTGTTCGAAATTTATCGCGCAACCGATATAAAGCATCGTTTTGTCGTCAACAACGACACCACACCAGCGAACTTGTTACAATATTATTTATACGCGCTCGATAACGCTATTAGTTAATCGACGCGAACAACTTTTCCCTGGACGAATTCTTTCTCGAACGAGGTACCGCTCGAGACATCGGTGAGCGTTACAGGCGAACGGTGCTCGTACTCGACCGATTTTCTTTTGTTTTTTTCGCTTTCTCTCGGTCGCTCTACACATACGCATTTTTTGGTACACCGAACAGAAAGAGAGACAAACGCACACGCGCGCGCTCGTACAGTCAATAGCGAAAGTCCGTATAAAGCCCGCTATGATTCGATGATGCGAACGTAACGACGCAAAGTACTATTTGTCATTAATCAATTGAACATCTTTACAACGATAATAATTATTAATCTTTTTCTTGAATTCTTCGACTTTGAATTAAAATGACTCCAATTCCTTTCCGCTGCTTTGGAAAAATATCAGATCCGTGCCGTTATCGATAGCTAACAGCGATACGTCGATAAAAATTTGTATCGAAATATCCTTCGTATAGGAGCAAGAGTTTCGCGAGCGACTGTAAGTGTCTTTACGTATGCCACGTGTGAGTACAGTCTCTAAATCCGACATCGTGTGCGAGCATCGAGCGTGTTCTCGATGGTGCGTGTGCGCGTGTGCGCGTGTGCGCGTGTGCGTGTAACACGTAGGCAAGAGTTCCCGCGGGGCTCAATCGTTATCGCCAGGGCCTTATCTCGTCTTAAGACTTCTTTGCAAGAGCAACGCGAGGAAGGCCCTTCTGCAATTATCCCCCTGTCCTCTCTTCGCCTCTCCATACTCTCGCTGTCCGATCTCTCTCTTCCTCTCTATCTATCTATCCATCTCTCTCCCTCTTTCTCCCTGTTCACCTTTCGAAACGCTTCTGCATCGTGTTCCTTCTCCCTTTTACCTTCTACCCTCTAGCCCCTTACAGGCACCACTCGATCGGAGAATTTGATTTTTCCGCGACACAGCGCGACGCGATATAACGCGATACGTCGCCACGACGAACAAGACGTCGCGTTGTTCGCGATATTTCTTTCAATTTTTATCTCTCCATGCGTGCAATATTTATTCGAAACTTTCCGAAACTTTCGAATATGAAAATTCTGTTCGTTAACGAGAACGAATGCAGAATTCGAGATACGAGAATCCAAAGATACATTCGGTATCGCGAACGCGCACGATTTATCCGTAGAAGTAGAAGCAGTAATACTTTGGCTCGTTGTCTGATCAATGACGCTCTCGTTCCACTACAGTACGCTACGCTACCCGTCTCGAGTAATTTGTAAGCAGCGTTTAATCGAATATACGTAGAGTTGAAATTTTGCAAAATCGATGAGAATAAGACGAGCAAGAAAAACAGTAATACGCGGCAGTCTCATCGATCAGGCGTGACTGTAAGATCATAACCGATATCTACATATTAGTTAATGATAATATGGGTTTGGTGGTCGAGCGAGAGGGGTTCAAAATCGAGGGATGATTTATCATTGTCCCCCCGAATTCGTATTTTCTCCACACGGAGGAGCAAAGCGGAGGAGCAAAGCGGTGGAGCAACGCAAAGACGAGGGGTGCGCCAGTACCGAGGCTGCACCGAACTGCACCAAACCGCGCCGATCTGCACCGAGGTACGCTGGTCGGCGGAGGGCCTGACAGTCACTCAATGAATTATTGGCCATAATAGCAGTGGCAGCGAGGTTCTCTCTTGCATCTCGGCCCTCGTAACCCGTTGGCGTTCCACCGTCATCCTCGCTCTCGCCCTCACCCTCTCGCGATACGTATTGTTGCTCTACACTGTACACTCTGCGCTCTCACTAGGGCAAACCGCTACAGTTAACCGCTGGAATCCGACTCGATCTCGATATCCTCGATGTCGCGTCGTTGCTTTCGAACTTGTCTCTAGATTCTCCGCTCACGAAATACGCTCGTCGACGTTTCGGGCTTTTCGCTATTTAAACGTTCTCGACAAATATTGAAAAGCGCAAAAGCGATTAACGTAAAGGAGACTAAAAAGCTCGATTATGTCCCCTTCCAGCGATATATGTATATTACTACTCCGGTATTACTGCTTGTTGAAATAACGATAATCGTTATCGGATAATAATTATTATTACCCCGATTATTATTGCGCTAGTCGTTGTTCTTATCGTTTTATCGTCGTTGCTTCCTCGGATGTCTAGAAACTATACCGTAGAACGAGGCTGTTGCTTGCGACGGTGACGAGGATGGTGCTTGACTCGAGAGTCGGCTAAAGGAGACGCGAGCTTGTTCGAAAGAGGAGAAGAGAAGAGAAGAGAAGAGAAACGCGAAGGTAAAGAAAGAGTAACGAAGTAAAGAGAAGAAAAGGGAATAAAAGGATAAGAAGGTAGCAGGGGGAGAAGGTAAAGAGGAAGAGCAAGGTAGCAGGGGTGAGAAAGAACGAGGCGGAGAGGAGGCGGAGAGGAGGCGAACAGTGAAGAGAGAAGGGAGAAGAGTACCTACGCATTGCAGCAGACATTATGCTAATCTGCGAGCGAGGATGTATGCCCGATAAGCCGACTGGCTGTGCCTCGGTATATATAAGTCCCCTTCTGCCAGCAGTGAAGCCCAGGGGCCCCACGCCCTCGATCTCACGTACGTGTACATTACTGGGATCGTTGTGTGAGCGACTGCGTGCCTTACATTACGTTACCTTGCCGTTTCGTACCCGCCCGTTATCTTCCTTTAACGAAAATCTGGAAGAGCATTTGGTTGTCTCTCGAGGGCTCGAAACGCGTCCTCGTCGCGGTACGCGACTGATTTTTCGTACCGTTAGCGTTACCGTCCCCTTATTCTCTCTCTCTCTCCCTCTCTATGCCCTTCTACGCCCTTTTTCTCGTTCCTCCCCTTTTTACACCAAGCACCTTTTTATTTCTTTCCAAACAACTCGTGACTGTAACAGCGACACTGGCATACCGATAGTCTACGGGTTAACGTTCCTTATACTTTCTTTTTTCTTACCGATTTATCCCACCTGTAGCGTAACGATACGAGCATAACGACCACAGAAAATCAGTAATCGATTACTTATTCTGTATCAGGGAGAGAGATCTTACTCTCTAGAATTAGAATTTGCAAGATTCCACATAAAAAGAAAAAAAAAAAAAAAAAACCAAGATAGCTCGTTAGATATCGATGGGAGGTCGATTCTTCTCCCGAAGAAGTTTTACAAGCGTTTGCCGTTACGATACTCGGGACAGAGAATTATACGTTCGGGAAGAGAGTATTCTTCGACAAAACGGAGGGAGAAAGAATGCTTCCACGAAACGTTTTCGAATATTTCAATACAATGGTCCATTTACTGGAAATTAAGCGGACCGGACGACACGCGACACGGTCCAAGTTCATTTTTAACCTCCTCCGAGTAGTATTAACCCCTTACAGCTTAAGCGGATGCCTAAAGGATATTCGACAGACAGCGGCGCGCTCTATTAAAAAATCTTTTCTTTCGTTGGTTCGTTCGAAACCGCTTTAGCAATATTATACGCGAGAAGACCAGAGAAGACATACGTAGACGAAACTGGATGGAATACCGGAGGAGGTCGATTCGGTCGAGGCCGCGTCGCGTGGCAAATTTCCCAGGCATCGATGTCTTCCACCGTTGCGCAGCGCCGCGCCGTTGCGATGTCGCGTTCGCGTTCACTGGGATTCTCGCTTAGAGCAGAGGACACGGAATTTCGCGGCTGAGAGAACGCGCCAACACGGATATTTGAATCGCATTGTATTAAAATGAACTCGATCGCATGCGACGCCATTCTACGTCACAATCCTACCATTTCGGCCACGAAACCTATGAAAATTTATCGATTACCACCCACGATGATTTTTCTCCGACTGTAACCGTCATCGAAACGGAATTAAAAGTCGTACAGGAAAAGACCACCGACGGACGAGTACGCGCGTAAACGTTTCCCTTCTACGAGGCGTCGTTCCAGTCCGAAAAAATTCATCCCGCTCTCTATCTAATTACATCCAGAGACATTGTACGTTACTATTGTTGTTTCCTAACGGAAGATTAATCCGGGAGAAGGAAAATGCAATCACTATTTTTATTTCTCTTCAACTCGTGTAACTCTTTAATCGTCGAGCCGCGGTTCCTTTCAAGAATTCTACAACCGTTCCTTTCCTTCTTTCTTTTCTGCCTTCTTCTTGTTTCTCTTCTTCGATATCGGCGACGTACATATCTGCTCCTCGTGTCCGATCATCGAGGACGCGGACACATTTAATTCTCTCGACGGATCTTTATTTCTTTATTTTTCGTCCGGGCCAGAATTGGATGACCAAACGTTTTTATCAATTTTTATTTTCGATTAAGTCTGCCTCAACGTTTATACCGGGTCAATCTATTTTTTTTTTTTTCACGAGACAGTATAAGATCGATTATCGATACGTTTTCACGAGGCAAGATTAAGAGTTCCGTCGAGATCGAGGTGAATTTTCCGATTTTCGCGACAACGATCAAAAGACAAAAATGAGAAAAAGATCGGTGTAGAAAGAAGAAGAATAAAGAAAAGAGAAGACCATGCGGGGAGCCAGAAATAATATTTCAAAATTAATGTCATGCGGAGGCTTCGAAAGGGGTCCGGTGGGTTCCGCACCACCTTTCTGCATAAGATAAGGAGCCTGTTGGCCATCGAGCCAGCAGAAAGAAGGCATCCTTGCCGAGGGTGCGACCACTCTTGCCAACCTCTTTCTTCCTTTCGACCGGACCGGACGTGGACGCGTTACCGGTCGTGAAGTAATTCTTCTAGCAAAGTCAAATAGAAAGTATTTTCGTGGATCACTAATCGAACACGGCGAAATACGTTTAAGCGAGCTTTTAAGGAACTTTTAAGGAGCTTTTAAGGACCGGCGAGACGTTTCGAAACATCGCGCTTCGGACGGAAGAACAACGCGAACACAGAGTGTCGAGGGAACACCGAGAAAGAAACATCGTGGAACGACCGAGTGAAAGCGCGAAATGGAAGGAGAAGAAGAAGGAGAGAAGGAAGATGGCTAAGAATGCGCAACGAAGAATGCAACAGCGTAGAAGGAAGAGAGAACCTTCCGGTAACGGCGGTGCGTTAAACGAAGAGCGAGAAGAGAAATGGGCGAGATGAAAAGGACGAACAGGAAGAGCGTAAGAGCGAGCAGGCGCGTAGGACGAAGCGAGAAGAGGAACGACAAGAGTATCCTGCGTGCTGCAAGGTAGACTAATACCGAAAGGTGCAGCCTTCTGGCAAGAGAAAGACAAGGAAACGAAGGATGCGACCGGTGGACTCGGGAAAAGAGAAGAGGGAGACAAACTTTTCTCTTCTATTATTCCTCTTTCTCTTTCCATCGTGTGGAAAGAGCTTTCTCTCTTATTTCTTCGCGCGTTCTAGACACGTAACCATGTTTTCGGCTAACGCGCGAACAAACGACGCAAAGCGGCGACAGAACGCGTAGAAATTCCTAATTAGCAGCTATCGGTTTCTTGAAAAATACCAGAAATATATTTGGTTTGATCCCAACGGTGTCCTCGTTCGAATCCATCTTTTCGTTAAGGACGGTGATATCGTAGCGAATCGAGACGACGATATATACATTATATCGAACGAGCCATTCTCCAAAAGAGGATGCGGGTCTTCCGAGAAACGTCGATTTTACGCGAAAAATCGAAAGGCACAAAAGAGAAGAAGGAGAAGAAGGAGAAGAAGGAGAAGAAGAAGAAGAGAGAAGGATTCCTCGAAAGCTTGTATCTTTTCATAATCGGTTGACCTTCGCATAGTGATCATTCCTCGGGACTATGTCCCCGGTAAAATACTACTTGGTTGGTCCTCCGCTTTTTATCTCGCGGCTCAGAAGCGCACGCTCGCTAATGACCGTCAGATACGGTTCGAACGTTTTCAAACCGACTCTCACGCTTACTTTACCCACCAACCAACGACTCGACGATGGTTCCCTCGAAGCTCGTGCGTCTTCTTCTATCCTACGATCCATTTGCAAATATTTTTTTTTTCTATTCGCTACTTTCCATTTCGCGGTGAAATATAACACCTTTGGATATCGTAAGATCGAATATCCATTAAACTCCTTCTAGTCGTTCTTCTTTTTCTCGATCGATACACGACTTCTCCCTCTTTCCGGCATAATTCTGGCAAAATTCTGGCAAAATTCTGGCAAAATTCTGGCAAAACGATCGGAAATCGACGCGTCGGATAACGTTCGAAACCGCGCGAAAAGATTACGCGTTCACGAGCGAGCGCAAGAAAAGTTATTTCTTCTTTAGTTCTTTAAGCTTACTTCTTTAATACCGTAACGCGTTCGTAAGCAGGTACGAAATCGTATATATGTTATAAGTAGTATTTGCCGGTATATTCGTCGGTCCAACGTAATTTCAGACCACTTTTACGAGGTCCAGAAGAACACCGGGCACACGATAAAACGTCCTAAATGCGCAACAAGGTCCTTAATGATGTCATAATTGAATAATGCCCATAATCTTCCACGGATCAGGCTCGTTGCCGTTTCTTACGTTGCTTTCCGTCGAACGCTTTAAATTGATGCAGTTACACAGGTAAATAGCAGGTCGGCTAAAAACTGGCCGATTTCGCGGTAAAAACATAGACGATAGAAACGAGTATTAATTTGTAAGCCGCACCAACGAGCAACTCGATCGTTTCAAGTACACGGTCCCCTTCGAATCTAGTTTCTACGCTATTCGTTTGTTGGATTTTTCTCGGGACACTTATGCCGCTGTTTGTCCACCGACGAAAAGTTTCTATCTAGGTAACCTCCTGTCGCGACCATATTGGAAGGAAGGAATGGTGGAATACCGGAAAATATTCGTCAGCCGTTAACAGTGGACGTTAACAGAAACGAAGAGCAGAACGGGACAAGGGTCCGACAAGCAACAGGACAAAGGACATTCGTTAAACGTCGTCGAGGTAAATCGTCGATCGATCTCCGGGAAAGCGTGAAAGAGTCAGCAGCAGGTTGAAAACCTATGAAATTATACGCTGGGAATACCTGGTTTTCTCGAGTGCTCGGTGTCAAATGTCGAGGAACATCGGAAAAGCAGGTAGAGATTACGAGGAACAACAATGCGTAGGTAACCGTGCGGCTAGAAAAGAAGGAACTTTGGCAAAAAGTTCTTTAAAGGATCCGTGCGAGACGAAAAGAGAAACGAGACGAGAGGATGAAAAGAAGAAGATCGAGGAGATATACCCACGGGGCACGGGATGATCGTCCCGTAGGACGTAAGAGAAACGGTATGCGGTTCTGGAATTTCCTCCTCCCTCTCTCCCTCTCTCTCTCCCTCTCTCTCTCTCTCTCTCTCTTTCTCTCTTTCGCCCTTTCGCCCTCTCTTTTATTTTTCGTCCGCAACCGCGATCGTTTCAATAGACGAATCTCGAGGTTGCCATTGGTTCCTGCTGCGAGTATTCTAAGGTGACATTTCCACAGGACTAACAAGAGTAATATTTCAATGGACCCTTATGCGTTCCTTCTTATGGATCGCCGTGCGACCTGACCAGAATCTTCCCCTTTCAAAAGATATTTAGGATAGCCCGATAACTTTGCCCAATTCGAATATTTCAATTATTTCGAATAACAATTTCCATAGTATCCTGCGACGCGAACGCGTTTATAAACACTAATAAAAGAAGGAAATTCTTTTATTTTACCTACTCTTCGATCTCTCTCTTTCTCATCGCCCGGCTGTCTGTTCGTCTGTCTACGTTTTCTTTTAATCGATTTACGGTTCGTCCTCGGAAACTTTAGATAGCTGTGCGCGTACGAGCGATATCGATACGCCGACTTTCGTTCGAATGTGCAAGCTCATCCAGGATCATATCTCTTGAAATATCGTTCGCTGTTGGTAGAAACGCGCGGGCGGAACGGAGCTTAAAACCTCCCTCGTTAAGTAACGCTCTCCTTCGTTATTCCTTTCTCTCTCTCTCCTTTCTTCCTTTCTCTTCGGCTCGTATACCAATGGTCCTTTAGACTCGAAATTGTCTCGTTCCTGTTACGATTAATTTCTTTCCCTTTTTCTTCTTATTTCGACTTTTTTCTCGTCCCCTTTATCTTAACGGCGATCGTAACCCTGCGGGTTCGTAATTCGATCAACGAAACGCGCAGAGATTTCGCGCTCGGGAACCTAATTTTTTATCGATATCGACTCGCGAGCAACGATTCTTCTCTTATCGATTCGAACGAGGAGAGAATAGAAGAGGTTAAGTGATTCGCGTAAGAAGGAGGAAAAGGAAAGGGTAGAAGAAGAAGGAGGCGAGAGAAAATTCGTGGTGTTCGCAATTCCTCACGCCCACAGATTTCATTTCTACCAGGGAGATGTCGTTTCGTTCCGATTCTTCGCGTTGTGCCTTCTAAAGAAGACGTTGAAAAATGAACAGGATGACGATTGTGATTACATGGGGACGAACAACGACGGTAGAGACGGCAGAGCGAAACAGAGAGAAAAGAAGAAGATGATGATGATGATGATGATGATGAGCAAGTAAGAAGATTAGCGTAGCATTAAAGGTGCCATCCCCGCTTCCTTTATTTCGTGCCCCGTGAAGATCGACCGAGCGGAATGAACGCGACGAACTTTATAAATACGCCCTTGTAAATCATTTTCTGCGCACCGCGTTCGTGCAGATCGAATCCCCCGCGCTCGCAGAAACGCGACTAATAAACGAAACGATCTCGAATTGCCGCGAGATGCCGCGAGATGCCGCGAGAAATGCCGGAAACGTCTCGATCGTAACTTTCGATCCGCTTCCGGATCCTTCGATGCACTTTTAAACGTTTCGATCGAAACTTTATACATACGTACGTACGTATGTATAACGCACGTTGTAGACGCAAGTAACGATAAAAAAAAATTGAATTTCGCTTGAATCGAGAACGCGCCGGTGAAAACTCGGGAGCCAGCCACGGGCTCGCGAACGCGTGTGGGTTTGCCGTTCGTGCACCGCAATGGCCATACATCAAGATCGCGTTAAAGCCACTTTCTTAAATCAAACGCCGTGCCCCTCGCTTTATTTATATCCGTATTTCCTACGTTCTTTATCATCCCCTCCTTAAACTCCCACCATTATCGTGTTCGCGTACGAAATCGAAACTTTTCTAGGGTCGTTGATCGTTCGCGACGAACTTGAAACGCTCGACGTCTCCGAATCCTGACGACTCTATCGGATTCGATACTTTACGTTATTTCTCGTTAATTCGTTTCGTCGCACGCCCACGACAATTACGACATCGTGTTAACAACACCGTATTACGAATACGAGTTAGCCGATTCTCGTTTAATATCGGTAATTAAGTCCATTAACGTCGCGATTCTAACGAATGCTTGGTACCCGGTGAAAAACAATTTGACCGCATCTTCCTCTTCTCCTTTCTCGTCTCGTCGGTTCCTAATAGGTATACAATGTACACAGAGAGAGAGAGAGATACGTAACGCGCTAATGAAATTCGTCAATCGAAGGGCCAGCGAGCGAGCAGCCGAGCAAACGACAACCACCAACCACCGAGTTAGAGTCAACGTAGAATCGGATCCTGTTAATTTGTCGCCGGAAAAGCCATACTTGTCTCGACGCGATAGCGTTTTAAAAGAATTTCCTTTGCTCGTAGATGACACCGAGAGAAATTTCCAGATTATTTCGCCTTATTGTTTGGCTCGCGCGTTCACGGAGGACCGAGAAAAAAGCTCCGTAATACGAAGTCGATGCCCGGGCATGACATACTCGAATGAATATTAGAAAGAAATAGAAAGCGAAGAAGAATAAAGATAAGAAGAGGGCGAGGAGGAGAAAGAGAAGGGTCAGAGAAGGGACAAAAACGTTCGAAGCGCAGTCGGTTCCCGAACAGTCACAGATCCCACAGAGAGCGATAGAAGCAGGGACCAAACGACGAAGAAGACAGGAACGAAACGAAACGAGAAGGGAGAAGAGAATCCAGAAGAGCAGCAGCCAGGGAGAAGCAGCAACGACAACTGCAGCGGTCGCGCAACGAGCTAAGATGGGACCGACTTTTACCTACGTCCGGGCTGTTTGTATGCGTTCACTCGAGATCAAGTTTTTCTCGAGTTCTGAACCTCCGGCAGAGAGGCAGTCAGCCAACCTCGGACTCGAATCCAGCTTGATTTCCTGGCACGCGGTTCGTCTTGTCGTTTATTCTCTCCCACTCCCACTCGAAACCGCGTACCTGCTAGTTCTTCTTTCTCTCTTTCCCCCTTTCGCTTTTCCCCACTTATCAAGGAGGGATGCTTCGCGGTGAACACGTGCCCTTCCAAAACGAGATACGTACCTCTATGCTCCCCTTCGCCGTTCTCCTCGCTCCACGAGATTACGCTTATACTCGATTAGCGCGCGTAATTAACCAACTATTTAAATCGTTTCGATGAATTTTACTCTTGTCCTGTTACAGTTTCACGACTAATTCTTCCGACGTTTAACCAATAATATAACCGTAATTTAAATAAACGAAATTAATATTAATTTCGTTCTCGGCGATAGAGCTAAAGGTTATTTTCGATAAGAATAACGCGATACCGATACCGATAACCGCGTACAGCTTTCCTGGTCGAACGGCTTTCGCCGGATCTCGCCGGATCTTGCGAAAGCGATCGAATAACGAGAAATCGAGTTTTTCCGAGAGCGATAAACAGCCGCGTCTCGGAAACGGAGAAGATAGATAAGAGGTTTTTAAGGTGGAAGAAAGGTACGTAGGTGGATCGAAACGCGGGACGGTTTCCGTTCGAAAGAAATAAGCGAAGGAGCGCGCATGCCAAGAGGAAAGAGGAATCCGGTCGACAAAAAGCGGCGAATGAGTTTTGGAAGCCGGTGGATCATTAATATCCGCAGGATGATCAATCAAAGAACGTGGAACTTACTTTGGTAGACGTCGTACTGGGTCTGGTACCACCGACACCGATGGCGTACAGCTCCACCTCGTACCACTGGATTCCTGTTTCCCTGTCGAGAGCGGCAGCCGTCGACAATATACCTGTCCTCGAGTCGATGTCGAACAATCTGTCGACCTGGGGACCGCCGCTGCCAGCGGTCACGTTCGTCACGTAATATTCGAGATCGATATTCGATCTACGACTCCTGGCGGTCACTCTTAAAATGCTGGTACCGATCGGTTCGTTCTCGTACACGTTGCCCTCGATTTGCCCGCGATGTTCCCAAATCGGCCGATCGTCCACGTCCTCGCCGGGCACGATCAAAGTCAAATAGGTCTCGGTGGACCTTCGTTCCGCCTGGACGGCCTCGTCCGTCGCCCGAATCCCTACCTGATACTTCGAGACCCGCTCGAAGTTGTTCTTGAGGGATCGGGGAAGCTTCATGGTGAGGTGACCGGTCGTTCGATGGATCCGAAACATGTCCGAGTAGTTGACGCTCGAGCGAAGTAACTCGTAAGTGACCAGACCGTTGGTGCTCGAATCGAGGTCTCTCGCGACCAGCTGACTGACCGTCATCTCCTTCTGGTACTGATAATTGCCCTTCACGGGCAGAACAACGGCCGACATACTGACGAAGATCGGAGCGTTGTCGTTGATGTCCTCGACGATCACGATCACCAGCTTCTCCGCGGAGAGCCGGGCGCTCGGTGGATGAGCGGAATCGGTGGCGACCACCACCAGTTTGTACGTGTCGACTTCTTCCCGATCGATCGGTAACAGAGTGTGAATCACGCCCGTCGACGGATTTATGCCGAATCTGCGAAGCTGATCTTCCGGATCCTGACTGGCGATCGAATAAGTAACCACGCCGTTCTCGTTCGAGTCCGGATCCTCCGCGGTGATGGTCACTATGGGCGTGTGCACCAGGATACCTTCCCTGATCTGTCTTGCGATCGCGGTGTTCGGAAAGACCGGCGGATTGTCGTTGGCGTCGATCACCTCGACGGTCAAGCTGGTCACCGAGGTTAATCTGGGGTGACCGCCGTCGCTGCAGGTCACGTTCAGCGTGTATCTTTCTAGTTCCTCGTAGTCCAACGGCTTCTTCAGATAGAGCGTGCCGGTCAACGGATCCACGTAGAAAGTGTCTCTCCTGTTGCCGGCCGAAATAGCGAAGGCGAGTTCGCTGTTCGGTCCGAGATCGTCGTCGGTCGCTTTGAATCGCAGCAATTCCGTATTGGTCGGCGTCGTTTCGAGAACGGAGATCCTCGATTCGTTGTCGACGAATCGGGGCACGTTGTCGTTCTCGTCGAGTACCTCGACGTGAACGGTCGTACTGGAGGAGAGACGCGTTTCGAGTCCGGCATCGTGCGCCACCACCGTCAGCAGATACGAATCCGAGGTTTCGCGATCGAGTTCCTTCGTCAACGAGATCTGTCCAGTCGCTTCGTCGATGGCGAAGTGACCGCGTTCGTTTCCCTCCTCCAACGAATAGAACACGTCCCCGTTCAGACCCTCGTCGGCGTCCGTCGTGTACACTTTCAACAGCTGCGTGCCCGTCGCGGCACCCTCGTTCACCTGTACCTTGTACGGTAGCCTCTGGAACTGCGGCACGTTGTCGTTCACGTCGGTGATGTAGACGACGACCTTGACCCGATCTCGCAGACGATTCGGTCCGTTGTCGGTGACGGTCGCTTCCAAGGTGATATAACTGGTGCCGGTGTTGGCAACCAGTAACTCTCTGTCGAAGACGCGCAGCGACTTGACGAAACCGTTCCTCGGATCGACCACAAAGTCCTGTTGGCTGGCCGGCAGGGAGAAGACCAGGTCGGCGTTGCGTCCCGCGTCGCGATCGCTGGCCAATAATTTGCCGACGAACGTGTCCGGTGGCTCGTTCTCTCTAAGGTGGAAAACGAAACTGGAGTTGGCGAATTCCGGCGCGTTGTCGTTCTCGTCGATCACGTGCACGACCACCGGGACTACCGAGCTTCTCGAGGGATTACCCTGATCGGTGGCGGTCACCTCGAGCGCGTAATAGTCGCGTTCTTCGCGGTCGAGAACGTTCTTCACGTAGAGTTGTCCGTCGGGAAATATGCCGAAACGATCCTCGGCGTTGCCGTCGGTGACGCTGTACAAGACCCGTCCGTTGCGTCCGAGATCGACGTCGATCGCCGTCAGAGAGAAGAACCGGTCGTTGACCGGAGTCGACTCGACCAGCGAGGTCTCGTAGCTGGTCAACTTGAAGACCGGCGTGTGATCGTTGACGTCCGCGACGGTGATTCTTACTTGATGTTGCGCCGACAGCGGTGGATTGCCGGAATCGGTCGCCTGAACTTCCAGATTCAGCACCGTGCCGGGCGGAGCTCGTATCGGTTTGTCGAGATAGATGATGCCCGAGTTTTCCGTCACCCTGAACTGTTCCCCGGGATTATGCGTCAACGAGTAAGTTATCCTAGCGTTGCCACCGGCGTCGCGATCCCTCGCTCGAGCCAGACACACCTCTTGTCCTACAGCAGCGTTCTCCTCGAGGAACACCTCGTCCCCTATCTCGCCTTTAGGAAATCTCGGCGGATTGTCGTTGACGTCTTGCACCGTGACGTTCACGGAAGTATGCCCGTAAGCGAGTCCGGCTCTCGCCGATAATTGCAGACTGTACGAAGCCTGTTGCTCCCGGTCCAAACAACCGGCGGCGCTGATCGTGCCCGTGCCCTCGTCTATTTTAAAATTGCCCTTCGGATCGCCGTACACGATGGCGTACGAGATCTTGGAGCCGGCGTATCGCGCGATCTGCACGGTACCGACCTCCCTCGCAACCTCGAACGAGCTCGCGCTCGACGACGAAGAAGAAGAGGAGGAAGAGGAGGAGGAAGAGGAGGTGGAGGAGGAGGTAGCGGTGGAAGAACAGCACTCGCCTCTGTCCTCGGCCACGCGAAACTCGTAACCGTTGTACGCGTCGAACTCGAGCCGTTCCAGGTCTTCCTCGCGTATTATCTCGACCAACGCGTTCCTCCCGGCTACCCTGTCGCCGGTGTCCTTGGCGGATATGCTCAGCTCGTAGAGGGTCTTGTGAGCGGCTCTCAGAGAACCTTGAAGGGTTATCTCGCCGGTTCGCTCGTCGACCGCGAACAGTCCCTCGCCACCGGATTCCAGCGAATACCTGACCTGCGCGTTCTCTCTGGCGTCGGCGTCGGTAGCCGTCACTCTGCCCACCGACGTTCCCGGCGGGGCGTCTTCCGGTATCGGCATCAAGTATCTCCACGGATAGAAGATCGGCGAATTGTCGTTGACGTCTTCCACCGTCAGTACGACCGTCGCCGTCGACGACTGTGGCGGACTCCCTTGATCCTTCGCGATCACCAGAATTCTGTACTCGCCGATCGTTTCGCGATCGAGCCCGATCTTGGTGGTCAACTGACCGGTTAAACCGTCCAACGCGAACGTTTTCGGATAATCTCTGGACACGCTCGAGTGAAAACTGTAAGCGACACTGCCGTTCGTTCCCTGATCATTGTCCACCGCGGACAAAGTCGCCACCAGGCTCTGCGGAGGCGTGTTCTCGGACAACGTGACCTCCAGCACGCTCTGCGAGAATCTCGGCGCCTCGTCGTTCTCGTCGAGGACGGTCACCTTCAGATGAGTAGAGGCGTATTTCGGATTCGGTCCGCCGTCCCTGGCCGACACGTGCAACTCCACGCTGCCTTGCACCTCGCGATCGAGCGTGGCCACCGTGGTGACCAGACCGGTGTCCTGATCGATCGCGAACCAACCTTGCTCGTTGCCCGAGTCGAAATCGTAATAAATTCTTGCGTTCAACCCGGAATCCGCGTCCGTCGCGGAGATGCTGGCCACGAAGCTGCCGGTAGGCGAAAGTTCCGACAGCACGGCCGAGTACTCGCTCTGCTGAAAGACCGGTTCGTGGTCGTTAACGTCGTTCACGTGGATCACCAAGTAGGCGGTCGCCGATCGCGGCGGCGTGCCTTTATCGGTCGCCACCACGGTCAGATTGTATTTCGGGATCTCCTCGCGGTCCAATCGACCGTTCACGTACACTATGTCGAAGCTCTGCGAATTGTCTAGCCTGAAGTGACCCAGTTCGTTGCCGGCACGAATCTCGACGGTGGTCTCGCCGTTCAATCCCTCGTCGTTGTCGATGACCGCGACCGCTGCCACTATCGAGTCCTTTGCGGCGTTCTCGTCGACGGTCGCGTAACCCGGCGTCGACGGGAAATAGCTGAACTTTATTTCGGGATCGTGATCGTTCGCGTCCAATAGATTCACCGTTACGTAGGTCCGGCCGTCCTGCCTCGGCGAACCGTGATCTCGAGCGAACACCGTTATCACGCAGCTCTTCGGACAACCGCCGGCCGGATGCGCGGCGGTCGTGCCGGTCGCGCAGCTCTGTTGCGGACAATCGAGCGGCTCGACGGTAGTGATCGTACCGGTCTCGGGATCGATCGTGAACTGTCTCTCGATATCGGGCAGATAGTAAGTCAACCTCGAATTGTCCTCGGAATCTTTGTCGGTAGCGTGGACGGTGAGGACCGTCGTCCCGACCGGAGCGCTCTCGTTCAGAGCAACCACGTAGTCGCTCTGTTGGAATATCGGCGGATTATCGTTCACGTCCAACACGGTCACGTTCACCAGCAGAAACCCGACCCTAGCCGGTCGTCCCCTGTCCCTCGCGCACACGTTCAACGAATAGAACTCGACCTGTTCCCGGTCCAATTTCCCGGTCGTCTCCAGATGCAGATAGGAGGTTTCGCCGGTCGGATTACCGGTCACTTGCAGACGAAACTTGCCGTCGGTGTTGCCGTCGACGATCAGGTAATCGTCCACCACGCCGTTCTCCAACGTGTCCCTGTCGGTGGCCGCGTCCAGCAACAATTTCGTCCCGACCACCGCCGACTCCGAGAAGCTGACCGCTATGCTCGACTCCGGAAACTCCGGATCGTTGTCGTTCACGTCCAACACCAGGATCCTCACCTCGATCGGATAGGTCGGTTGACTGGACAACACCACCAGATCGAACCGATCGCTGCTCAACGCTTCCCTGTCCAATATTTTCGCCGTTCTGATCTTGCCGGTCTCGGGATCGAGCACGAATTCCTGCGGCGGCTCGTTGAACCTGTAGGTGAAGCCGGGCTTGACCGGTATCACGCCGACCAGAGTCCCCTTCGGTTCGCCCTCTCTGACCTCCAGCTGAACTCTCGTGTCAACGGCTCTGCTCTGCATCGCCAGACCCATCGTGGCGCTATCCTGCGGTAACATCGGCGATCTTCGTGGTACCAGCCGCATCACCCTTTCGGCTAGGCTTCGCGAATAATACTCGGAGCCGCGTTTCTCCCGGGCGTTCGCCTGGCCGACATTTTGGTCCGTCGACAACAGTCCAAGGACCAGGACTAGGACCATCGATCTCCTTATGATCATCTCTTCTGTCCCTTCGGCGCGCCCCCTTCCTTAGCCAAATTCGATTCTCGCTTCGACGGCATAAAAACTTTCGACACTACCTCTCGTTTTTCTTCTTCCTCGTCGTCGCTGCCGCTGCCGATGCCGATGTCATCTTTCTTCGAGCTTTTCAAGCGCGCGTTCGTCTCGCCGATCGCGCCCGGTACATCGCGCGCTGGTATCGCGATCCGAGGATAAATCAACGGGAACTCGAAGAGCCGCGCGAATGGCTAACGGATTTCATTTTTCCCTCTCTGCCGTTGCGGTTACCTCCTCTTCCTCCACACCTCCTCCTCCTCCTCCTGCTGCCGCTGGTGCTGCTGGTGCTGCTGGTGCTGCTGGTGCTGCTGCCGCTGCTGCCGCTGCTGCTTGTTCTGCTCCTCGGCCCCTTCTTCTTCCCTTCGTCCCTTCTACCCTGTTTGCCCGTTTTCCATTTCCCGTTTTAATCGGCAATTCCACTCGATCCGACTCGAAATCGGATTAAGGATACCTCCGAGGTGTGGGCGTTTTCTTTTCTCGTTTCCTCTCGTTCCTCTCCGTTTCGCCGGTCGATCCGCGTCGCGGAAACTCAAGCGAACACGGGACACGAGAGAGACTCGGGCCGACAGAGGGGGCACTGACCCGCGGAGCCGCGCCTCGCGAAACGCGTCTGCGGATGCTTCGCGTTCGATCCCTCGGGCTTTTCCAGCCAGTTTCGTTCGCCGGAATCCTTCTCGGAACGACTCGCCGCCGATTCCGAGCAAACGATTTAAACGCGACGCCGCCGCTTTCGAGCACTGTTGTCGGTCACCCGCGGCAAATACGCGTCCGTCACCGGTAATCCTCGTTTCACCGATCGCGCGAACCTCCTCCGTTCTCGAGGACGATAACGATGACGACGACGATGACGACGACGACACTTGGACGCAAACAACCGCGACACGTACGCACTTTTCTGGTACCGTCGAGTCAACGATTCCCTCGGACACACCACAAACGACACGAGGATACTCCGTCGAGATCATGCACAGAACCGAACTCCTCCTTGTTATATGGGCAACCGTGTTCCTCGCGTTTTCCTCGCGTCAACGACGCGCGACCGTTCGAGCGTCGATTCGTGATCCATCGATCGTCGCTCGCGTATCAACGCGATTCGCGCGTGGCTCGCACGCACGCGGCCAGAAAGAACGCACCTTTCGTACGAGGGGATGAAAACGCGTTCGAGACGAGTTTTCCGCGTCGGTCGCGAACCAACCGTGGCGACGCGCGCGAACCAGAGATCGTAGAGTAAACGAGCGAAAATACGTGGGCCGTGAACGCGACGGTCGCGACGCAAGGCCCCGAAAACGTACCACGAACGAACGATATCACCTTCCCGAGGACTGACCTGACTCGACTGAACCGAGACGGTCCCAGAACCTTGCCAGTGCCGGAGAAACATTCTTCGGCCTGGCTGAGGCCCGCCGTCCCTCTCCGATCCATCGGGACCACGGTATGCGTCCCTTTCTCTCGCTCTTCCCTCCTTCCTCTCGCCTCTAGCCTCTCCTCGACAGGCCCCGCTCGCGCCTTCTATCCTTCCATCGATGTCGCTTTTTCTCTTTCGCCGAACGGACCTTACCTTCCTTTTTCTTCCTTCGAAACCATCCCCCGCCCACCGAAACACCTCTTTCTACCTTTCCCTCTCGCTTTCTCTCTCTCTTCTTCCTCGACAACCTCCGTCTCGCTTTTCCCTACCATTTCCCTCTGTTTCTCTCTCCTCTGCCACGGTATTTCCAACAGCCACTTCTGACCCGCGCCGTCTCTCTTCGATCACCGCTTTCCCTCTTCGTCCACCGAAGCATTCGCGGATTCTCTCTCTCTCTCTTCTATTCTCGTGGAACTCGTGTTCGATTCGTCCTTCTTCCTCCGAGAGGACTCCGTATCTCGCCTCCTTCTTTCTCGGTTTAATTCGACCAGCTCTTTCCTCGATCGCGTTACCTTTCTTCGACCAGCCGTCGATAACGTCCGTCTTCTTCCAGAGAAGCATTCTTGGGCCCTCCTTTTCCCGAGTTAACCGTTTATCTATCCTTCTTTCGAACGGAGCGATGTCCTCGTTCGACCCGGCAGTCTCTTCGTCCCTGTCGCGCGCGCGCGCGATTACCCCTCTCCGTTGCCGCTCGTACACCTACCTTGTCTGTCTCGTTGTCGGTCTAGCTCGAGCACGGACCCCTTCGTGGACCCCTTCGCGGG
This sequence comes from Megachile leachella, assembly GCA_963576845.1. Classification (NCBI taxonomy): domain Eukaryota; kingdom Metazoa; phylum Arthropoda; class Insecta; order Hymenoptera; family Megachilidae; genus Megachile; species Megachile leachella. The sequence goes on from OY756257.1 coordinate 16,415,530, forward strand.
CCCTTAGCCATCCCCGTCCTTGTCGGCCTCGTTCCCCGTCTCGCTCCTCGTCTCTCTCCTCGTCTCTCTCCCCGCGGCCGTTATCCTCCCTCCTCGGACTGTATCCTCTCGCGCATCCCAGCGTCCAGCGTCGTCTCGCGCCGAGATATTCTCCCTTTTGCCCTCGAGGAACGAGCGATGCGGAGGCTCAGGTATGCAAGATGGCCGTCGCTGAGAAGCGTTCGGCGACGAGGACCGCTTACGGGCGAACGGTGCGAACCGCGTGGACGGAAAGGGAGAGAACGGCTCGAAAAAGCGAGACGGAGACTACGAGCGCGACGAAGACCGGCCGGTCTCTTCGACGGGTCGAACGAGGATCGAACGATTCGGATGAATAATGCGCGGGAGAAGAGGGGAGCTATCGGGAGAAAGCGAGAGGAGAAAAGACGGGACCGGGGTGTGGGATAGCGAGGAAAAAAGGAGCGAGAACCGGAGGAACGAAGAGGTTCAGAACCACGATGCTGTAGATATACATCCGCGGCCCTATAGCCACTTTTATAACTAATCCGTTACCACGATCGGACGCTTCTCTCTCCCTCCATTCTAACTCTTTCGCTTCGTCGAAGGTGCTCGATACGAACGAGACCGCGTCAACTCGATTCTCTCCAAGAGTTTTCCTTTAATCTAGTTTACTGCCCACCAATCGCTAAATGCTCGATAACTCCTATCGATAGATTTACTCGCGCCTCTTCTTCCTTCTTCTTCCTTCTTCTTCCGCGAAACCTCTCGAACAATGTCGCGCGAGTCGGATAAGGACAAGCATAGATACCTGATGCTCGCTTTCGAACGTTCGACGAGTCGTTATCTACAATATAACGGAGAACCGCTATAGATCGGGGAAGCGCCTGTCTATGGCCTACGCGCTCGTCATGGGACGCTATGGGAAGTTCGAACTCTGCCTCCTGATCGAGCGGAATTATTCCAACTACCGGCTACCTGCTTCCTCGCCAATCTTTGCCTACTTATTCTCAAACTTCCCTGGAACTTCCCTCGAACTTCCCTCGTACTTTTGAAAAGTTTACCGCCACGCGTTGCGTTTCGCATTCTCGCGCAAGTGCCGTAATAAATAAATTTGATGCTTTAATCGATGTACACCGCTTCCTGGTTGGCGGGGGTTAATTCCGAGTATTTGTCGCGAGGGAGGGATACCGCTCGCACCGGTGTGATTAATATCCCAAGTTCAGCGGCGCGGAGCGGCATGGCAGCGCGCGTGCATGTGCCATTTGTCGACTTCACGATACTCGAAAGGTTACGATTCGAGAGACGACAAAAGATCCTGACATTTATTCGAACGGTACGATCCGGAATACGTATCCGATTTTACCATTCGTTTTATCGTCCCGACCTACCGTGATCGGAACGCAACGCTAGACTATCGGATACGAATCGTTCTGATCGATTACCCGCGAGATACGAAGGAGAGCATACGACGCGTACGAGAACAAGTAGTAATAACCGTGAAAAGCCAGACGGTGCATCTCCTCGTACTTACTCGCGAACGCAAAGTCTCGAACGTTTTATGGACCGATGAAAAATTCTTATCGTTTCGTTTTACCCGAAATGCCGGCGAATAATTTCGTGGCTCACGGTCGCGATCGAGCCGACTTCGACCGTTCGAGGATCGAGGTAAATGCACGGTGACGCGACGCGATAAGGCATCGAGATTCCTCGAGGTAACCACGATTTAACCAGAAATCTGATCGTTTTCCGCGTAGGTAAGCGTAACGATCACCGACGCGATCTTTATCCATCGCTTCGGCCAACCGCGAAAACCATCCTGCCCAGACTTCTTAACAACTTATTTCCCGAGGCGTACCCCTAATAAATTCGCTCGCGATCGTTCCTCACTCGAAATGGCCTTTTGCGCCCACTGGTCTAACATTATTTCGAGCTGTTGCCATATACGGAATAACGTCATTCGCGAAACAGTAAAATTCTATCGGGTTGCTGCGCGCCATGTGGGCGTTACGTGTAACAGCTTCATTGTTTCACCGAACAATAACTGTAACGCGTTCTCCCTCTTTATCTCTGACAATGAACGTTTTACGCGTCACGCGGAATAAGGGGAAAAAATACTTACTATCTTAGACGCTTTTCAAACACAATTACAAAAACTGTTAGCAAAACATAATATATTTTATTACGCAGTGTATTTCAGGGTTAAACATTATCCGTACTAAACATATCCGATCATTTCCTAGGAGCCCCATACGCATCTGGCATTCTTTCTATCGTGTACCTGTGCTGAGCAACGTACATGATAGGCACCCCGGGTATCTTTCGTATCCGCCTCTTCAAGTCTTTGTCGTTTGTCGCAACGATGTAACATTTATGCTAAAACATTCGAATCTTTCTTATCTCGTAATCGAACAAAATTACGATTAAACGTCCAAAATTAAACACTTACTTGAGTCACTCTGTTAACGATGCAGTCGTCCGCGTAAGTGCCTTTATGTATACAATTTAATCTCTCGAATCTAGGATCCTTTATAATCTTCAACGCTATTTTATACTTTTGTCCTAGCTTTTCCAATTCGCCTAAAACGCAATCTGTTATGTACGGTATGCATTTAGCGTAAAGACATTCCATCATATTTTCTATAATATCTAGTTTGTTTTTAATCGAAAAATTAACAAAATTTGTATCCACCAAAATATGATAGGGAGGTCCTAATTGCGTGTTGTATTGGAAAAACAATGCAGACGATTGTTGAGGCCTATAACGATACGTTACAATATATATAAATATACTTTGCAGTTTTGCTATCCAACTTACGCTATCCAATTATACTTACGCTTCTTTTATTTTCAATTCAGTGGGATCTTCTTTTTTCGCTTTCGCCGGTGCACGTAATTCCTCTTTTCTGCAAATAGCCAAGCAACGCTTTACCATACGTTCTTCATGTTTTCGACAAATACGGTTCGTCGATAAATATCGATTCGAGTATTGATCCTTTCTATGTTAAGATCTTATGTCGTACGATCGAGCAATGGATAGAAAATTTCGAAAATACTATTATTTCGAATAAATATTTACGATACAAAGCATCAAATACTTGACTACTTTCTTATTTCTGAAGGCGCTGAAAGAGCAAAAACAAAAAGAACCACTTACATTCTCGGATCCCTTGAACTTATCATTTTCTTCATTTGTGCAAACCTCTGCATAACAACTTTTCTTGTTTTCTTAGTTTTTCCCTGCAAAACATAATTCGGTAAACTCACAGATCGACGGAAAGTAACTCGAACTAGATTACTATGTTATGAAAGAAGCAGAACATTTTTGATTATGCGATTGATTACTTGCCATATTTATTTGTTCTTTAATACTCTTTTATCGTTCAAATAAATTTCCAGTATAATAACTTGTCACTGCTTAATTCGTTCAAAACAATACACACCATGTGGAAACGATGGGCAATATTCTGCTCGAGATGGCGCTAGCCATCCAAATAGCTACTAGATGACGCTGGTTATACCGTTTCTCATGACCGCGCTCGAAAATATCAATTCCAAAATGCTTTCAACTTTTTTAAATCAATCACTCTGCGATTAACTATTGTCTTTTATATCTTCTTTATATATTATGTTACCACGGTACTTACGTTAATCTTCTTTCTCGAATGCAAAGCGCGCAATAAAATGATTTACTTGCGAGAATCATTCTCTCTAAAAGAATCATATTTGCGCTTGAGTGTGCGCGTAAGGTAAAAATTGGTACGCACGATAAAAAATTCTCCACCAACGAGAAACACGTGATACTCGACATCTGGTGGTCGATGGTCCGAACCCGAGGCGTCGTTGTGATACTACACTCTTTTCCCCTCTCAAGTACCTTACATTTTCTTATAGTGCGTAAAAGGTTCGTTCTTTTCTAACCTAAAAAGGTTTGCATCAATCGTTGCGCTTTATTTATGATCGAATATCGGACAATTCCGAGACAATGTTAAGAAAAACCAACAAGTCCTCGTGGGGAGGTCGGGGAGGAAGATCAGGAAATTCGAACGATAAACACTATTTTGGTATATTTTTTACAGTTAATCGCATATTTCTTATGCCCTACTTTAATCGCGTCTTCAAATCGTTCGCTCTCAGCAGGTCACGATGATCGTGTTCCAAGGAACGACGGAGGCTCGTATATCGGAAACAGACCTAGAGTGTCGTTTAAAACTCAAGCAAGACCGACGAGAGATATACCAAGAAGTTTAGCATTAGCGTGCTTGGACGAAGATGTACAAATGGCGACAAGTTCTAACAACAATAATAGACAAATTATCATCAGAGGAAGAGATAGAGGTATGCAACGTGGAAGAAATAGTCCTTTGCCTCATAGAAGGTTTAGAGGAGGACTTGCTGCCGGTATGAGAAGACTTCCTCTTGGCGAACCTAATTGGTATAAGATTACCGTAAGTGCATAGGATCATACGTGTTATCGTCGTTTTGACGCGCATAAATTACAAACGACTTTGATTACAGATACCTTACGGACACAAATACGATAAAGATTACGTAGTGAATAATCTCCTTAGTTATATAGCACCGGAAACATTCGTTCCAATAATGGTAAGTATCAGCGATATTAGTCGTGTAGCACTGTATTCGAAATGATCGGAAACACGGTATAAGGGTAACCGATGCGCTAAACGTTCTTTGTAGTATAAAGTAGCCGGAAACGAAGCTAGTTTCTACGTCGACGATAACAAAACCGCGACTGCTCTACTTAGTTCTGATCGGAAAATTACAACTACGGATGGATTCAAACTGCAAGTAAAAGTTATAAAATCAGGTTTTCCACATTGCGAGATAGACGAAAAACTGAAAGAAAGATTGAAGCAAGCAATGGCTAAACGATACGTGCACGAAACAAACGCGTTAGATCTATCGAGTTTCCATAGAGATCCCGGTTAGTAAACTTGTAAATATAGACGGTAATCATTTAATAAGTACATTAAATTTTATAAAAAAATTCTTTATAGATCTCATTACCGATTACTTCTGCGCATTATTCCGCCCTATTATGCTGAAAGTAGTGCTGGATCTTGTATCGGAATATATACCAAATTTAGAGGCGCTAAATTTGGATGGAAATAAATTACAGATAATTGAAAAGTTGAACATTTTAACGAAAAAGTTTTCAAAGTTAAAGATATTGTACATCGGGGACAACAAGGTTATATTTAATTTAATTAAAAATTAAATATAGGGAAACTTGATATAAATAAATGAATATAGAGTTAATGTTCCACAGATAAAAGAAATGAATCAAATAGATACCATCAAAGATTTAAAACTGGAAGAGCTGAAACTAGCAGGAAATCCAGTTTGCAACAAGTATAAATCTCGTCAGAATGACTACATTAGGTAATGTATTATTTCAATAAATCTTCGGATTATCGGTGAAAGAATTTTCGAAACGGATTTCCAAATGTTTATTACTGTTCAAGCGACTAATATTTGTTGTATTTAGACAAAATATAGGTTTCCATTCGATAAAAATCCAAGCTTTATGGGTAGACATTCTAAAATTACCAGAACTTTCTTGCTTTAATTGATAAAGGGAGGTCAAATTCGAAAGTTCTGTATGATTTCTCTATATCATCTTTTATAATACTCTTTAATAATAAGGCAAATGTTTCTGTTATTACGACTAACCTGGAGCTTCCGGGCTTCTGGCTTTTCTTTCCTGACCATAGCGACGTGCGGAAACGATTCCCTAAACTACTACGGCTGGTAAGTAACTATCCATCGTTTCTCTACCGTTCATCTACGATTAAACGTTAATTTACCGACTATCGTAACATGTACCGTAACATTTCAAAAGGATGGAATGGAACTTCCAAAGCCGATCTTATTCGATGTAGTGGACGAAGGAAATAAAATGCCACCGTCGCAAAGAATGTTCGTCGGTAACGCGAAAGCGCAAGAAATTGCTAGTCAATTTTTACAGCAATACTTTGTTATATTCGATAGCGAGAATCGTCAGCCACTATTGGACGCGTATGACGAACACGCGTGCTTCAGTATGACCGTATCTTATACTCACAATTCTAACAACAAGTGAGTTATTATTATCAACTATCAATAATAACCGGTCGCTCGTAACGGCTGTTCCTCTAATCGATAGATTGTTACAGATTGAACGGATACCTATTGGAAAACAGAAATTTGTACAGAACAAACGATACAAATAAGAGACACAAGTTATTGAAACAGGGCCGTTTACCCGTCGTTTCATTTATCTCTGAAATGCCCCAAACGAGTCACTATCTAAATACATTCACGATGGATATTAGTCTTGTCACTGTAAGATGCTAATTTTTTCGTAAACTCGATTCGAGTCCCGTACTCGAGTTTCTATAACCCGTTTAACGATCACGTTATCGCGTACTTTTAGGAGGGAATGATGTTGATCACGGTCACAGGACTATTCAAAGAACTCGATAAGAAAGAGCAATCGATTCGTTACTTCAATCGCACGTTTATTATAGTACCAGAAGGAACTGGTTACTGTATTCGAAACGAGCAATTACATATCAACACTCCGACGGATGCACAATTGAAACATTTGAACAGTCAAACGGAACTACAAATACCAGGAGCTGTGTCGCACGGTGCTTCATCGAGCAGCGGTATCGCGAAACCGATGCCTTCGCAGCAGTTACCCGAAGACGTGAAACAACAAATGACAATGACGCTTAGCCAGCAAACTAACATGAATCTAGAATGGAGTTTGAAATGCTTGGAAGAGGTAATGTGGAATTACGACAATGCGCTGTCGGCGTTTCAAGAGTTCTTCAAACGAGGACAGATACCGTCTGAAGCATTTAATAAATAGAACAAGTTATGTTAGACCGGGGAAAAGTAAGATTCAAAACAATCTCAGTTTATATCACTATTTTTCTTCTCGTTGCATGTATCATTTGTAACACGTAGTATTTGCATCATAATCTGAATAAGAACAAGTTTCTGGGTTCTTTCTATTTCTCTCGCGATTATCATCTTTCTTTCTCTAGTCTCTTCTTCTCAAATGATCTTTAACGCGTATTAACACGTTGACTGCCACGCCAAAACTTTCGTTCGATACTTTCGATAATACTTTCTTTTATTTTTACTAGATTTTATCTATCGCTTTTATGACGTTCGATTTCCTACATTACCCATGCGAATACGTATAGTCAGCGTGTTCGTTATATCTTGTACGTTTCATTCGATATCGTTTACTCTGTTTATTTCTTTCTTTCGTTGTTGCGTTATCACCCAAAACTATCGAATAATATAATGTATCGAACAAAAAGAAGATTGTTCGAAATTAGGAAAAACGACTAATCTTTTTTCACAGGGTAATTCCTTCGACGACAAGCTTCTTTTTGCATCGAATACATAATATAGTCGGTCATAATATACCATCATTTTGTGCAAAATCTCCTATTCAGATTATGATGTATCTAAGAAATGAGATTAGAATTTAAGGTTATCTTCTAGGTTTAATTTGTTTCAAGAGTAAATAATATTGGCACGATCCAATTAGTTATTACTTTTATTTTTTATGTATAAATACTGTCGTGCTTGTTGCCTTATTGCCGATACACGATATTAGATCATACGTATTCTTATTTTCTATTATTATTATTATTATTATTATTCATTTTCATACGTTTCAGTACTTTCCTCCGATAGTAGGAAAAAGAAAAGAAAAGAAAAAAAAAAGAAAAAAATGTACGACAATTTAATATTTAAAACACGAATGGTACTTAGAGTCCATACGCTGCCGGTTAAATTCTATTTCATAAATACGCGTACAATGATGTTTATTTTACACGATCTTGATAATTTATATGTAACACTTTGATTTTGCTTTGAAACGTATAACAAGATGATGTCCTGATATCTTATATCATTGAACGATCGTTAGAACAGAATGATCGTTGTCCTCTAACAGCGTAAATTATAATTTTGTTATCTGTAGTAAAATAAGCGTCATTGTGTACTTCATACAGTCTAGTTTATATTAAACTTCGTAAGGCTGGGAAAACGAAACATGCATGATCTTGGAAAGGTCATGTTCGACCTCACTTTAATTAGCTGGTTGATCGTAAATTATAAAAAAATATGCTGCATACTTTTTGAATGTTAAGAAAAAAAAAAAGTAAATAGTATAAATACTATAAATTTTTTAAATATTAGATTAAGATTGAAACTAGTGTAAAAACGTGAGCGACATTGCAAAGGGACAATGAACGTTTAACCAAAAAAGAGGGAAAAAAAAAACAAAGAAAAGAAGAATTTCGAAACGAATCAACCAGCTTCTTTTATATACTACTACGATAATCAAATATGTTGACTTTCCGTAACGAAGATTATCATCGTCTGCGTACGTAAATGTACCGTTATTTGTGATTGTTTTTATATAGTTTCCATTAATTATGCGAATCCAAAGATTAGATACAGTATGTGAACATAAATTATTTGTCGGTATACACGAATAACGCGCGTTTAACAAAACAATTACCTCGGACGTTGCGTGCCAGAAAAAAAAGAAGATTAATCGCCACAACATGGAAACTGTTTTCGAATTTCTTTGATTTTGAAGACAGTCAACTCGCCGTAGTTAAATTAAACTACTTACGAGGATAATAAGAGTGGTGGAAGAGAGCAGTTGCCTCGAGTAAATTTGGGACCCCAGCAGCAAGTGAACATTCACGCAGAAGACAAACTTTCAAAGTTTGATCTTGCCCCAGGTCGTAGCCTGTCGATGTACGACGATTAAGCTATGACCCACGATATATTTGCAATGTGCACATTATAACGTTAAACCTGAACCTCGAACTGAAGAAATTTAACTCGAGCGTACCAATTGCTTCTGCGGATTGATAAGCCCGTAAGAATTTGTTTGTGGTTCTCGTGTCAGCAAGACAGAAGCCATGACCGCATCGCTTCGCTCTTGTCTCTTACAACGAGACACATTAAATAATAACGATGAACAGGATCGACTAACATACGTAAGAAGAAAGACAAGGAAACGAAACAAGATCTACGATTTTTATGAACTTTACGATTCAACTCGATGATTTTAATGATCGTTGTTTTTTTTTTTGTCGCGAAAGTATGAATACAATCCATACCAAAAGAATAATTTTATGTTCACATTCTGTACTGATTCGATTATACTATTGATAATATACTAATTAGGACAAAGTTATTTGTTAACGATACTGTTAAATTTCCTTTAAAGCTAACTCGTCGTGTTCATGTGGAACAAACATTGATACCCCAACGCGTTCGTTCTGACACATTGTACAAAAACCCAGGAATGTAACGCGAGAAAAAATCAATTATTCGCAATCTTTACTCGCAACATTGAATCAATTTATGAAACACTGCTCTTCGGTTCTTAGATACGTATGCCGTCAAACGTGCAAATGTTTCGCGTATTCTCGTTTTTATTAAATGAAATGTAAATAGTTGCGTTAACGGTGTACATGTTAAGATATAGGTTTTTTGCATTATGCCTTCCGTCAAGTTCAAGTGCATACGAACTGTAAATACACGTGTAATTAAATAAAACCGAACATTTGTATACATAATTGGGCGTTGAATTTCATGTAAATTAGAAAGTAGAATATTTATTAAATATAATTCGTTTTTTTTTTTTTTTTCTTTTTTTTTTTTACATTAAGTATACCGTTATGTGTCTAACGTAATGCTAATACTTTGTTAAGTACTTTTGGCCATCAAATATTACGCGTCATCAGTTTCGATCACAGACGTAGTTTCTTTCTCTGTTACCTGCGAACGATGTGTTAATTAAATACAATATTATATCGTATGCAATGTCATTAAATAATTACCTCGTTATTTTTCAGATTTGTTAGATCTCGTTTTCCTTTGCGTTTGAAAAAACCCAACTATTCGGTACATATCAATGTAATAAATACAGTATTTTACTAGTTATTCGACAGTTATTAAATAGAAAAGTACTTACCAAGCTTAAAATTACAATGGAAATAAGTAACAAAAACAATCCTATTGCAACGGAGACAAGAATAATCCATAACTTTAACTCTTGCACTTCCGGAGCATTGTAAAACATTGTTGTTACTTCCGTCGCGGAACTGTAAAACGATTTGAAGATTTATTAAAAAGTAAATATATTTAATTTCTCAGAGAATTATTTAAAAAATTATTTACCGAGTTCCGTTCGCGTCTCGCCTTACAGCGGGTTTTATTATTTTCGCTCTGGCTTGACTGGCAAACTTTAAAACGACTCTATCGTTCTTAAAGTAATCTTAATACATAATAAAAAATGTTCATCAATTAATTATAATATAATACTTATGTATATAATTACGTAATTCAGCTACCTTTAAGTTCTTGAATATTCAACGAAAGTTTAATAACTATCTTTCCGATATCTTGCGATGTTTTTAATGCATTTAAATCGCATAGGATGGTCGTACAGTTCACCTCGGGAGTCGAACAATTCATATAAACAATATCATTTGTGGAACTTTCGTTCGAAGCTTGCAACGCTTTTACATGGAACGCCGTAATTGATTCGTTCAGATCTCGTTTGTATAATTCGTGAAGTTCAATTTGTTGTATTTTGTTAGTGGACAGAGATATATCAAATTGATCCGAAGACGGTTCTCCTTGTATCTCGATCAGTTCAGTGTTCAATAAAATATTTCCCGAGGAACATTCGAAACGTTCTCCTGATACGTATAACTAGAAACATAACTTCCCAAAAGTTTATAATTACCAGAATAAATTAACAATTATTTTACCTGAGGTTTATAGATGTAAACGAAAGTTTCAGAGTCTCGTATAGCTGTTGGCACTTTAACGATAAGCTGTGCATCTTCTATAGCCGAGGCACCAAGTTTGTATACCTGATAAGTATGCTGAAAACTAACGTTCGAAGCAGCATCGTGCGAATTAGTTAAGTAATAAGTTTCTTCGTTTGCTTTTCTACAAAGGATATAATTATGAAGAGCAAATAGGTACGACTATTTGGCAAATAAAATAAGTAGTACGAACCCATGAAGCGACAAAGAAACTTCGTTTATTAAATTCAATGTTTTAGTGATATTTCTCATTCCGAAATTTGTACTACGACTGTTTATCTTTGCGTAAAAATTTAACTTGTACTCATGTATCGAATCATTGTTCAAGTGTCTTAAGTCCAAGTCTAATTTAACGTTTTTCTATAATAAAAAAAAAAAAATAATAAAAGAACTATTCGGAATGCATCGAAAGTCGGGTAACGTTCAAATATCTGATAAGTATGGAATCACACAAGTACATCGGTATTTTATATACCAATACTGTTTCAATAAATTAATATAACTACGATACCTCTTCCCCTTTCCAAATAGGATTTCCTGCCTCGCAAATTACCAACAAACGTCCTTCGACGGTATCCTCTCGACAAGAAGTTAAAATGCTACGCAATATTACACCTTTGGGTAAGACGAATTCGATCGTGGTAAGATACGCAGGTTCTCCGTAATTTTTTAAACCGATTTCCAAGCTTATGTCGTTCGAACCAACAACCCACGTATCGTTGTCTCTGAAAGAATCTCGTTCGAGTACAATTTAATCACGGAAAATGGTAAAAGGAATTACTATGATGTTCAAATATTTACTGCACGTCATAAAATTTTGCAATGGCAGATATGTTGGAATAACAGATCCTGTCTTCTCCGCAATCGATGTTGAAAGAAAGTGAAGCCTGTGCTATTTGTAATTTGTTGTTTCTTCTTTCCACAGGACAATATTTACAGAATGCTGTCGCATTGTTATACACAAAATCGTGTCTCGCAAAAATAGTAATTGGTTCGATGAAATCTCGTACATTCTTCTGTAAAACGTTTCGCGTTAAATCAAAGTGAAATTTTGAACAAATATTAATCTTTACCAAAATATTAACGTTGGCGGATAAACATTTATCCGCTTTTAAATCAAGAGACCTTAATTCTACGATCGTGTCCTTTGTTCGCTGGTATCGTTCGTCGATTGTAACTGTAACCTTAAATTCTGTGAACAGAAGTAAACAGGTGCAATTAGCAACCGTATAACTTCTATAAGAATAACTATTCTTATAGAAATATGTAATTTACCCTGAGAAGTTGGCACTTTATAGCCTATATAATTCGGACATATACTGATCAAAAATTGCTTAGCATCCCTTGGCAAGATATTAGGTGAAGTTTTAATGATAAGTTCCGTTTTTACCACCGGTTTACCACGAAGCAGGACAGCATGTCCGGATTTGTATGCTCCTACTGCGATATCTAAATAACTGAATACGATAAATAACGATAAATCAATCTGTTAATCATTGATGTATTAGCGGAAAAGAAACTGCACCGACCCATTTCCATCGATATCGACAGGTTTTGATAACGAGAACCCAAACCGCTCTATACTCTCACCAAATTGTGCGAACTTTGCGGCAGCAATTCGTTGCGAAGCCTGTAAATTTTTATCTTTCAAATCTGAACCGCCATTGTATACATAAATGACTCCACGTTCTTCCCAAGGTGCACCCACAATTATATCTGTCATAGCGTAACAAAATCAAATCACGTATATCAAATTTATATTTATATATATAAATTGTATATATAATAAATATTTCTGATAAATACGTTGAAATTACCATGAAATCCATCTGCGTCCAAGTCACTGCAAGTTATCGCATATCCGAAATGTCCTCCTTCTATAGTTCCTTCCAAGACGGCAGCCGTTTCAAATTGACCCTCCTTATCGATAATTAGAAAAAGGCATATTCATGAATTTTTTTTCTTTATGCAACGCACAAGCGCACATATTTCGCTTTTATTTACCTTGGACGTACCAAAGTACACATATACTTTCCCACTATCCTCTCCCCAATATGGTGCTCCGATTAGAAGGTCATCTAAACTATCATTATTCAAATCGCCTACTGCCAAACTAGCTCCAAAAAATTCACCAATCGTCGTGCCCTGGAATCTCGCTACAATCATTCCATTCGCTGGATTAATTATTCCTACCTAGAAATAGCTACACTAAAATCTTTGTAAATCGATGCGTAACGACAGGTATAATTACTCACCTGGCCTATGTAATGCCAACCTGGAGCACCGCTAACGTATAATAACTGATCTCTTCGAAAAAAGTAGCCAGATTCGACGCTGTAGCCTATAGAATATTATCGGATAATAATTTGCTACGTGAAAATGTTAATCATATTACCAATGCAATGAACATACCAAATTGAGATAGTTCATCGCTCAAAGGCAATTCTATGGTCATTCTCCTGTTTAAATGTAACACGTCTACAGTACCGTAGTTTTCGTGTTTAGGTTCTCCCACTATACGAGTTATACGAGTGACGTACCTTTCCTTTTCTTTATTCTATCACAGATTATACTTTAAATCGCTTCGCCCATAGCAAAGTAAGCACATAATGTTTTCAAATATAGCGTACATACATACCTTCATCGAGGCGTAATGAACGGTAAAACCATGCAATGGATTGTACCAAAATTTTGACTTGAAATCTTGCAAATTAAAATTAAATAAAAATAAACTGCTTGTATTATGCTTATTAATTTTTCCAAATACGTACCGTGAAACTGAAGATCCTTGTCTTCGATTGTCAATGAATTCGAAGAAACTATTCCGCTGTAACACATTCCCTGCATTGTATCGAGATTAACATCGGCAGAAGGATTAAAAATTGTCACGATCGTCCGTGGTGCGCATACCTAAAATTCAATCTAATATTCAAACTAACATCAAGTCAAACAGAGAAAAATAAGATAACGAGTAACATTCCACCTACTGTTAATATTTTATTCGATTTGTCTATAGACATTGCGCTTCCGAACCAACCACGTTGCTTTTTTATCAACATATCCATACCAAGTTGTGTTATGTGTTCTTCTTCGTTCTCAATTATTTGTGGTCTAATTTCTCGGCACTTTGCATTTTCGATTTCACAACGATACACGATTCCTGGTTCAATAGTGTAGAAGGACGTAGAATAGTTTCCTTTCGGTGCTCCAACGAACAACCTTCCACAATCGCATTAGACATGATTAAATATTATATGAGAAAACAGGTTTATTAAACCTTATCAAACACAAGAGCCAATATACCGTACCAAGATGTACCATTGTCATGGTATAAGTACACTGTATAGCCAAAGTAACTATCACGATTGTCAAACGTATTTTTGGGATTATAAAAAGTCGCAAAATCCACATCTATATTGTATCCGCACACTATTTTAACGAACAAAAGGAACGTTAATTTAACGATCATCTTGCAAAATTCTATTACCAATTTGAACGCGGCATGGCTCGCGAAGAAAAACTATTAATAATACTGCGGATTTTTCCACATCCACAGGAAGACGAACGATAAGATATTTCCTGAATGATGTGTCAGCATAGTATTAGCAGATCCTGACTAATGAATTATTCATTTCATTGGATTCGTTGTCGCGTAATGAACGTATAAATTTTATTATTCACTCTTCGTATATTGAAAAAACTGATTTTACAAGTTTACAACCGTATCATGAAATAATTGTGATCAATTCGTAAACTATCTTCCATTTCTTTTAAGTACCGAGGTAGATTATCACGTGGATCCATATCCGGTAATTCTGGACACTAAAATGGTTCTTGATTTAACAACTTTTCATATTTTAATACGCAACGTTTATAAATAATGTTTAATAATTACATACGTTGACTTCATTTCGTAATTGCAAAAGTTTCGGTAAATCATCGTGCATTCTCTTCAGCCTATCTTCTAAAGGAGGATGAATACTGAACAACGAAACATTGAATAATGCATTTTTCAAGATCGACTCTTTGTACTTCTTCAGCATTTCCAACAATACAAACACCTCTCTCAAATCGATGCAGCTCTAAAAACATAAAGAACATTCTCATTGTCAAGGAAGAAGAATTTGATATACGTACGTATATACTACATACTCTTGCACACAATTCAAATCCTATTTTGTCAGCTTCTATTTCTCTGCGTCGTTTGTACCAGCAAAAGGTACTGAAAGAGAGTACAAAGGCAAGTACAGAGTGTACAAATGCAATCCAGAATGAATAGAATGCAAAACTTATAAACATGATTATATCGAGCACAACGATTTGTAAAAATTTAAAAGATAACACTTCTTTCTGAAAACGAATTACAATATGTTTTTTGTACCAGTTATATATTATCGATAATTTGATAATTGATGAATTACAATTACAATATAGTAAGTTGACTACGTAACTTACCGTATGTAGGAGTATTTGATGCGCCATTTCATGAGCTAGAATAAACGTTAACTGATCATCGTTTTTAACGAATTTGAAAATGTCGGTAAAAGCAATAATTGTTGCATCCTTAAACATTTAAATTAATACGTCAACCTAATTATGTTATAATTTTGAGTAGATTGCAAAGAGAAAATATTAATATACATACAGGTAAAACCATAACAGTAGGAATCGGTGCTATATCGAGCATACGTTTGACTATAGTAACACGCCAGTTACTATGTTTAAATAGATTTTCGTTAGATCTTCCCAGATTTTTCATTACATTGAGGATTCTCGAGTACATGGGATCATCGAATGGTACTACGTTATCTCTAGAATGCACTATTAACTATACAAATTTATGATTACAGTAAGTATTTTGTTACACCATCGAACAAAATATATACCTTAGCAAACAATTGGGCACTTCGAGCTTGTTCTTCTTCGTTAAATAGCACAAGACGCGGACGATTTACTACTGGATCCCTTTCAACAAACGTCGAACAGTAAGCGATTATGACGAAAGACATTACAGCCAAAGTACCTAAAATATGAACATCGAGTTATACTTGAATCAGTTTAAAAACCAATGGATCATAGATAATCTACCATGAATTTTAAATCGTTTGTTCTTGTACCACTTTAAATATTCTTCACGTTTCATCGGAGTCTGTTTCAACCACCAACGTCTTAATAAATATCCAGAGGCAGAGGATGCAATACTCAAAATCACAGTTGTAGGAGAATGCATTCTTTGAGTGGTATGAAAATTTGATACTCGAGGTTTCAAGCAATACCATTGTCCTCGAGGTTGTTTACATCGGAAAGGGGAACTTACGGAAAAAATGCTATTTGAAAAATTTTTTGCAACATAAATTTGAGTTGTACTAGTTACTAGTTTACAACATGTAAGATACATTATTCATAGAAACACGATACGTTTGCTGCTTATTAAACAATTTTTCCGTTGACGAAAAGCTGTGCGAATTATGTATTTATTTTGCACCACACTTCTCGTATACTCCTAACACGCATTCTAAGTTATTCCGCAACTTTCTTCGCATAGGTTAATACAGATATATGTATAGATTAGTACTCGGCATCTATACATAGATTATCTTGAATGGAATATAACGTTAAAGGTAGGCCAATCACATATTTGGTCGTTAACAAAAAAGAAATTAGATGAAAAAGGAAGATAATAATTATAATATAATACAATACAATACATATATAAATGTTGTTACTAATATGTATGAATTAACAAGTAATAATAATACCATGTTAAGAATAAATAAATATATGTATATATATATTTTATGGATGTATACATATATAAAGGTGTATACTACTGAATGTCGAATGTTTTTTATAATGGTATGTTCGTATATGTATGTTGATGCATCAGCTGATATGTGTCAAAAAAGACCGCCTTGCTTTTGTCGCGTAGTTATGGGCAGTCGATATTTTTAGATACTCCTTTGAGAATATCGACGTACATATTTTACAGGTATTCATAGAAGAGAATTCACCACATTATGATTAAAACGACTAAAATAATATTTTAAAATATAATTTCATCGAAATATACCACACCGATGCCGATGTAAACTTTGAAACTATGTACGTAACATTGTTGGCAACTAGCGCCAAATTAAATCGCTTCAAATCGAATTACGTCTGAATTATCGCGCCGTAATGAATCGCAACGAATGGAATCATATCATAATGAAACTAAATAATGGAATTAAATTGTACGAAATCTAATAACGCTGACGCGACGTACAGGCGTTATTGTTATTCGTTTACACTCGAATTTTGCCACAGCGAGGAAGAACGAGCATTCATTTGATTATAGTTGGGACACATATCGATAATGGAATATGAACGAGAATAAAAGTCTTGGTTTAGGTTCGTAAATAAAATTGATCGCAACCAACGAATTTTGACTCCCTTGGCACATGAATGTTTAAAGAGGAAATGCATCGAAGCTCAAACTGGAAAGGTTCAACTGAATATTGAATATCGAATATAACAATGGCGAAGAGGTTTCTAGGAACAATACCGATACGGTCAACACAGTACAGAGTACGTATGTACCAATATACATACATAGATACATACATAGATACGTGTATATATATTTTCGTGCCTATGTATACATATATGTACGTTCCTCGTACTCCGCTATAAAGGGCTCGGTGGCTCGGTGTTGATTCTCGGCACAGCTTGCGGCCAAGGATGCGTGTATTCGTGCGCGTTTTCATGCACGAGCGTTTGCGCGTGCGTTCGTGTACGTAGATGTGTACATTATACGTACACGAACGTACTTATGTGTGTGTGTATGTGTATGTCCATCATGAGTCAGAACCCATGGTCGGTCCGCGTTTCGTAATTAATTTCTGCGGTAACGAGAAAAATGCGAGTCTAGGCTCGAGACTACGACACCTGCTCACTCCCGGGCCGCTTGTCCTGAAAGGACATGCCCGTTGTGCCCGGTAAATCGTGCATCTTTTTATCTTCCTCCCGTTCTGTTCGTATCCATTATGCGTGTTTAGTGTTGTGTGTTTTCTTCTCTCGTTTCCCTCGTCGAATCGTCTTCTATCCCGGTTTTCTTTTTTCGCGAAACTCTTGCTTTTCTCCTTTGAGCAGGTATACTATACAAATCGAATTCTCACAACGAATCGTGTGGAATCGCTTAATACAATTTTTCTTCCACCAACACGTTTCATTTCCTATATCCTTACATGTAAATACATATAATTTTTTGTACAACAGTGTTAACAACGAATCGTTCAAGACGGCATTTTAACTGATCGGAATACGGATACGAATACGAATGCTCTTCACTCGTCACTCGTACCCCCGGCTAATCTTTCAATCTTCCTCCGTCAGTCTCTCCGTCGATCGAACTTTCGCAAGAAAGAATGGATTGTGCATCTTTCGACAGTTTCATTAACCTTCGCTTTTATTTTCTTTTCCGTTGATAAAACGGCTCGAAACAGGTACATTTGCTTACATCTTACACGATATGCCTATTTTCAAATATGAAAAATGACAAAGAATATATAAGTCATCTGTTCAATTTTAGGTAATATCTATCATCGAAGAAGAAACTAGTATAGTGCCGATATGGATCAAAACAGAAACAGACCTAGTAGACCACGTCTTCGTTCCCATGGGAATTCTGCCAGGGTACTGGTATTTGATCAGGCAGAGAGCGAAGAATCTGCTTGTAGCACGGAAGCAGAAACTCAGAGACACCCAGTACCGTCCAAAGTGGAAAGCAAGGAAGCCCCAGTTCGCCCCGGTTAATAAATCATTCTATAATTCCACGCGTCCATACTTTCTTTCTTTTCTTTACAGAATTAATCTTGGATCATTCTGTATTTACAGTTAGCGGAGAACTGTCCAATTTGGTTAGAATGAGAAACTCTGCGATCGGGAAGTCTGCACCTTCTTTATCTGTTCACGTGGTTAGTAATATCGTGTACCATTTTTGTTACCAGTATACATAATACTTGTAACTAATATTATTTTTTTGTAGCGTGACTTTAACATTTCTCGCCGTGCTGCCAAGGCAGTGCATCGTAAATCCTTCATTGCAACAACCTCTCCGACTTTACCACGCTGTCACTCACCATTATCAGGTGCGTTGTCACTAATGTTTATAATCGACCTATCAATACGATTATCTTGTTCAAAAACGATACGTCTAACGAGTATACACATATATATATATATATATATATATATTTGTTTACAAGGGATTCAGTACTATATTTATACTTTCTAAGAATGTTATACAAGTGTTCTGACACATTATTATTATTAGTATGTACACGGATGCAAGTGCGTGCAATGATAGTAATTCAGCTATTAAAATTTTGTAATTTATGGGCGATAACTTTAATTTGAATTACGATAGATCTAGAATATTTGAATAATGTCCTTAAAGGGTTATTTCTTATTTAGTTAGAAATACGCCTTTAATATTATCCAACTATCGTAGAGGATTAATTTTTTTCGTTGCTTGTTTTCCAATATAGCGTTCGTCCCGATTGTAGGCAGTCCCCTAGAGAGTCCTAGGATGTCGTCCAGTCCACATTTTGCTTTTGCTCCGATTAAAAGGTATCTATTTCATACCTACTTTTAGTACATTTAAAATTTGATATGATCGTGTATATAAGTAGATGTCGCCGTTGTGAGCATTATATTTTTAATAGTTTATTAATAGCAAAGAAAAGAAAATGCCGATGCAAACGTTAAAATCTGATAGGATGAAAAGAAAAGGAAGAACATGGGTGTAAGATCTTTTTTTGCGTTACAATGATCGTGTTTCCGTATTATTGGTTTTGTTAAATAGTAAATGTCCAGGCTCGTAAAATAACAGTTTAAATTGTTTAAATATACGTGATATTTAAGAATCAGTGGAGGTGCGACAGGAACGGGGGATGGCAGAAGATGGTCAGTTACTAGCTTGCCGTCTAGTGGATACGGAACGACGCCAGGTTCCAGTAACGTTTCGGTTAGTTACCTGTCGATAAATGATTTATTTAAGAATAAACGTGATCGTTTACAAAGTTATTGATGAACTTACTTAATCAGTCACAGTACTCGAGTCAAGAACGTTTGCATCAACTTCCAAATGTTCCAACCAAGGACGAATTGCGTATGCTTTCTTGTCATTTCTCTAAGCCTGGCACACCGTGCTCTTCGCATCCGGGATTCCCAGGTTCTAGTATCTCTAGTATTCCTGGGAGCGTGTCTCTCAGCCTCGACGAGGAGGGTCGTAGATCACCGTTACACAGACCGCGTTCGCGAAGTTTGAGGTAACTCGAGCTATTAACCGAACTATATCGAAACATTGATTTAGCAATTAGTAAAACGACTGGTGTTTTTCATTGTAGTAGTCCAAGTCGGTCCCCCGTGTTGGACAGCGAAATCGTTATGATGAATACTCTTTACAAGGAACGATTCCCAAAGGTATAGGATTTGTAATAGGAAAGTCGCATCGTAGCGACAACCGACATACAACGACACGATTTGATGAAAAATTGATTTTATTAGGCAACGCAACAGATGGAAGAACGTTTGACTAATTTTATAAACGAAAACAAAGAATTGGACGAGTACGAAGTGATGGCAAACATGACGCAAGACTCTTTGCCGATTTTGCGATTCGTGCATCATCAAGTAATCGAAATGGCAAGGGATTGCTTACAAAAATCTCAGGAGAAATTAATTACGACTAGGTATTTTTATGAAATGAGTGAGAATTTAGAACATTTGTTGATGGAGGTAATTTTACGTTTTAAGTAAAAATCGTGTAAAGTGTAAAATATCGATCGAGATATGGAAATTTGAATAAAAACGAAAAATTTTCATTCGCAGACAAAAGATAAGTCGCTTGAAGCGGCAACGAGATTAACGGGGCTAATTAAGAAATTACTCTTGGTAATATCACGGCCAGCTCGTCTCTTGGAATGTTTAGAATTCGATCCAGAAGAATTTTATCATTTGCTTGAACAAGCCGAAGGACAAGCAAAAATTAACGCTGGAATAAAAACAGATATACCTCAGTATATTATTAATAAATTATCTTTGAACAGGGATCCAATATCGGGTAACGGTTACCTCTTATTTTCTTCGAATTCTGGCGATTTTTTTTTTAACGAGAACGTCTAAATAACAATTATATATCCTAGAATTGCAAGAAGATTTGAATAAACTGGAAGATTCAGCAAGTTCGAGCGATAGTAATTTACAAATTGCGTCCAGTCCGAATAAGGACGACGAAAAGTCTCAACGCATTCCATGCGAAAGCGACTACGAAGTATTGAAGCTGATAAGCAACGGCGCGTACGGTGCTGTCTATTTAGTTAAGGAGAAAACGACGCGGCAAAGGTTCGCCATGAAGAAGATAAATAAGAATAATTTAATGTTGCGAAATCAAGTAGAGCAAGTTTTCGCTGAAAGAGACATAATGAGCTTTACGGACAATCCGTTTGTAGTTTCTATGTACTGTAGCTTCGAAACAAAAGTACGTATACATTACCTCTTATAACATGAAAATTAAACTTACGAACGTTTACGATCGTTCAATTGTAGAAGCACTTATGTCTAGTAATGGAATACGTAGAGGGAGGAGATTGCGCGAATCTTTTAAAGAATATTGGTCCACTGCCACCAGATATGGCAAGGTTTTATTTCGCGGAAACTGTGTTAGCCGTCGAATACCTGCACAGCTACGGCATTGTTCATCGCGACTTGAAACCCGACAAGTACGTAAATCTATGCCTCTTCTATTCTACGTTTACCATGCACGTTTTCAATTTTCTTCCTTTCTTCTAGTTTGCTTATTACTGCCCTTGGACACATTAAACTTACAGACTTTGGTCTGAGTAAAATGGGTCTGATGTCCCGTAAGTGTTGTAACGAGCGACATATTCTCTCGACAGAAATAACAGATAAAAAACTAGGAAACAATGATAAAGAAAAAAGTGTTTGTTGGTTCCAGTGGCGACAAATCTTTACGAGGGATACATCGACAGGGACACGAGACAGTTCTCGGATAAACAGGTATTCGGCACACCCGAATATATCGCCCCCGAAGTTATACTTCGTCAAGGATACGGTAAACCGGTCGATTGGTGGTCCATGGGCATTATACTATACGAATTTCTGATTGGATGTGTCCCATTTTTTGGCGATACTCCGGAGGAATTGTTCGCTCATACGGTCAATGGTAACTATTACAAGATCGCCGCGTAATACATATGTTACGCGTAATATATGTATCTATATACATATACATATAGTTAAGAATCGGTTGATCGCGTAGACGATATCGAGTGGCCAGACGAGGATGACTGGCCTGTTCAACCGGAGGCTAAGGATATTATAACAGCGTTGCTGCAACAAAGTCCCAGAGATCGACTAGGTACCGGTGGATCTCACGAAGTGAAAGAGCACTTATATTTTTACGGAGTAAATTGGAACAGTTTGCTCAGACAAAAGGCTGAATTCGTGCCACAATTAGTCAACGACGAAGATACAAGTTATTTCGATAGTACGTCTAACGAGTCCATATACGTTTCTCCGCGTTTATTAATTGGCCGATGTCGTTCTGTAATACACCGATAATTGTTTCAGCTCGTATGGATAGATATAATCACGATATAGGCGACGATACCGACGACACCGACGATTCTCCTTTATTCGGATCGTTCTCCTCCTACTCTCCTCAGTCAAGAAAGATATCTCAAACCCGTCCACCGCAGCTGAATCCCGAATCAGAGTCAGATTCTTCGAAGAAACAATTATTCCGTTCCGAGCTCGAGCGTACCGTCGCGCAATTGTCTCTTGGATCTAATAATTCGACGACGCCACCATCGAAATTGATAGAGTCGACACCGTCTGATAAGAGCCGGTTTTCTTCGTCCATTAAAAGTAGTACGTCTAGCGAGACACCGCCCAAGCCAGACAAATCAAACACGTCGTTCGCTAGCCCTGCTACGGTAACAAGCGGCGAGTCACAATTAACGGTTATCAAGAACAATCAAATCGAAGGAACATCGATCAACTTGAGTACACCCGATTCGTCGCAGACAGAGTCGGAGGATATTAGTCCGCAGATTCAGAGAAAGCGACACGTGCACTCCCGGGACAAGCTGCCCAGGTTCAGTATATGCGTTGATGATGAACACATGTGAGTCATTCAGACATACATCTTCGGAACGCGTAACGATCGCAAGTCGCAGAATTCATAAATTCGCTAACTCTTTGACTCTGTTTCTCGGAATTTTTCTCGCGATTCGCGTTTCATTTTTGCCGATGGACCTTCTGGAAAGGAGATCGGGATCTCTGCCGCGAACATGCACATTACTCATTCACGCGCAATGCATGCTTCTATAGATCGATTCTGCTCGTCGATCTACAACGAATAAATTTGATTTTAGGTTGGATCTGATCGCTGCGAACCGAGATACGACCGAAGAGAGCAAACATAATTCTAGTACCGATTCGTTCGAGTCGTTTACCGCAATGCCAATCATACCGTCTGCGAAGCACAAGTCACGGTCCGTGATTAAATCCGCGTCTACCAGTGGATTGTCGCTCGTAATACCTACCAGTGATTTTTCTTGTTCGTATTACCATGAACGATTATTTCGTTGGTCGTTGTAGCGTTATATTCGATTTCGTTCGTACATGTTACTATTTTCAGACGATGCATCGTTGAATACTCAACCGATCGAATCTCCCGGTGGATCGTCCACTGCTTCTTCGAGAGACACGTCACCTTGTCGGGAATTGAGTCCTTTGGTAACTAGTTTGAAACCACCTATAATCATTCGAAGAGGACCGTGCGGATTTGGTTTTACCGTGCACACGATAAGAGTGTATTACGGTGACAGTGACTTTTACACGATGCATCATTTGGTTATGGTGCGTTGTTAGACAGCGACTAAGCAGCGATTAGCCAGATTCGGAACCAGATGGAATTTACTCGGTATTTTACAGGCCGTCGATCAGTCCAGTCCCGCGTTCGAAGCTGGCTTGAGACCCGGAGATCTCATAACTCATATAAACGGCGAACCAGTACAGGGACTGTATCATATACAAGTTCTTCAATTAATGCTGAGCGGTGGGGACCACGTGACACTACGTAGTACACCGTTAGAGAATACCAGCATAAAGACGGGAGGACGAAGAAGGGATTTGGCCCAGAGTAAAATGGCACGCAGAACGTTGCACAAGCAACGCAAACAGAAGCGTGATCATTCCGATAAGAAACGAAAAACGTCCCTTTTTAAACGAATTAGTTCGAAACGGGCTAGCGTAGAGATGCAACAGGTACAGAAGTAAAATCACGTTGTCTTTGCTTTGTAACCGTAGTAGAAACGAAGCTAATATCAAAATACACGGCATACTTGTTCACGTTGTGCATAAAAGAAAATTTGCTTTAAACGACGAATCTATACATATATTTTTTTTTTTTTCTTTAATCTCTCTCTTCTCTTAACACGAAACTGCGCACAGCAAGATACTAAAGCACCGGCAATGTCTGAGCAACACACCGATTACGTTAAGTGTTACTTTTGTTTTTTATTGCAGCCATTAACTATCAGTTGTCCATTGTCAGCACCCATTCTATCCAGCGACAGCAAACCTCCACTTATGGTATGATTTTTTGTAACGTTTTCGTCAACTTGTCGCTAACATCGTTTCAGTTGCTACTTTGTTTGGTCTCGATACTCGTTTGCCCGATACAGTCACGCGACAGCTTTTGAATGTTCTTTTTTGTTATGTTCCAATTTGATCGCGACAACGTCGGTCTTACACTACACCGATCACGAAAGGCATACATAAGTTCGGTAACGCATCGAATACTTGAAGAAACAGAGATTATGATATTAATCGAGAATTCGTTATATCTCGTAGGTGGGAAGGCATCGCGGAGAAAAATAATCGATAAATTTTCCAGATGGCCGCTGGAATGTGTTCTCCGTCGATGGTTACCCCTAGCCGATCGTTCCAGTCGTTTACTCGTTCCCAGGAGTCGTCGCCATATTTTGCAGCCTGCACAAAGTCCGTTTGCAGCCCGTCGCCGCCAACGAATCGCGTCAGCTCGGACTCTTATCATTCGACAGGCAATTCGAGTCCTTGCTCCAGCCCGAACTCCTCGTCGCCGGGTTCTACAACGTCCGCTGCCAACTTACCGACCATTTCGAATCAATCTCATTACCAGAGACCAAGTACTCTACACGGTTTGAAGCATAAGTTACATACCGCAGCGAAAAATATTCATTCGCCGAATCGTAGAAAATCCGTGGGACACATTCCGTTGTCTCCGTTGGCGAGGACTCCGAGTCCGTCGCCGCTTCCTGCCAGTCCTACCAGGAGTCCAAGTCCATTAGCGTTTCCTACGGGACATCAGCCTGGTAGCTCCAATACGACGCAGTCCTATAGTCCAGGTATTTCCTAACTCGACTTTTATTTGACCGAAAGGTAGGCACGAGCAAGCTACAGAGCTTTCAAGGAATTTCGAATATCGAATATCGAATATCGAGGTATTCTGGTACAAAGTACGGAAGTACTGCGAGCCATCGCTTGACCATGCCTACCTAGTGGATCTACGAAGTAGTTCGACAAAACTATCGTTAAGAAACCGTAGTACAAGAACGTTTATATGACTGGTATCGCGCACAGGTGTCTGCTTGTCAACGCCGAACAATCAGAAAAAAGGCTATGGACGACCAAAGTCTGCGGAGCCAGGTTCTCCGTTACTTCGAAGAGCTCTTAGTCCAGACAGACTCCATCCTCGGTCCGCCGAAAATAAGACATCGATATCGCCACTGGCCAACACGATAGTGAAGGTAACTCCCCGGGTAACCATAGCGCAATCTTCCTACGCGGAGACTTCGGAGGAAAGCAACGAGAACTTCAAGGATATGAACGACGCGAAAACGGACAAGAAAGTGGCAGTGGATCAGAAAAGCGATTACTCGAAAATATCTCACGGGATATCGATCAACTTGGGTAACGTGGGTATGTCGAATTCGTGCGGCAGTACGCAACTGCCTAGAATAGCGGAGGAGAAAGACTCGCCGACTGGTTCCAAGGCCGACGATTACTCGACGAAGGAGGTTCTGCCTTCGGACAAGAGCAATCCTTTTGCCGGTAAATCGACGGAATCGGATAACTCCGTAGTAGAACGCAGTGATCGCCGCGAATACGAATCGATATCGGAGGAACAGTCGAGTACGAAGAACACGGAAGCGGCAATTTATAAATCGGAGAACGCTGCTCGAACCGAAAACTTTTCTCTCCTACAAACGCGTAGCTTACAGAACAACGCGGTTCCGAAGCAACTTCAGGGTTCCAACGAGAAAAGCTCGCAAGTCTCCTCTCAGAAGGTATCGTCTCAGAACAACGAGAAAATTCCACAAGTCTCTTCTCAGAAGGTATCGTCTCAGAACAACGAGAAAGGTCCGCAGATACCGTTTCAGAAAACGTCGTTTCAAAGCATCGAGAAGAACTCGCAATCTTCGTGTCAGAAAACATTGCAAAACAGCGAGAAAAGTTTGCAGTGTTCGATGAAAGTTTCGACGCAGACGGGTGAGAAGAGTGCGCAAACTGGCTCGTTAAAGCCTCAAGCAGGCGAGAAAAGTTTAGCGGCTGAAACGGCAGGCAAACAGAAACAGCTTCAAGGCAACGAGAAAACGATCGTGTCGCATAAAGCGAACGAACAGAAAGCGGTTGGTAAAAATACGGAGGTTAACGCGGAAGGTAGAAAGGTATCGAAGAAACACAAAGTCGATAGTTCGGACGGCCCCGCTAACGCTTCTTCGGGCAACTTCGAGGCCGGTGGATCTGGAAAAGACAAGAAAAATAATTAGAACCGAAAATTTGTTTTCTGGACGATCGTTTATTATCGGATCCTAAAGTCGTAAGCGATTTCTGCCAATGAAACGAATAGTCTGTATCTTTTCTTTTTCTTAAAAAAAAAGAAAAAAAAAAGGAAAAAAAGAAAAAAAAAAAAAGAAAAATAGCTCGCGCGTGCTGGATGAAACGATGGGAAAGTTTCACCGATGAATGCATAACGTTATATCGAGACGCGATTGTGGAAAGATGGTAATCGAAAAGAACGAGTTTGCAGCTTTAAAAACCGAGGAAACAGTTCGTGCTCGAATCAAGTATTTATAGGCTTCCGTCGATCAAAGTAACCGAGGATATAACTTTAGATGGTATTTCTCCGAAATTGCGTGACACGTTCGAGTCGCGTTCCGTAACCGTGATCTTTGTCATACGATTATCGAATTCTAAGGAAAGCAAAGGATGAAAGTAGAATCGATCGATTTTGCTCGCAATTCGTTGAAATCGCTATTCGCTAACCGGTAGCGAGGAAGAGAAAAGAAGAAATTGAAGTAATTTCCACTTCGGGCTACAGTATTTACACGATCTCATTTTACAATTACATCTAATTATTATTATTATTATTAGCACATCATGTATGAATCAGCATAACGATCAGCGAATCGCGTACAGATAAGTTTCCAATGTGAGTAATATTATTCGTGGAATGAAAGCAAGAAAAGCACGTATGTATCGTATATACTCGTGATTAAGATTTAAACGTAATCGTTTCTTTTTTAACCCGTCGTGAAACGATCATATATTTAACGGTACACGTTTGTTTTAGCGCGGCAAGAAACGAGGTAAAGGCTGGACCTACGCGTTAAATACGAAATTTTGATCGCTGTTCGTCCGTGCACGTTAGGCTTAGTTCGGTTAAGAGGCGATACCATGGGAGGAGCTTCTCGTTGATCTAACAGGGAATATTCCTCTTAACCGAGGGAAGCGTATCTCGTTCCACGAACGTTCGAGAAAACGTTTCGGAATCGGCCTACACACGAATATATACGATAAGCGGATCATCGTAGGCATCCCGCAACGATCAGCGTACAAGATGCTCCTGTGCATGCACAACGATATTATTACCTTTCTCCGTTTAAGTATTCGATCACCGAGCGTGATCGCATTTAATCGTACGAATCGGTGCTAAACGTTCATCCGAGAACTGGTGCTTGCTACTAACGTTTCAGCGTCTCGAATCGTTCTTGGCTCGAAGAGAACGAAACGGCAGAGGAGAGACCGCAAAACCGAAGAAAGAAAACCGTTCCGTTCCGGCGAACGGAATAGAAAACGTACGAAAAGGAGTGCGAGATAGAAAAATGGAAAACTCGAAAAAAAAAAAAGTACGAGAAAGTAAAGTATTAAGTGTGTAGCAACGTAGCGGAACATACGTGTACGAAGAACATATCGCATTGGAAGCATCTAAAAATTTTCAGCGATCGTAAGAAAGAGTCGCGAGCGTGTCGCGGATCATACTCTGCTCTTTTGGCACGTTGTAATCGTTTTAGCGTTTAGGTACTTGTTAATTTATTCTGTATATAAAAGTGTATATTAGTTAAGGGCAAAGTGTATGCTTTAATCGTGAAACGGAACGAAAACGGAAACGAACGAAGTAAAATGCGTTCTATTACTTCTGGTAATAATGTTTTCGCGAAAAGTTCGCTTACAAGAACAGGAACATTGCCATAAAGAGCAACACGATATATGTACGTATGTGTGTCTCTGCCATAAAGGTATACGCTTCGCTCGCATCGATAATAAGCTTGGCGATCGAACGAGCGAATCGCTGGTATTTTATTCTCGTTATTGCTTGTTTTTTCTTTTTTTCCCTCCATGTTTTTCGAATGTAACGTTTAATATGTTATATTGTTCTAGAGACGAAAGAGAAGGAGGGGAGAGAGAGAGAGAGAGAGAGAGAGAGATAGGAAGAGCGAGAAAGGAAGAGAGAGAGAGAGAGAGAGAGAGAGAGAATGAAACTGACACTATATCCGCGTGGCGTTACTCGTTAAAGCAGCTCATCGATTGTACATACGCACGCTTTATTCGATAAGGATAGACTGTAAGAATACTTAAAGGAATCTGGCTTTAGCGACATAAGCTGTGCGACGAGCCAGCAACACCATCGTCACCGTTTTTCCTAGATCCTCTTGTTCGAAGGTACTTTAAACCCTTTCGCTGCCTTTCGACGTCTGCCTACTATTTTGGAAAAGCTCAATTTTATCGCGCGATCGGTTAAAGAAGCTTTCTTTCGTTAATAAATTTCTCTACACTTTACATAGGTTTTTCATCGATTCTCCCAAAAGACCGAGGTTCAAATATCTTTCGAAAAGTTAGGTTTATCGTGGACTCTACTTAAAAGTAAAAACAAATTTCGCTAGGTAGAACGAAATATAGCGTTTCATGGCGTCTGTTTAATCCGTAGAAAAAGAGATCTGTCGTACGAAACCCTTAAAAGTTCGTACAACGCTTTATAGGCGGTAAAAGCAACGAAAGGGTTAGTACGTTTTGCCATTCGTGAAAAACGTTCTTTGTTAAGCGATTTACATTGTCAGATATTTGGAAAAGTATTTCTCGATGCGACTGAATTTGTTTTTCGTTTAAATCGGCGCGTTTAAATTCGTGGACACGTATCTCGATGAACGGATGGCAAAGATGAAATTGTTCGAGACGAAATAAAAATACTCGCGAACGATAAGGTAACTCATCGACGGTAACAAGTATCGTTGTTAAAGTATCGAAGAAAGCTTATTTCGGGCGTGATCGCGTTCCAGAAAAGGAGCCTGAACATTCTTAGAGACGAGCGTATTCGTCGCGCGAAGCCGAAGCGAGCGAGAGGACAAGAAGAAGAGAGCAAGAGCGAGAAGATGCGAGAAAATAAAATTGCGAAGTAATCGAAAAGCGGAGGTTCGCGTGAACGCTAAAAGGGTCGCATATTAATCAATGGGTAGACGTACAATATGATAACGAAGCTAAGCAGCATGTAGCTAAAAGAGTAGACGATCGTTGTTACTTTCGTTTTCCGCGTGTAGACGAATAAGCGAGAGTAATTAATAGCGCGTCGTCTGACAGAGCAACTTCCGGTTTTTCGTCCGAACAAGATACGAGTTCGAAGGCTACCGTAATAATCGCGGTCGAATCGTATCGCGAATGCAACCGTCGAATAAGATACACGAAATCGTAGAGCGTAAGGGCGAGAAAGCGAGAGATTTTGTTAATTCGACGTAACTGTTCTACAACGTACGAAACGCGTGCAATTTAGGCTTTACCTTCGAGTATTCGTGGAGTCGATCAGTAAACGGATAAAAAATTGTCTTCGGAGCTTGGCAAACGGAGCTTGGTCGTGTCTAACGATCGTAGATCTTATAGATGATAGATTGTAGAGTGTAGAGCGTCGAAATTTTCAAAGGAAAATTAAACACCCTTTGTCGCGGCTCTCTCCGTTGCGCTGGACGCTTTGCGCTGTACGCTCGTGGTTCTGTTAGATCGACCAAAGGAAGTCTACGTTGCACCGCGATGTACGGTAATCGATCGAATATTAATGCTTCGTTAAAAGGATTGTTTCGTTACGTTTACGCGTCTAGAGAATTAACGAGTTCGTTGCCGAATTTTTATTCGTTGAAAGTTGTTTCACCGGATGACCGAGCGTTTACGTATTTTACAGGCTCCGATCATCTCGAAGCGACGAATTCGGTCCGTGTTCGGATCGTTGAAAGCCCGACCTCTTCTCGTTTTCTCGACGAAGAAGCGTCAATTTCGACGATCGATCTTTCTTTCGACTCTTTTTTCCTGTTTCCTTTTCTTTTAAAAAGGGTTCGATGAACTTTGTTGCTCTTCTTTTTGTGATAAGCGAACGAACGTTCTCCATGAGAATATTTATTAACGAACTCAACAAACGTTTGATAATTATATTACAGACACTCTCCACGTGAAATACAGTTTCGTTTCTTATTATAGAGGACGAGCCAGATTATTTTGCACCTCCTTTCCGACATCCTAGATGCGAGAAACAATCGCATTTACTACGAGTAAATACTTTTATAGAAGTTTAAACGTAGAAAACGTAAGATAAAGTATTTACCGTTAACATCGAGTAATATGGATGATATTATATCGGTATGATCGAACAGGTAACGCGTGGAACCGAGTACATACCGCATCGACATTTCCGTTGAAAGGAGACGAAAGATAAAAATCAGAGCAGCCATCGGGTCAACAAACTCGGCTAACGTTTTCTCAGGATCGCCCTTTGTGTCGATCCAACCGCGCGACACTTGCACACTTCGGTACAGTTAACGTACAGCGCCGGAATCTTGCTCGTATATCGCGTACGCTGTACGGATCAATACTCGATCGATGTCGATAGCGTGATCTTTGCGCGTGTAGATTTATCGAGGGTAGATAAATTCGGAGTCGTTCGATTTTACCGAATTTCTCGCAGCCTCTCTTTGCTGGTATTCGATCAAACGCGGTTGTTTCTTAAGAATTTTACGAGCTCGATATTTCGTTGCGAAAAGTATAGCAGCGACGTTGATCGGCATCGTGCTGGTCCAAAGTGACGCTTGGAGATGGCAAGACAGGAGAGCAGGAGAGCAGAAGAGTAGGGGTCGAGAGATTACGCGCGACGCTTCGTGCGACTCGCGCGTGTAGATCAACATCTCGGAGCCGCGGCTCTCGTCGAAGCTCGAAGGAACTCGCTCAGTATTCAGTATGAATCGGGACAGCCAACCGTCCACTATGCTCAGACTCGTCGTTCTCTTGTTCGTTTGCGACGCGATCACCGCCAACAACGATACTCTTGGCAACCTGATCTCGAACGAGGAGCAGTCGAATCTAAAGAAACAGCCGGACAATTGGTCCGCGTACAATAGAACGTTGGACGATCTGTACAAGGATGCTGTTCAAGCTTACCTCGAGGAAGACTGGTCGCGTTGCATCGACGACTTCAACGCTGTCTTGCAAGGGTACTTAACGAATTTGAAATTTCCGCCCGAAGCCTATAATAATCAACGATAATATTTCGATTCATCTGCATGGGATTTATACATATACGCATTTCTGTTTTATCGTAACAGATATTTTTTTAATCCGTCTTTTTACGCTCGTTAGATATCACGCGTTCGTCTCGAATCGCTGGACTCCCGTAAAACGCGTAAACGGTTATTTCAGGTACAAGATTTACAGGCGCACGATAGTCGGTTGTAGACAGAAATGTAGAGCACAGGCTGCTGGAACGGCTCCGATCTTTCCCGAAAATATCGACGATATGCATTTCTACGAGAAGAAGGTGAAAGAGACCTTGTGTCTTTTAAGATGTAATCAAGAGTACCGGGAGATCGCCGGCTCGAGGGCGTTGAAAACATTGCCTCGCGACACCGAGCACAAGTTAATTAATCATCGAATCTACGAGTACCTGCATCTTTGTTACTATCGGGTACGTAATAGAACTCGATATCTTTGTTGCTAGCGAAGCGTATTCGAACATTGAAAATATCGATTTTTTTTTCGATAACAGACTTTGCAATTGCATACGATCTTCCCGTTTAATCCGTCGATTAACCGTATCGAGTCCGTCCAACGCTTTTTTCTACATCCACGCGTGTCCGACGAATTCTAATAAGGGATCTTACGCAATCGTGGCTTCGCTAATCCCACTTTAGTAAATAACGAGTTTAGCGTTCTGGTCAGAGCGCGTTTTAGTCGGATGACGAAACTGGGCCCGCGTCTCTAGGTCGATGTATAGATACCGCTCTTTTATTCGTTTCCTTTTCCTCTTTCCGTAAACGTTTGTTCGTTCGGCCAGACGTTCCGAAGCGTGAAGCTGTAAGGGGTGAAAAATAAAAAACGAACGATTTATTCGTAGGAATATCGATACCAAGATGCGGCGAACGCGTTGTTCACGTACCTGGTAATATATCCGGATCACGAGGCGAGCATCGAAACGTTGAAGAAGTATCTGACATTGCCGGGCGTGCAACCGGAGGCGGTGGTAAACCTAGAAACGGCACCTTATGTCAGCATCTATTTCAAAGGAGTTTCGGCTTACGAGAACGAAGACTACGCGCAAGCGGCGGCTCTTTTCGAGGCTTCGTTGACCTCCTATATAGAATCCGAGGAAGAATGTAGATTTTACTGCGAAGGTCCGTTCGATCAAGGCTGGCACCCGGAGTTCACTTCTTCCGTCGCTAGTGAGTGTCGCGAACAAACTTTCGAATCTTCGACGACCCGTTGAAAATGGTAATCGCAACTTTTCCTTACTCGCCTTTCAGATCATTTTACCTTCTGCTTGAGATGCAAACGTGCCTGCTCTCAACGGCTGAACAACATCAACGGAAATTATCGCAAAGACATGCTGAAAAGTCACTACAACTACTTACAGTTCTCTTATTACAAACGTGAGTACATCCGAACGAACAAAATGTACATGCATGCAGAAAAATTTAGTAAACAAAGAAAGAAACGTGAATCGTTATCGCGGCGATATCGCGCATCCTGTCGCGTCGTCGAATAAACGTGACACGTCCATTTGACATTATTTTTATTTTGAATAGTCGAAATATTCTTAGTCTAATAAGAAACCGAATTCTACCGATACAATACAGATACAATAACGATTTACGAATTCCTTACGAGCATCTTCGGTTCATTGTAAATTAATCGCTCCGACTGCTATTAGACGAAACTAATCCAAGTGCCTGATGAACTTTAATTTCATTCGAGTTGCCCGTCATTGTTCGACATTCATCTTTTCTCTCTTTCTTACGCGATACACCGTAATCGTCTAACCTCGTTAATTCGAAGCATCGCGTCGCGTCGGTTAGCCTTGCAAAGCGTTATCCTAAATTATAATAATTTAGACGCCGCGTACCATCTACCGTCTACCGGCTAAACTATTTCCGACTAACCGCGCGATCCGTTTCTCCGTTATGCACAGTGGGAAAACTGAAAGCAGCCTGTGCCGCGGTAGAAAGTTACCTGTTGTTCGACTCGCTCGACGAAACTATGCAGAACAACAAAGCATATTACAGAGCCCAGCCAAAAGTCCAGGAAGAATATTTCACTGGCAGACAGGTGATCCTCCTAAATAATAAGTTATAGTACGCTTTTTGCGGATACTCGTTCAAATTTTTCTTATATATACATATATATTCAGGAAGCTGTCGACTATTTGAAGAGACAGGAATACGAGTTGAGCCTTCTGCGTTACATATCGAATGAGTTTTCAGTTATCGACGCGAAATTCTCCAAGATGAACAAGAAGAAAAAAGAAGCTGATCGGGAGATCGAGAAGGAGAAAGAAATAGGAAAGGTAAAGAATGAAATATAAAGTACAAATATTCGGACAAGATAGAGTTTGTGCGTTGATCGATCGGTACGATTATTGTGTCCGTTTGATTTCTGTTCAAAGGACGTTATGCGTATAAATATATCGATACGGTATCGGGCTTGAGACGGAGGAGCCCGTATTTTTTCGAGAAATTTCTTTTTTTTAAATACACTGTATCATTTGTAAGAAAATTAATAAAATATTTCAACTGAAAATTCATCGATCGTTACAAAATCATTCTACTTGAAGATCTTGAGATTCGAAGGATAATCTTCTCTAAAATGTCGCGTTACTAAACTCGCTACTAAAATGTCTTGTTGAAACGCCTGCATGACGCAACCAGAAATGCATCGGTGCAACTATTCCAAGTATAAAGATAGGCGGCAGGAGACGATTCAGTTTGATTTTTTATTCGCACGATGCGTATAACCAAACTTTTCCGATTCGCTTTCGTCGTCTAGGAAAATGTGAATTTCTTTCTGAGCGATAATCGTGTCTTTCCAGCAAACGACTTCGAAAGTCGAAACGACGCTGCATCCGGCGCCGGGTCATTCGTCGGTCTCTCGGGCAAAATTATCGGACAACCTTTCCAAGATACAAGAGGAAAGGCGCGAGATAAACGATGCGAAGAAACTCGGGGTCAAGAACGTTACGTATCTGTTGGCGAAAGAGGAAGATCTCAGTGGGAAAAATCGTTACGTCGCCGATGGTTTCCTCAACTCCACCGAGTGCGAATCTTTAATGAGGTTTGCTTCGGTACGTTCGCGTAAGGCAATCATCGTGTAATTTTTCTAATGTTTGTAATTTTGTCCATCGTTTAAATTTGAAATCGACACAGATGACCGCGGTGGAAGGAGACGGATACAACGAGAACAAGAGTCCGCATTCGAAATACGAGCGATTCGAGGGTATAACTGTCGGAAGAACTGCCTTGGTACAAAAACTATTCTTTATAGCCTGACTACGTAATAATACTGCATCTCATCGACGCATCGGCTATCACGGTAGAAGTGGCTTTCTGTATAGTACAGCATGCGATAATATAAACGATTAGAGCGATCAGAACCGATGTAAACGCTTTCAACAGATTACTCCTCGTCCTCTTTATTCGTCCTCGGTATTCGCCGGAACTATCGATCGTCGATAATATTAAGAATGAACTTTTTCTCGATTTCAGATGGTATATTTCGGAGAAATCGAACCGACATGGTTGGAAATGTTTTTAGAGAGCACCGAACAAGCGCGTGACCACGTCGAAAGGTATTTTGGACTAGATCGACAACTGTATTTCACCTACACTCATTTGGTCTGCCGTACGGCTTTAGCTGGTAATTTTCATCTGATGCATCAGCGTGCTTCCGGTTCCTTTCGCAGCCGAAATCGCGTTACACCGATTCACTTGGTACGATACGTGGGTAACGGTGTCGAAAACTAACAACTACAGATCTCGATCGATCGTCGAGACGGTCTTTCTTCCTACGTTGCGTTTCGTTTCCTCGTAAAAACATCGTTCACCGAATACATATCGGTATCGACGTGAAACTCGTTTTCTTATTTTCAGATTCGCCGATGGATCGAAACGACTTGAGTCACAAGGTTCACGGAGATAACTGCCTTCTGACAGACTCGAATACCTGCGTCCAGGATAGTCCAGCCTACGTTTGGAGAGATTATTCGGCCATACTATATTTGAACGATGACTTTCAGGGTGGCGAGTTTTTCTTCGCGACGAATCAAACTAACCGCAAGTCGGACATCGTCGTTTCGCCACGTTGCGGTCGTATGGTAGCTTTCTCCGCTGGCGGAGAAAATCTTCACGGAGTACGCGGCGTTCTTCGGGGAAAGAGATGCGCGTTGGCTCTGTGGTTTACTCAGGATGCAAACTACATGGAATACGAGAGAGTTTTGGCTCGTGCTATCCTAAAAAGAGTTCGATCGATAGGACCTTTCCAAGGAAAACACGCTCCAGTACCTTTAAAGTAGGCTAACTCCGGTACCTTTCAAATAATTTCGCATCAACTTATTCTTGAAGCGATGTTTGAATGCTCGTTCTATTTTCAGGTACGAGGACGTACTCGTCCAGCACATCAACAGCGACGAGTCGTTGAAACGTTTCCTAAACAATTCTTAAAGAAAGCGAACAGTATTGTGCAACAAGTTCCAGAGCAATTATTTAAAGAGTAATATATTTGAATTGAACGGTCTTTGTCTTAACTGGACCGATATCGAATCCAAGGGACCTGAACGAACACGACGAATTCGCGCGCTTCGGGGGACCCTAGAGAGTTCCTAAGGAGCAGAAAAAAATCTAACGACCAGGTAGTAGAACAGATTTGAAGAACTAGCAGGGATAACTTTACCGAAGAATCTTAACCCGTGTTCAAGGGAACGCGGATCGTAGTAGGAACCTAGACAGAGACGAGGAAGACGGCTGATAGAATACTGCCACTGTCCTTATACTTCCCCTTAGCTAGTAGACTCTTTACCAGTAAATTGAACGTTTCTGTACTTATTATATTATTTCGTTATATTTTCGTAACACTGCCAACACGTTCGTCGTACCCTTTAAAACGCACAAAACACGATAACTTCTCTAATCAAAAATACAAAGAGGATACCCAAATATACATAAGAGGATGGTCCGTAATCGCGGCAACCAATAGTTTATTTATATAAAATATCCTAATCTTTATTAGAACATAGACATTACATGTCAACAGGCTTACATAACCATTCTATGTATCATGTAACACGTGTAATCGTATTTATTTTTTGTTTGTTCGTATTTATACTATGTATAAGAGCTATATACGCAATTGCATTGCAATCCCGCAGTTTCGCGCGTCTTTTGCTGGCGTGACATCGAGTCCTGTACACGCGATTGCCTCTATTACGCATCGTGTTCGAATCGAAACACACAAATAACGCTCGTGTATATACTCCAGAATCGTGTCGTGTTTGTACGTGTTGTATCTGTGTGTCTGTGTGTGTGTGCGTGTGTGTGCGCGCGCGCGCGCGCGTGAGACTGTTTCTCTCGAGTAATCGTTATTATTGCAACTATATGGTAAAAAGCGGATCGCCGTAAAATCTAAATTGTTCATGTAATTGTACGCATAGGAATCGAAAAGACGCACGCACGCTCGTTCGATCGATGTTACACGAATAAAAACACGGTGGTTGAGCCACTTTTGAACGTCTTGATCTTCGTAGGATCAGTCGGGAAGAGAGTGAACGCGATCATTAACATTATTATTATTATTATGTTTCGTTACAAACGTTTATTACGAAATTATAGTGACATCTGCGTATCACAGGAGAGCTCAGTCGATTTTTTTTTTCGCAGGAACCACTCCATAATAATAGTCCGTACGCTGTTTCTTTCTTTCGTTAATGTTTCTTCCTCTATCGCTACCTCGCATATCCGTACCAAACATAAATCTTTCTTCGAGATATTACAAATACACCTTGTAAATTGTAAAACGCTACGGACACATGATACATAAATGAAAAGAGAAACATGTATATTATCAAGAAAGTTCTGTTTCGTTACAGATCGAATAAACACGAACCAACATCGGATGGAGTGGTCAGCAATTTTTCTTCGCATTACTAAAGATGGTATTTCGTATTGCTCTTCGTAGACGTTCGCTTCGTTTTCTGCTACTAGTGTACAACATTGATAGTAAAATGAAAGTAATACAAAATTCTCTATCTTAAAACTGTAAAATTATTATGATACGCTAGAAAACGAAAGACTTTCGTCGCGTTCGTCGTCCGGTAACTAAAACGAAAAACTGTTTAGATTTCGAGAATAGCAGTTCGCGCTCTTTTATCTACGAATTTCTGCCGGTTTAGCTTATGAAGCATAATGCACTTTAGAGCCAGGTAACGAATACCTGGCAACAAGCACCGTAAATACTCGTGTATAAATTTCAACGGCGTTCGCCTCGCTTTTAAACCCGATTAATTCAAACTGAAAGATACAAACAACGTGGAGATTATTTTTGAAAAAAAAAAAAAACAACACTTTTTCTTTAATAAAAACAAAATAAAAATATCATTTCTATGAAACTATGCACGAATATGTACGGCCTATTCGTCGACTCGTTGCCGATATCTAAATCTGCATAGAAGGAAGCATCGTGTGTGCTGGACTACGTATATACGCGTACACAGGGTGTAGCAGTTTATCGGTACGCTCGATAAACCATTCTGAATCTATTTTGAAAATTAGCTTTTTTTTTTTTCTCTTTTCTAATTGAAATATCAGCGTAATTCGCGTTAATAGAGAATCCTTGTTTTAAAATAAAATATTATCGAACGGACCAAGAGCCGCGGCACACTGCGACACCCTGTACGCACATGTATAACATTCGAGTTCGTTTTCAGACTTGTTCTTAAAGTTATTTAATTATTTCGTTTTGTATACGCACATTCGCTCCGTAGTTGTACGTATGCACACGGTTTCGAAGATGGACCGAAGAATAAGAGGAAATTAGGCAAATTCCTTGTGCTCCGATTTGGTCGTAAACTTGAACGAGAATTACTTTCGTACAGTACCGTTAAAGGCTTCCCTACAGAAAATATTTTAATAACTCGGACAGACAGTTTGTCCATTTGAAAATTAGTAAAACACGTCGATAATGAAATAACGATTTATTTTCCGTAGGAAAGCCTAGTGCTCCGCGATGTACGTAAATAAAACGATATAAATATTTTGAAAAGTATAAATATACGAATTTGAATAAACGCGCTTAGTCGACTGAAAAAATGTAAAACTGCAGTGAATAACGTCGCGTCGTTAATTCGATGAATTCGTTACGACCAAAACTAAAGTACGATTGTAGGGCACAAAGGACCGAGAGACGCGGTATCCCCAATTCGTTTCCCCTTTGCAAACGAAATGCTCTGTTCTTTAACGGTAGATTCGTTCTTGAATGTATCATAAAGTTGTAGCAAAAACGATAGGAAAAAATGAATAAAAGTAAACGATAAAAAATATTCGATTCGATCGATATAAGACAGAGAAGACTCGTTTAACGTCTCGAAGTTAATAAACTCTTCCTTCTTTGAACGCGATCCGGTGCATAGATCAAAGTCACTGGATCAAGTTACTCTAAAGTTAAATGTAGAAGAAATACTGGATTATTAAGATCGTAGGATCGTCGAGCTAATTTCGAATTGTTAGAAAAACTTGAAAACGCTTTGAAAATAAATCGTGAACCTGTTCGTTCGTCGAAGCGGTAAAATCTCGGCGCTAATCGTTTCGAAAAAGTAATCATCTTAATCATTTGATTCGATTCGATTCGATTCGATGGAATTAAACCCGTCGAACTATCGAACGTCTTCGTTATCGGAGGAAGTCAAACTATCAAACTATTCTAGAAAGTGTACACGGAAACTTTCGTGTACAGAATCGTCGTAAAAGAATACAATTCCGCGATATCTTCTCGACTACGTTTACGGTTGTATGTCCAGCTATTGCGCGTACAAAAAAAGAAATTTGAAAAAAGAGAACAGAAAAGAAAGAAAGAATACGGTTCAAGGACATACAATCAATCCTCGTGCAGACTGTAAATGCTAATGTACACGTCGGTAATTAGTTGGCGTTTACATATACTTTACATTTTCCTTTCTCTCTCAAATTCTTAACGATACAATATAGCGATGTAATAATTATATTAAAATAACGCAAAGTATAACAATATGATTAAAACTTGTTGTACTGTTTGATGACCTTTTGGAGAGTTTTCGCGTAAAAAAAGAAATATATCGTAAACGTATATATATATATATATGTATATATATATATACATATACACATATATAATAATAAAGACAATAATATGGCGAGAATATCGTGGTGAAAAATATGCTGGACACCAAAGGTTGTTATGCGAAGAGGGTCAGTGCTGCCCCCTGTTTGTCGTTTCAACAGTCTCCATCGTCGTCGTCGTCGTCGTCGTCGTCGTCGTCGTTACCTCGGTACGCATCGTACAAACTGCACTAAAAATAGTACAATCTAATCGAAGATATATAGAAAATTGAAAAATATACAAGTTATAAAACATATATAGAACGTCATTGATCAGGTAGCGAGTGACTTGCGAAGTCCATCTATGTTTTCAACGTTTCTATTCCAAGGTCTAACACGCCTTCCTCCGTTTCTCATTAACGATACGCAAGATCCTTTCGACTTTACAAAACGAACGAACTTTCTATCCTGCTACTTCGAAAGCACGCAGTTGCTCCTTTTGTACAAATCATTATTCGTCTACTTGACAACCTCGTTAGTTCGCGTCGCACGTATTCTTTGGTATCCAACAGGTTTCCCTTCCACGACAATTTCGGTTTTGAACGGACATTTAGTCGTGGTATGGGCAGTGAGTAAAGAAGCAAGTACCAATATTAAATGGGCAGGCTCTCCGATAGGCACGCCCAATCTGGAAGTCGTCAATCCACGTTGGATGGCGGAGCAGCGTATCTACTCCGCGAGTCGGAATCTCCGTCGCACATATATTTGCCTGAAAATGAAATATTCTAGTCTATATAGAAGAAGAGGAGTAACATATAGAAAATGAGCGAACTTTTCTACTTACCAGATACGAATCTACGCTTTACCAAACTTAATCTATATCCCGGGCCTAGAAGCTCGAATTCGACTCCGGATAACGTGGTCCCTTCGCAATTGAATTGCGTGAATATCGTTCCTTGATTTCCTGGCCCGTGTCCAAGCTCGACACGCGCTTTCAAAGAGCCCACACCGTTACCTTCGCTGTGCTGCGATAACTCGGTAAATTTCCACAACACACGATTCGTGTCCGGTAACCATTGAGCTTGAGGTTTGCTGTTCAACGACTTGAAGCCTCCGTCTATAGGCGCCGCTATGTGGAGATTCAGCAGTGGACTCGGAGAAGCCATAGCGCGACTATTGTATTTATAATCGATCTAAGAAACACAAACCATCCGGTTATTCGATAAGAATATCGGATTAAGACGTTTAAGAAGGAGGAGGAGGAGTACCTTAAGGTCGGTGTGAGTCGTTTCGCATTTCCAATAAGCCACCAACTGAAACGGACAAGAGCTCGCACCTTCCTTGCACTTGATCTGATATTTCAGTATGTCGACGTTAAAATACGAAGCCGAGGGATTTTGTTCGGCCTGTTTGCGTAACAGCGTAGTTAAGGCACTCATGTTGAATTCAAAAATTGTACTGTCGACGGTCGTTTGCGTAACGTCCCTGCGAGAAAAAGAAAGCGAAAGAGAAGGAGAGAGAGAGAGAGAACATGGTCGGTAAATGTAGTTTAAAGAAAGTCGAGTATCGCGAGGATATGTACTACAGACAACTTACATGCTGACCAGCTGATTATTAGGAAACAATTTCTCTAATCTGTTACTGTTTCTGACGCGAAACGTTAGCTTCGCGGGACTCGGGTTATTCGCTAGCACAGCGACGATACCGGCCGGGAAAGACAGCATCATGTCACCGCTAAGCTTCACCTGACATCGCGTTTCGTCGGTACCCCGAAAATAAGAGTGAACAATCTCGTGGAACGCCACCGCTAAAGGAATGGTATCCGCCAGGCCAATGGTCAGCGGCGAAGGTCCCCTGGAAGAACCAACGCCGACGCCTGCTGTTCGAAATTCCAAACTGGCTACGCTGTCTGCCCGAGATATCGTCGCTGGTGACATTCTACCCCTCGGCGAAGGACCTTCTCCTCGTCGGGACGGTGGTCTAGGGATGATAATAGACCCTGTCGGTGTGGAAGATGCGGACTGTTTCGGTGGTAAGGCCGGAGTGATGTCTCCCACTTCCGAGAACAAGTCTCCGTCTAAGAGAACGATCGTTAGTCTCGTTACTCGGAAAGTCTAGCGATCGAGGGACTCGGTTCGCTCACCAGGGAATCGCGAGTGAGAATGCGTAGGTGGTGCGGATTGCGGCAGCTGTGGTTGAGGCGTCGGTGACAAAGACAACGGCGGAGGACTTTGCAAGGACACGTACGGATGACTACCGGTCGGCGTTGAGGCGCTCGATGGTGTACTGCTGGGATTGAACAAGTTTAGGCCAAGTAAATCCGAGCTTGGCTTACCTCCTAATTGCTGTGACACTGACTGAGACCTTTTCATCTGATGATCTGAATCGGTATTCGATCCTCTGCGTCCCTGTAAATCGACCAAACTTCAAAATGACGATCAACGATAAGAGAAGAAGGAAAAAGGTACCGTCGGTGCAGGCGATAACGATAGGTTCTCCACGGTCGCCCTTAATTCGTCCACGCTGGCACTCATGGGTGCTCCACCGTTGCTCAGAGGTTTTATTTCCACCCTGATCTTTCTCTCCCTTTCATCCTCGGAATCGGTGTCCGAGCTAGAATAAAATCCTTTCTCGTCCTCCCATGGCTCCGATTTTGGCCTAATACAAAAACCATCTTCGTCTACCTCCGGCGTCGGCGTCTCGGACTTTCTACTGTCCTCCTTATCCTCCCTACCGTACAGAAAGAAGACGATTCAGTGGGATATATCATCGAGTGTTCCAGCAGGCCCAGTGCATCGTACGCGTTAAAGTTTCTTCTATCGCGAAAACGATTACGTTACGATTCGTTACGAAATATCGTACGGCGACGCGTTTAAACAACGATTCGATGTGCCGGAGGATTAGGAAAACCGAAGAATAGGAAACTTGAAATGCGCGTAAGATTAATCTCATGATCGATTCTTTAACGAGTAATTCTCGACACGATTATTTCAAATCGTGTTTGATCATGAAATTGATCCTTAGTGCACTAGATCTGCTGAACGTGCGTATACTGACAGGTCAGACTTTTCTTCTTTGTTGCTGCTGGTTTCCACGACATCCTTCTTCTTTTTTGCTTTCTTTTCCTTTCTTTTTTCTCTCCTGCTGCGAAGAAACCCTGTTGGTTGTGGGCACACGATATGTAGAAAACAAAGCAGTACTTAATTTTCATCGATAAATCCGAACGTGTCGATTAAAAATGCTAGCTTGTAATATTTCTATCGTAATAAATTTCACCGACGCGATTAAAATTGCTTTTCTCGTACGAACAAACCAAACGAATCGTTTCGTTTCGGCAAGGCAAACGTTAGTATTTGGAGTTTGTAGACTCGAGCGTTTACGAGAAAAACATTTTTTCATCGATAGTTGAAACAATTTTTACTCTTATTCCGACATGTACAAGAGTAAAATAAAGTAGCTATTCAACCAAAGATTAAGAAGCGGAAAGAAATTACGTTCTTTAACGTCAACGTATCTACTAAAAAGTCCATGAATTCTTTGATCCGAAGAAAATTAACACGAACCAAAAGTGGTTCAATGGAAAATGGAAATTCAATTTACTTTCCAAGTGTTTAAGGCATAGCGCAACGTGATCAAATGAGGTCTACGATAAAGGGAAGAAAAGAAAATCATTAACGAATCAACGATTAGCAGATGCATTCTTTACCAGCTTTCTATTTAAGACATTCCCTCGAACGATGCTGACACGAATTTCGTTCGTTCGGTATTTAAAAACTTTCGGATACTACCACTCTACGAGAGATTATTATTATTATTATTATTATTATTATTAATTAGGACGAGAGAAATACGTATCAGCATTTTCTAGAAACCAAAAGGAGAAAAAAAAAAAAATAGGGACAAACGCTAATATGATTTTTC
This sequence comes from Megachile leachella, assembly GCA_963576845.1. Classification (NCBI taxonomy): domain Eukaryota; kingdom Metazoa; phylum Arthropoda; class Insecta; order Hymenoptera; family Megachilidae; genus Megachile; species Megachile leachella. The sequence continues at coordinate 16,459,310 of OY756257.1, forward strand.
TAACGGTTGCGTTAATAATCATGATACGATAGATAAAGGGGCTAGAATAGTAGAAAAATAAAGAGTAGCACGTTACATTGCGCAAAGATATAAGAAAACCCATACGCCATCACCATAAAAAATCCTACATAAATCTGCAAAAGTCCAGGTCTCTTCCTTTAAATTGTTTTTCTAACAATTACGCGTCCTAAAATTTGTTCGCGATTTATCGCGCATCTAACAGAGAATCTGCAAGCAAGGCTGTTGTGTTAACTATCGACATGCAAAAGGACGAATATCGTGAGAATTCGCGCGATCTTTGAACTTTGGACCACGATTATCTCGAGTAATTGCGAACGAAATGGAATACAGCGAGAAGAGATACCGCGATCGGGGAACGTTTACAAATATATGTATATCAACTACACCTTTTAACGACTCGATGCAACTAGAAGAAATAAAAAGGGTTGCTTGCAGAATCACATTACGCTATATCACGAAAGATATCTGCACTTGGAAAATAAATACACGTGAGCCATGCAGTAGATACACTGGTAAAAGGATGGCTCACCTTAGGCCCCGTCAATAGCCAACCCCGCATTCGTATTTCAACGTTATCCAAGTCCAACTCCCGCGTCCATTTAATTAACATTATACATACATACGAGGATCACGGAAAGTTTCAAAAATTATTTCATTAACGATCATTCGAGATATTAGCGATTCACGATAGCAAACTGCCACCGCTGTTAATGCTACGTGTATATATATGTATATTTCAATTTGAGAAACTTTCGAAAATGCGACTTTCGCTATTAAATTTGATTACATTTAGCACAATTAAACTAAACGTGTGTAAGATCTTACGATGATGGAAGACTGTGTCGATAGAAGAACCCCTGATACGAATTTACACAAAAAATATTGTTAGAAAAACAATTTATAAGTCATATCTTAGGAGTAATGTTAATTTACCTGTTAGATTATCGTGTTATTCTAAAGGTGAAGCCTATTATTCTAAGCAAGCTTGTTTCTGTGTGTTAGTCGAACACGAACGAACAAATATATTTCTTCCCTCTAACGATATACTGTATATCTATGCTGTATATCTTTCCAGGATACCCTAGCGGAACTGAACGTGTATCAAAGCGAAGAAATATTGTAAATGTGCTTGAAAAGCTAAGGATAAATCAATGTTACATAAACGTGTCTCTAGTTATTCGTGAATTAGCGTTAAAACTCGTTAATCCTGTTATACGCTATATCGCTATGCACGTAACATTAATTTAATGTGCTTAAACGATGTTAGTATACGTACATTGCTGATCTAAAAGAGTGCAGAGTGGAGGAACCATAATACACGTTACCACTGTAAGTCATTAGATATTTATTTAACCGTTTATCCTGTTCAGCCTTAAAAGATTTGTCGAAAGAGATATGGCAATGAAATAATCACCGAATACCATAGATCGATTGATTGAATACCATAGACAGAGCAAGACAAAGATAAAGGTGTAACGAAGGAGCAATCGATTAAACGTGATCCACACAAGGATTTACCTCGCAAAGATATTTCGTTAAATTCGATCAATTTTAAATACGCTACTCTTACAGCACCATAATAAGAAAAAGAATCGTAATGTTCCTAAAAAGATCACCGCCACGAGTTATCGCTATCTTTTTCTCGATATTTTCTCATTTTTTTTTTTCTTTTTTTCTTTCTTTTTTTTTTCTTTTTTTTATAATATAACAATATTAAAGAAAGCTGTGTAGCAGTTTTCTAATAATATACCTTCACCTTCATCGTTTTTTCCACTAACTACCAAAGAAGTAATTTTAAGCAAAAGTCATTCTAAAATGCATGTAATGGATATGGTCGGGGTACAGGTAATCACAATGTAAGCAGTTACATTTAGATCCTCTGAGAGGGTTCCTGGAGATGCTGGGAGGTGGAACAGCAGGAGGCAGGTTGTTCCCCTGAGGAGTTGCAGGTGCCGAACCAGACCCTGCTTGCTTCTGTTTGTCTGAAACAACACTCATTGCTTATATCTTTGAATGATCTGTGCCTCCAATGGCCCCTTTTTTCTTCATCTTGCTATTATCATACATTACTTATATCTATTAAAATTTCATTATAATTTGCACTTTCAGTGGCATAAAGAGCACTCCAGAGGGATGTTTATCGCTTTATCTCAATCTTCGAATCTACTTCAAATATAATTTAACACCCACTAATATTACAGTAATATTAAAAAGTAACGTTCCAACTATGACGAACGGTGTAAACGTAAATATAAACCCCCTGGAATACACAATAATTTGTAATGTCATCCTCCACCTATTGTTAGATCGTAACGCGCAAGCATTGTAACACAACCACATAAGCATAGTCAATAAAATTGTTTCGCATATGCCTGGATTAATAAATCTGTGATCGAGTGCTAAAAATAAGTTGGATAAATATATATATATATATATATATATGTATATATATATATATATATATATATGTGATTAATAAAATGGCACTGACGTGATAAACAAAAACTGCAAAACGTATCTACCAAGTCATAATAAACTTTTGATAAATTCTCCGGAATTTAACTGGAATTCAAATATTTTTTTAAAATTAAAAGATTTAATTCTCGATCGTTTTATATTGCAAATTTAAGTAGATTATGTCAAGGTAGATAAAAACTATTGCAATTAAAAAAGACTAAAACTTGATAAATTCTGTTCAGTTTTCGAAACCTACCCTGGGAGTTGGACATGAACAGGTTGAGTAGCGAGGTAGTACGGCGGGAAGCCTTGGTGGCTTGTGCATGTGACAGTTCTCTGTCCCTTTCGTTCAGTCTTTCGTTCTCTTTTTCTTTCTCTTTTTCTTTTTCTTTTTCTTTCTCTTGTACCCTCCCCTTTTCCTCGTCCACCTGACAACCCTCCCCCTTTAATCCCTGATCTTTTTTTGAACTGTGAATGTTACCAGCAACGCCTGTTTCTCCATTTGCTCCTTTCGATGTTTCCTTAGGTGTCTCAATGTTGCTTTCCGATTGAGAATGACTGGTTATTTCCCCTAAACCTGTCATCACTTCTTCGTATTCGATCATACCTAATTTACAAAAAAAAAAATCGTATATAACAGAATACCGCTAACTTCCAAGCTCTACGTTACAAAAATTATTACCTGGTTTCTCGAAACCTGTATATTTGCTTTGAACAAATTGTTCTAATAACTTGTCCACTGTCATATCCAGGCACTGGCGTTTGAAGTCTATGTGAACTTGGCCAACTTGTTCGTGATTCGTTTGCAAAACATCGGCGTAGATATTTAAAAACTCCTTCATATGTTTTAAATGTGTTTCCTCCACGTCTTGGAATCGCTTAGCATAAAGAAAAAAATAAATTCGTTGACTTTATTTTTATTTTTCAAAGAAATCGAGCAGAAAAGAAGCGATTTAAATAAATACCCTGCATGCTTGAGTCATTTTGGTCTGAAAATCGTTTCTTATCACCATATATTTATCGACCAAAGTTTTATAATCATCCTGTGCCTTTTTAAATTTTATTTCTGCTTTTTCTAATTCCTTTTGACTGGCATTGTCCTTTCTCAATTTTTCCAGCTCAAGACCCTTTTGCATACGCATATCTTTAGCTTTATGTAAAGTTACGGTAATACTTTGTATACTTTGTACGACTTCCAATGTGGATGATTCCTCCTCTTTTACCTAATTTTATATTCTCTTAATACTGATTTGCATCAATTTTCAAGTTGCTTCTTGATTAAAATATGCCATTGAAAATTATAATTAACGATTAAATTCTATATTAATTAAATGATTAATCCATTAATTAATCAGTTACTTCAAATCGTTATTTGTCATTCTGTCTCTCGATAAAAAATTATCTCTATTTTTTTTCACGAGCAGTCTTCTGCCCAATGAGAGAACCTACTGACCTGACCGTGGGCGGATACTGATAAAGTATACAAAATATACAAAATGATTCACTCTACAAATATGATAAACAGTCGCAACCGATACAATGGATAAAAAATTATCCGTATCGTGCGTGCTATTAAAAATAGTCAAATTAACAAATAAATAAACAACGAGTCACGTTAAAAATATACTTTGTATCCATCTAACTGTGTACCGCGTATATAATAATCGCGTAATAAAAAAATTTCAAAGTTCTACTTATGTCTAAGTAAAAATATATAAAAAAAAGTGTTACATACAGCCTTGTGTTTCTTATGTAATTCATCCGCATATTTTGATACATCTTTTATTAGTTCGGCGACCTTCTGGGCCATCTGCAAGTGCAAGCCGGCAAGTTTTTCTGCTGCGCCTCTTAGAGCAGCCCAAACAGGCGCAAATGTTCCTTGCGTACTACTACTATTGCCAGCTTGTTTAGCTACCTTACTCAGGAGCTTGTAATTATTTTCTTCTATGGCTGATCGCTCTTTTAAAAACTCAGCCAACTCCTTGCTCGCGATTACACCATGCTTCATGTTATGATATAACACGTCAAATCCATTATTCTTTTCGCCCTTGAATCATAAAAATTTACTTTTTATGTTTACTGCAACTTAAATTTCGAAATTTCAATATTTTCTATTTTTATTATTTATTTATAAACATAGGAGAAACGCTTCAAACAATTATAGTGCTATCAATTTTACGCCGAAGAAAAATTTCACACAAACAATTAGAATAACACGACCAAAAGAGATATACTAAAATTATACTTAAGACCACTTAGCCACTTAACACTTGAACCCCGATCATGCTACAAACTCACGTAGAGTAGGACTCTGGAGCGACGTCGACACAATAAGCTGTCATTACATATTATTACTCTCGTCATCCTATTGTACATATTACTTGCCACTTATGACCCATAGTTTAATTTTTATTGCAGTCTTTTTAACAAAGAATAACGTAAACTACGTACAGTTAAGTACATACAATTTGCAAATAAAATCAATTGAATGTAAATAAAACGTATAATTTGGCAAGAATTTTTGATGCCATAAATTTTAAACGCTACAATAAAACATACAATTGATAGAAATTTAACGAGCTCTTACTCGGAAAAAAATATAAAAAAATATGCTACATCACATTCATAATAATGTTTAATAGATATAAATTTAACGGAAGCGAAAGGAAGTAGTAGCTATCTTATCTATACCCTGTTTCTGTTACAAAGAACAATGTCACATCTTCAAAGAAATATATATATATATATATACGTAGTAAAGGTGGAAGCATTATAACAAATTTCTATTAAGTATTTAAATTCATATTTTATTGTTTTTGTCAAATTACAAATTGATCAGGTAACAACATAAGATGTATGAAAACTGTTAAATATTAACAGAATCGATCGAATATTAAAAGGCATAACACGCGAAAGAAAAGGTTCAACTAAAATCAATTGAAACGAATGGTACAATTGAGAATATAAATCATGAACAAAGAAAAAAAGATGCAGAAAGAGATTTCTCCGCCAAAGTCAACAATTAAATTCCCTCTTGCACTTGAGCCATAAACACTTAGAGGAAACGCGATACACATGTCAACGTGCAATTGAATGCGCATTCTTTCGTACTTGGTGCTTCTCTACGTTGATCATGAAGACGATACGAAGACGGGATGACAGAGGGTGGTGAATGCGTAACCTTGCACAGTTCGCGAAAAGGAGAGGAGGCAACCGAGCCGCGTAAAACGAAGACAGAGACGAACGTAGATGACCATACCGATGAGAAAGAAGGACAGAAGGGGAGATTTCATTGAGAGAAACGTGTTAATTTATTCGAACGGAAGAAAAACGGAAAAAAGGAACAGAACGAAACGAAGAAAAAAATGTTGCTGTGGCGTGACGTAGGTGGTCACGAGAGAGAGGCGGTTGGTTGAGAGTCGATGCTCGAAGAAGAACGGAAAGAAGAAGATGGGAGTTTCTCCGCACATAACCTAAATCAGACTCGGATGACATTCCAGGATACAAAGCGAGAAGACACTCACCCAAAAGTAATCGGCGAAATCCACAGTCATGTTGGAACCGTGATCAGACCATCATAATTTATCTTGTGATGTATCAAACGAAACTGCACCGTTAATAACGAATCATTGACACGCACGTACACACACGCGAGACTACCCGATGCAACGATGCAACGTTTCAACCGTACACGTACGATAGACACGACGATACGTAGACGTAACTCAATTTACGACGAACCTAACGTAACGTTTTCGTGCTCGGACGTTTCGAGCAGAACGAGCGCGCTCGACCACGAAGACACGGGTCAACTTATTTCAACTATCTCCGTTGCTCGCGTCTCTTTTTCTCTCTCTCGATCTCGCAAATGGTGCCTGACGCCATCTTTACCAGGTTCAACCGAAGTCTAAGGTACGAAAGTATGAAGTGGTCGGTAAAAAACACTCTCTTCACGATTTCGGGTGCTTTCTAAATTAAATAAATTTTAAATAAATTTTTGTATTTCTTTTGAAACATCGCAAAAAACTTACTACGTTGCACGTAAGAGCTAATATCTATCTTAATCGGCAAGATTTCAAACATTTAATAATAAATCGTACGTAAATGGTATTTATTATTTATTTTTTGGCTTACGATTAACACGATTAACACGATTAACACAAGTAATTTGGTTACTTTCGGTAACGAAATCGATAGTTTTCCACGTATACTTACAAGTAACAAGTACTTTCGCGTTCGTTTAACGGTACATTTGCGATTTTAATAAGGACAAGGAAGAAAATATAAACGATCGTCGAGCAAATAATTCGATGAATTTAATCGAATCGAATCGAATCGGGTCAGATCGAGTAAAAATATATTGAATCGATGCACTCCGATCTAGACGGAGCGTCGAATCGAAATTGAATTCGAAACACGCCGATTGAAATGATCGCAAATTGAATCGGACCGAACCGAGTCACGTCGATTTAAATCGATTCGATCCGATCGAGTTCCACTGAAACGGAAGGAAGAAAATTCGCTCGCTCGGTCTAAACGCACCCTAAAATGTAGTTAAGTGATTTACCACTTTGGAACAATGGCGCTACTAAAAGCTCAGGGCCGATCATTTTTTTGACCGATCCGCGAAACATCCCCGGTTTTTCCAATCAGTTTAATTTTCATTTAATTTTACGTTACAACAGAGAGCCGGTAATTATGTTAAGTAGGTAGGGAAATTTAACGAACGGATCGAGGGAGACGCGTGGTTAAGGAAAAAACGGGAAAGATAAGGAATCGTTGGCGTATTTGAAAAATTGGAAAGGGGCGGCATGGCAGTTACGTGTAAGGTCGGAAGATGGGAGGCGTGGCCTCGAGTAATCATCTCAGGGTAGTCCAGTGTCCTTGCGCATATCCAGTAGCTATACCGTACATACACATGTACTATCGCTCACGTGTGTATTCTATATACGTATACACGGAAGAGAGAAGTTTCGAGCGTTTATCAATCACTTTCGTCGCTGGACCGAAAGGAGCATTCGTCTCGGTGGCAGTCGACAGGTAGAACGACCCAATTTCCGTGGTACGAGAATTAACGGCGATGCCCGCCAACAAGGGAAACCTGTCGACGCCTCATAAAGAAAAGGCCGGAAACGGTTTAACCACTGGAGCCTCGAAAAAGAAGAAACGGTGCACCGTTAAGCATAAAAAACATTGCAAGCAATATCTGGTGAGTGAGCGAAACGAAACTCGTTAATTCTTTGCAAATATCAGACCGCGCGGCCATGTTGGATGATCGTGGTCGCGGCCAAGTCCGAGCCCAAGCGTGACAGAAGCGCGTCTTCGATCGCGAAACGTTTTCGCGGTTAGAAATTTTGTTACGGCCGCGAAATATACAGTCGCGAAAGAAGAATATTTGAAATAATCGATATCTCTGTTCGGTTCGCGTCGATTCTTTTCGTCGTAAAGATCGTGGAAATCTTGAAGGAAGAAAAGTCGCGGTAGTGGAATATTTAGGTTATGTGGCGCGGATGTGTCGAGTCTAAACACGTAGGGTTTGTTCACCTTTACCGATGCATGGTCGAAGTGTTATGGGTTGCAACGATCGATCGGTGCAAGCATGCTTCGGTGCCGGTCGCGATGCAATAAAATTTTCGTTCAAAGTTCCTCCTGTGATTTAATGCGCCACACCGAATCGCGGCCAAGCAATTTCCATAATTCTATAGCCCCTAGTTCTTTATACACGGTGCTCTGACTTTTTCCTTGTATCGCTTATATCGCTATACCTATAAATTATTTATATCCGGCGACGATTATGTATATACATATACATACATATATATATATATATATGTATATATATATATATGTATATCGGCAAATGGTTATCTCGTACCGATTCGTTTTCTATCGTTTCGAAGAGGCTGACGTTATTTTCTATCTATCAGGAGATTTTCACGAGTGGCATTCTACAAACTTTTGATTATTCGATTTCGCATTTAACGTTAACCGCGTGGCATTTATCAGTGTCGGCCGTAAGCGGTTGAATCGGTACGCGATAAAAATTTCTAAACAGAGACGACCGACCGTTTTTCTACTGGACGTTGATCCATCTTTCTCGTGCAATCTACGATCAGGAGGAACTCGATGCAATATGTATATTTTTCGCGATCGTATCGACGCCGGGAATGAAAGTCCTATTTGTACTTATGTCCATTGTGTCAATATATATATATATATATATATAAAAGAATGTTTCTTAAAATACATCATTTAAATGTTTTATTTTTTGATCGGCCCTGCATTCGAATACCCTATCCCACGAACATTTCAGTACTTAGCGCCGCGTGTGTACTCGTTTCGACAGCGGTGCATAACAAATTGTTCTTTCGTTCGCAACGAATTAGACACGTTCCAAGTTCGCGTGCCACTATCGTAAACTACGAAGCCATGACACGCACACATACTTACACGCGTTCACTTTAATACGAATACGCGGAAAATAACATGGTTCGTTCGAAGGTATATAGAAAAATTCTTTTCTTTTTTTTAATCGTTGATCGCTACAAGTGGTCGCGAAGGACAGCCGTTCGATTCCGGGTAGACTGGATCGAACTTTCAATGTTTTTCAAATCTCAGACTTACAGCCGGTTAACGCGTTAAATCTCCCGGATCGAATAATGTCCGAATAGAAATAATAACGTTTCGACTCGACAGCGGAGAGTTTTCAGAGATCGAAAAGTTTACCGATGGGTTCAATTTGTGTCGAGTTAGAAGAAAGTCGTCGATTTTTGCGTGGGGTTGTGTAGAAAACAGCAGACACATGCACACGCGTACTGACAGCCCTGGTAGGGTTGTGTATTAGCAACTTAGGAAGCACGTATTGATTTCTAAGAATGCCAAGAAAAAGAGGTTGGTGCTGATTCGGCGAGAACAAAAGACGACACCAATTCCACTTCTGCAGTCCACTTGAACCACTTGCTATTATGTCTGGCAGGTGTAGAAGTTGGCAGAGCCGTATTGGCTTACCTATGTGAAAAAAATCGGCTGGACACCTTATTTCTTCTCTTCTATAATAACCTACGAATTATCGTTCTCGTCTGAATCGATGAGACGAGACGAGACGAGACGAGACGTAGGATTCGAAAAAATAATTTCAAATAAAAACTGGACAATTTATTGTTCCTGGGTGGCATACGGATCTTTGTCAGGCGTGCACTGGATGCTAGCAGTAATTCATGCAATTCGAGCAGGTGCGACTAAATGTGGCTGCAGCGAACGGAAGCGGAAGCGAAGCGTAGCTTATCATCGGCAAGCGTCGTGCACACGAGCGCGTGCGTGCGTCTACGGGTACGTTTAACGACAAACGGTACGATTCTCTTGATCAACTTTCGCGTTATTCTCTCGTTTCTCCAATTGATCGGTTCGTTAGCGACGCGATTAAACGCGTTAAAAACCCTCGAAATATTCCATCGGTATAATGTACCGTTCGAAACAAGATGGAATTATTATCGTCGAGGCGTTTTATAACTGTGTTACGTACGGCGCGAAACATATCGATAGATTTTCTGTTGGACGACGTTCATCGAACCGACCCGACCGAGTATATCGTATCGCGATCTTCTTCAAAGGTACTCGCGTCGTATACTTCGTATCGATCGTGTAGCGGCTGATAATTTTCCAATTGTTAAATATGCGGTAGTTTCGTTCGTTTCCAACGTAAATGACTTTGAACGTAAACGCGATAAATCGACGATAAATCGACGATAAATCGACGATAAATCGACGATAAACCGACGATAAATCGGGAATAGACGTAGACGTCGCGACACTCGGTTCGAAGATTTTAATTAACCCACTTGCGCCTACCGGTAGGCTCGGTTCATTTTTAACGAGGCGCGCGCGCGTATGTGTGTGTGTGTAGGTGGATTCCCGTGGAAAGGAATTAAATCGCGAGACGTCGACGTCTGCTCTTTGTTGGATATCATAATGCTCCATAATTTCATTATATTCACGACTCGAAGTAGCTGGCTGAAATTCCCTCTCGCTCGTAACCGATGATGGAAAAGCGCGCTTTCCTGTACCGTCAACGGTCCGTCAATTAACCAAGAAAATTGGGACGCTTATGATGTAAACAACAATGAGAGACTGCACTCCTCGCCAATGTTCGGCCAGACAATATTTTTTCCTCTTTTTTACGCGACAATCTTCTCTACCTCGGCTGCGCGTCTCGCGCGACAAGAACACCGCGCGGTATCCTTGTTTCGGCGTAATTAGAGTAATTGACGTCGGCCGGTTGATCCGTGAAAATAAAATGGGTGCAGGTATCAAAAGGTCTTTCTTTCTTGTCCGTTATCTTTCGAACTGGTAGGGCTCTATAGAGACGCAGCGTATCTAGGAAGTCAGGGATTTGGTTTATAGCTAACGAAATTTCTGTATATTTCGGTAAGAGAGACCGAAAGGAAGACTCGCGAATATTTTAAAGCGGCCGACGGAATCGATCGAGACACGGTGCACTCTATACACGTACACGTGCATGTACATATTTTCGAATGGACAGTCGGGAAGAGGAAATAACGCGTATTTTCGAAGGTCGAAAGAAAGTTCGCGTACACCCGTTGGCGAACGGTATCTTTACACGCGTATTTATAACGCGCCAGCCCCGAGACGAGTGGTATTCGAAGGAACTTTTAGACGAAATGTTTGTTTAAAAGAAAATCGTAGACAAGAAAGAATACACACGTTGGTAGTGTCGATGCGAGTTGACTTTTACGCGATGTACGTAGAGGCACGCCTTCAGAAGCGAGAAATTCGTTTCTGCATACGCGATAAAAGATCGTTCCTATCCTAGTAGTTGGTTGCTGGTATGTACGTATATAGTGTATGTATAAAATTCAGCGCTTTATCCTTTAGCTTGCACGCCACGCGATACGACCACGTGGAATCATAAATATTTATCCTTCAGGTAAGTATAAATTCCGCATGCCGACCACACACCTACACCTACTTATGTATATATGTACATGCATACAAGTATTTATTTCCTACGAATTCGCCACGCGACGACGATCGAAGGAGTTTCGTGATAATTGCTTATTAATTCGACTGCTCTCGTTGATACGCTAGCGATTCGAATAGAAATTAGGATATCTATAGAAAGGTATTAATCTTCCAAGTATGCCAACGCGTTCGTATCAGCTTCGACGGCGTTGCCGACGTTCTCGCAGCGATTTCATACAAATTTTCCGAATTATCCGAATTTACGACGTATTTCAAATAAATGTAACAACGTTACATAAATGTTACGAGTAAAGACATTTCGGAGAGTTTCCCTGGTTCAACGGCCAGGTAACGATATCGTCCATGTACGGCGAATAACGAGTAGCAGATTGAGAATTCGGGATTATTTGGGTCACGGATATGTTATTTAACGTAAGCACCGCTTACCATCCTACGAGAAATATATGTACACGTGCCGACGAATATTGCTGGAAAAGCGGCTTCGGGTCGATGGAAACGCGGTGCGAGCGAATGGTTGGCAGGCGTGTCCCTCCTACTAACGAAAACTAGTAATCCGCCAATAAATAGGAAATATTGCATAACCATTTGGACAAAACCCTCGCGGTTAACGTTCTCGATAGACGCATAAGGTGTACGCGAAATGACCGGTTGCCGGTCAGAGCTAGACCTCCGCAGATACTTGGAAAGCTTTTCGATCTCGAAAGCGGCAGATCGAATATTTCGAATAACGGTAACCGGCTGGTTACGAAAGGGTTGTCGTATCGATTAACGGGTGTCAAGTTGTCGCGCGTTAAACAGCCTTTACCGAAACGCGAAAAGATGGTTTAGAATCAGTAGAGACTAACATCCCGACATATCAATTGGACGTTCAAAGCGCGCTTTTCCGGATGGAAATAGATGGTTCATAGTTGCCTCGAACACCGCGTACCCGAATGGAATTCAACGACGCTACTCCGCGTCGAAAACGCGTGATCGCTTCGAAGAATTCATCATCGATTCAGATAAGAATCGCGATCCATACAGGTAGTCGATTCGATCGAACTTCCTAGCTTTCTTCGTACGGAGGAAAATGGGTAAAGAGAATCTGTGTCGAAAGAAATTTTAGGAGGAAAAAGAAGATGGGCGTTTGTCGGTTTTTGGAAAGGCCGCGATCGTAGCCACCGCAGGATGGTTGGCAGCGCAGCGTCGTCCCGACGCGGGGCGACGCGACGTTGGCTCGACAGAGCGGCGCCGACTACGCGGACGAAACGACTCCGATTCGAACGACGGACGAAGACGAAAAATACGGCAACCCAGCGAGGGATGGGTGAAAAAGAGCGAGAAGGAAAAAGCATCGTGGAAAAACGAGGATAACACCACGGAAATTTCATCGACCGTCTTCGTTAAAATGACTAAAATGCATCGGGAAACTCGACATTTTCTTCTTACTCGTTCGTTTATCCGACTCTAACGTTTTCTACGTCTACCTAACCAAGCCGATATTTCGATACATGGTTCGGGGATACATAATGCAACGGACCAACGAATACCGATATACCGCGACGATCAGGAATAGCCGTGAACCGCGGCAAAAGTTGCTAATTACGGCAACGGTCTCGTCACGTAAATCACATTAATTACGTGTCCAAACGGCATTCTATGTCGCGTACTAGCAATTTCGTAATGTTCGCGCGAATCGTTTTTCCACGCTGCGACCTGAGAAGAGGCACGATCGAAGAATCGACGCGAAAGCTCAACGTATACGCTTATTACCTTTGGGAAAAGTTCTCCAAGAGACGTTAGATGCGGGAAACACTGGGTGTTGTCGCCAAAGGGTAACCAGAAGGAGACTGAGAAACCCTCGAGTACATCGAAAGAGAGAGAAAGACAGAGCGAAGAAGAGAAAAGGAGAGACGAGTAACGAAACTGGCATCGCGCCACAGGCACGAGGATAACGAAGGAAGATGGGCTGGCGATCGACGCGGGAAGAGAAGGAAAGAATCGAGGAAGGTAGACCGCGTCCGCGAAAGATGAAAGGAAGAGACTGATCAAAAGAGGGTGTTTCTCCACGAACAGAGACGGGAACGTGCTTGAATCGGGCGAACAGAGAGCCGAATAGAAGGTGCGAAAGAGAGAGAAACGAGTAAAATTATGAATGGGGGGTCAGAGAATAAAGATCTGGAAGCTGAAAAAAAGAACGCGACGAAAGAAAATAAGAAAAAATGAGAAGAAATTCGGCAAGGAAGTTACAAAAGCATAGTAAGAATCAGTTTTTAGGCGAATCGAAGATAGAAAAGGGAGAGAGAGTATAAAGGACATAGAAACAGAAGAAGAATAGAAAAGAGAGAGAAAGTATGCGGCAAGAAGGGCAACGTAAAAGAGAAAAAGAAAGATAGCGAGGGGGTTAGGCGAAACGGAGAAACAGAAAGAGAGAGAGAGAGACCGCTGTGATCGGTCGCGCAAGGGGGGAGAAAAAAAATTGGAAAAATCATGAAAAAGAAAGGAACAATAAGAAGGCAATGTCGGAGCAGAAGATAAGAAAGGCGAGAAAAAGAATGGTGGAAGAAAGGCGATGTAAAACAGAGAGAGAGAGAGAGGGAGAAAGAGAGGATGCGTCTTTGGGAGAAAAAGAGAGAGAGAGGAAAAGCAGGGAGTAACGTTGCGGACTATCGACCCGATCCGGCGAAGCGCCTGCGCTCTGGCAACCCCTTCTACGGCCGAGCCGTCTTGCCGGCGACGCGGCGCTCCACCGTTCTGCCGCTCGAAGGCTCTACGCAACGTCGCGTCGCGTCGGGGACCAGTGCCTCTCACGATTCCGTTCTCGCTTTGCCCTCCGTCTCGTCGTTCCGTTCGTACAACGCGTCCGAGTGTTACGCTTCGTTTATCCCTCGATACACGTACACACGCCTATACATATATTTCTTTCCCTTTCTCATTTTCTCTCTCTCTCTCTCTCTCGCTCTCTCTCTCTCTCTTTCTCTACATATATGTATATGTATACATATATATCTATCTCCCTCTTCTAATATATGTATATATATATATATATATATATCCCTCTTTCGATAGGCCAACTCGCGTCGCGGTGTCCGGCTCTTCAACCGATTCGCACGTCGTTGCTACTCGGAGGACACGGGAAGCTCGCGTCACGGGAAGAGAGAGAAAGAGAGAGAGAGAGAGAGAGTAACAGAGCCTATACACGCTCGTACCCGTACGTACGTATTTACGTTGACTACGTGTTCGATTAATTAGGTGCGTTTACGCGCGTCGCGTGTGTCGGCAAGCAAAAAGACCTTCGACGTGCTGATCTACGGTGTACGGAAGACGGACACGGGAGCACGCACGCAGACACGCGCGTCCGACAATTAGCTTCCGGATGCGGTGAATCTGAACCGGCGAACGAAGGACGCCGGAGGGGAACGGCAGCGGCTCTCCGGTTTACCGATCCACGAACATACGGTTTTTATCCGGTCAGAGAGAAAGAGAGACGCGGACAGTGATCGGTGACAATTTGTCCGAAGAAGAGGATACGAGACCCGCGAGTTGATCGCCGGGGAAGGAAGCGGAAAATCCTGACGACGGAGACGATGGAGTGGTAGGCCACGAACACGGCCCGCCCCTTTACTCGCTTCCCGGCTCTCTTCTCTCGCTTTGCTCCTGCTACTTCCCCATTTCCTATTCCCTTCCCTTCGGATTTGTTCGCTCTTAATTCGAGACTTTCTCCTCCTATCGTCCGTTTACGAAATTTTTTTCCAAAAGCGGTAAGAGAATTTGCGCTCGCAGCTTTCCGCGAACCGCACGATCCGAAAACAGGCTCGAATCTCCTATCGTATGTATCGGAAGACGAACCCTGCCAGTAGTATCGTCGAGTGTCAGGATAATGCTATCTTCTATCTTCTTATCGGTAACTAATTGTTTCGTCGCGATTCGCGTAATCGAGTGCTCGATAGGACTCGTAACTTGTTCGAGAAGGAACATCTTGCGCCAGTGGCCGATCAGCCGGAACACGAGTTGGTCTGGAAAGCGTGATCGAACGACTAGAACGGAGCATCCATCCTGACGCGGTCTCGAGTACACTGCATCGGTGCAAAGCTGATGCAAAGCTGATGCAAAGCTGATGCAAAGCTGATGCAAACGGTACCTGTAACGTTGCGTCTTTCGATGCATCCACCTTTCTTCGGCCGTGCGTCGCTCTCTTTCTCTCTTTCCGTTTGCACGCGCGCTTGCCCACCTGCCCGATTCTCGTGTCGCATACATCCAAACGTAGAAACGCGTACACGCAGAGGGAGTAGCAGCCGATCACCGTTCGCGACTACCGCCGCTTCGACGGAGCAAGAAAGACGGGGAAAAGCGGCAGGAGATAAGGCGAAGGTGGAGGAGAAGATAGAAGGCGGTAGAGGAGTGGTGGAGGTGGTGGCGAAGGAGGAGAAAGAGGAGTCGAGCCGAGCGTAAGCCGCATCGTCGACGCCGAGGGGCCGCGTCCTCGGGAGGAAATCAAACCTGGCCTGACGAGCGCGCCCGTCGTCCATCGCCCGTCGCCCGTTGCCCGTTGCCCGTCGTCCATCGCCCATCGTCCATCGGTCGCCGTCCGTCGTCCGAACGGCCCCGTTGCTACCGCAGCGGCTGTGTGTCACTACTGTTCCACTGCCTTACACACTGCGGCCTCATGATTGGTTCATTCTGGAACCTCTGTCGTGCGTGCCCTTCAATGCCGATTGACAAGGTGAGACAGAAATTCCTCCGAAGATCATTGCCGGCTTACTTTCTTCTTCGCTTTCCGTCTTTTCGATCGAGTTCTCTTGCCGATTATACCCGACTTTACCTCGCTTTTCCTGCCTTATTAATCGAGCGTTAACACAGCAGGGAGGGGAGGCGACGATACGCGTTCCCGCTTTCAGGACGAATCGGTTAGTATCGGTAGAACCGACCGATATCGAGGAACAATGCGAGTAATATAACCACGTTCGTAGCTGATCCTCGGTATCGATCGATCAGTTAAACGGATCATTGTCTCTGTTTTGTCGGACTGTAGCTACAGAGGTTTAGACGCGGCGAAACGGAATCGCTTTTCCTTGCCCATTGATACCGGTGCATTGCGGAGCAAAGAGATAAATAATGACGGCTTACGAGACCGGTTTCAACAACGAGTTCCAATAATCGATCGACGAGTACGTCGAAGGATCCAAGTTTCTCGGGAATCAGGTGCCGAATTCAACAGCCACTCGAGTCGAACAGCAGAAATAAATCGTAGTTTCGTCGATCGAAGCTAGAAACCGTATTTACGATATACGTATACGTGTACTCGTCTACTTTATCTCGGCGCTGATATTATCTCCACGCCGGGTATCGGAATTTCTAAGTACGACAACGATTTAGCCGAGGGGGATTTGCGGCTTTATTGGATGAGAGGGGAAAGTTTGGCTAGCACTCAAACTTGGTGATCCATTGTCTTTCTAATCGAGATACGGCCCAAAGCTCGACGGCTTACTTTTCTCGAGCCGACCGAAGCTTTCTACGTCGAAGACATTTCGACGTAGCTAAACGCGAAAGGAAAAGGAACATTTTCGAGTCAGCCGTTCGTTATTGTTTATCGCGTTAAACGTTAATCGAGTTTCTTGCAATACACTGTTCGTATCGTTCGAACGTTGCAAATTATTCAAGGTTGATCCTACGCTTTGTTCTCGAGCGAAAAACATCTGAAAAGCCCTTTAATATTCTTTATTTAGACGATCCATTAAGGCTTTTCTATACGTAACTTTTGTTCGACTCACGTTCCTGGAAAGCTTTATAGCTTCATCGATCGTTGCCACGAAAGCTGACTTCCCTTTATACGTTTGTGCTTCGACAACACGTGTTTTCGCTACGATATTATACTTTATCGCATATTTTCTATATACATTTGTTTCTGTAAAATTATTAAACGTATTCGAAATACGCGTCACATTTATTTCTGCGTCGACTAACGTATTTGCCGAAATACCTCTTTTTCTCGGCGAAACTCTTGGAAAATGTTCGTTTCCGTTATTAACGCGTCGAACGCCGAGGTAAAGCGTCGTTTTCGAAGATTTTCGAAGGTTTTCGAAAATTCGGAATATCGAGCGGTTGCGAATCGCGAATAGATGTCCGATAAGTAATACGGTATTAGGGATTATCGGTTCTTGCTCCTGCGTCCAAGGAGCCAATCATCCGCGTGCACATTGTTACGAGAGCACAATGCGAACTTGGACATTGATCGACAGGGGCATCGCGGTACGGAAATTATTTCGCGAATCTATTTTGCTCGACGATCCGAGAATTCGTGGAATCGACTGGAAACACGTTTACCGCTGCTCATACGTATTTTCGAGCTAATATCGGCAAACGTAGTAATTACGCCGGTGCACTATCAATAGTACGCTTAACGTGTCTAGTATAGTCTATCGTAGCTAGCGCAACCGGTCTTCCTATTATTAATACGCTTATCCTAGCTATTATACCCGTTCTTCTTCGCATGGTTACCTGCCTGAACTATTCGTTGTCTGCTACACGTATTCTATCTACGTATTGTAGCACCGTCCCCTACTAGCTATATTTAATATCCTTACCGTAACTAGTATACCTAGTATGCTTAATACTTCCCTGTCGTATCCGATTCGTGCAAACCGTACGTTCTCACCTTTCTATTCTATCGCGTTTCTAGTTCTCGATAATATGTATATGTATATATCGATAAATCGGAAAGGAAGGAGACACGCGATAATACATGGCTGTTTGAATTGTCGAGAATTTTTTCGCAAAGGCTCTTGTACGATCCCGTGGATTTCTTTGATCGTTCCCCAGCCGAATGAAATTACGATGCTCGACCTTCGCGGCACTTGGATTAATTCAGTCGAGAGGGTAAAACGGGAATCGGCTGTTCGCAGTGCGGTTTACTTCAAGCTACGGCTCATAAATCCTCGCCCTGGAGAATTGGCATGTTTCCGGTGGTAGGTTCGTGTCCCTATTCTTTCGCCTCGTCCCTCTGTCGATTAAACTTTTCCAACAAACTTTCATTAGGCATTTATAGAAATATTGTACCGTTAACGTTTCGTTAGACGACACCGACAAAGTTTCCTTTAAAAAGTTGTCAAAAGTATCGGGCAATCGTTAAATAGTTAAAACGTTCTGTATACGTTCTGTATAGAGTAAGTTGCAAATTAATTGGTCCATCGAAGAATCAAGGAATTCTTCTTCTTAGTACAACTTTTCGATATCGTTGTATCACGAAATCGTTTCGTAAGGTTGAATGATCGATCGTTGGTTCCTTTAATCAATATTACATGTATATTTTTCGAACATTATCGACGAAACGAGATTTAAATCGATTCGCGCGTCCTTACCACGAACGATGCCATCGTCCTTAAACGGCGGATACAATGGGATGGAACGCGAAAGGTGCGAGGCGTCGGGTTTTTCATCTTTTACCGAGTGTACGTAAAATACAATCGAGCCAAGTAGAGTGGCCGGACGTCACGAAACGTGGAAGGAGAAACACCGGCACTGCGCCACTCTGCTACCTTCCTTCGCGTTCTTCCTTCTCTCTTCACTATCACATGCACGGTTCTTCGCTCGTACGTACGTTGACTTTTACTACTTGTACGCTGCAATGCGCAACAATGGCTAAATTAGACAACCGTTCACCCAACTACCCTTTCGACTTGTTTCGAAAAGGGTAATAAGCCTCGTTCGCATCGGGGTAACTCGGAACGATATTAGGGAAGAATGTGCCAGTGCACGACGGTGTACGGCCTAGGGGGATAAACCCTACTTTCCACTGTTTTCCAAACAAATCGTCGCTTTAAAACGGCACGCGTTTCTCTCCTCCTCACCTTCCGATCGCTTCCCCTTCCTTGCCAAGCGGACAATTAGCCAGAAAACTGATCTGCATAATACCAGTTACAGAGTGGTCTAACGCGCTCGAAATTGCGATTATCTCTGTACCGTTGGAAAAATCCGTAGCAAACTAGGAGCGTAACTAAGCCGAAATGCCATCGTAAACGATATATAACGACGATGATCGTAATTTAAACGCGTTCTCTGTAATTAGGCGCGTAGTGCAGAGCTAATAATAGCTCTGGACTAGGCTAATATTTCGATATGCAGCGGCTGATAGAAATCGGACTTTGGCTTCGAAAATCGCACGTAATCGTGGAACTAGGTCTCGCGTGAACGTGTTTCATTACTTTTCCTAGGGTAAAATTAACCCGACAAATAATTCCAGCCTGTCGTTTTATATCCCGAATGAAAAAAAGCGTTGTCCTTTCATAGTTCGGAGAAACATTTTTAGAATCGAATCGACACGAACGTCGGTGGAATTCGTTTTGAATTTCGTTCGAGGAAGCGATTCGGTGGATATCAAGGACAAACGTTAACGATAACGAAGATACGAAACCGACGTATTTTAACCGAAAGAGGGAAAACGAGTAATATTGGTGGGATTAGGTAATTAGAGGGGGGTCGTGAATCGATTCGAAGAAGGGAACGTTGCACTGGACTTATTCGACTTTGACGCGCGGTATATTTCGTCGTCTGCATGGAGCTGGCACGAAAGAGTGCAGTTGCAGGTAGTAGGAGAACCGGCACTGCGCCACCCGTTTCTCCTTCGTCGATATTCCCCGTTGTGTAGAGCGGTACGTTGACTCCTACTACTCGGCCATATGCCCCTCAGTCGAGTCGAGCTGAACGTCCTTTACAACGCGCAATCGTGTTGATAACCCGCCGTATAACGGCTAGAGCAGACTCGCAGCAGACCACCGTCATCGTTACGTCACTCTCCCTCTGTTACTTGCAATTTCGCTCGTACACACGCTTCTTTCGTTCCTTTTCTTCTCGTCGAAACGAGTTTCTTACGAGTCCGCGAACCATAAACGTCCTATTCGAGGGGGTTTTCTCTGCTGGGAGATGCGGCACGTTGCATAACCCGCACGGTTCTGCCACGTCAGCTTCTTTCTCTTTCTCTTTCTCTTTCTCTTTCTCTTTCTCTTTCTCGTAACAAGTTGTTGGCACGGAACGCTCTGTTTCTGATCTTGGCTACCTCTAGGTATTACGCGAGTTATCCAACTAACGGACAGAAATTATTGTGGATCGGACAGGAAAGACAAATTCTATTTTTTTCGCTAACACCAATTCGGTATACGCGCATTAATCGCGTATTAAACAAAAAGAAGAGAAGCGCTCTGACCAATGCAGAGTGCCTCGTAAATCCTTCGATTCCAGTTCGTTTCAACGCCAGCAACGGCAACATGTGTAGTTATCTTAATAATCGTAACAACCAAATGGCTGTTCTAGCCTCGCGTTACCCCAATTACTGCTCGTGTTTTCCTCCTGTCACTACCGAGAGCCTTTTCAACCCAAAGTCCTCGACCTGCCAGCTCGACTCTTCGATATATCGCGAAGCATGATCTACGATTTAGGAAACGAGCACGAAACCGAAGTATTGTTACTCGATAACGTAAAAGAAAGAACCTTTTCGATCGACGCGTTTATAAGCGTATGCTCGAAATAGTAGAATTCAAGGTCGATTTTATGCGTACACCATTCCGCAGAGCCAGCACGTGAACCGACACGGGCTTCGATCGCTTCCAGAGCTCGGTGCACGGATGAACGTAATCGCATTAAGCGAGAAATTTCATAAATTTTCTTTTCATCCTCGAAATAGCAACGTACACGCGGACACATCGAAGGAACAACTACACCGTGAAATATTTCCAACGTCGTATAGCGACGTTCATTGTACCAATTAAAACAATGCTGCAAGGTTTCGATAGATAGACGGACAGGTCGATGCTTGGGGCTTCCATAATCCATTTGCAAAAGCTTTAGGCTCATATGTCTTTCGCGCTACGAATAATTATTCTAATTTGGGCCACGACGCTATCAATCGGACTGCTGCTCTTGATTCTTATTATTCCGAAAATAGAATTATTTCGATAAAATTTCATCGACGTCAGTTCGATTTGTTGGTCGTACGGTGATCGCGTTAGAGTCGAGACGAAAAAGAAGAAACTCTTCGGGAGTATTTTAATCGATCGGAAGTATTAGCCAAAGACGTTTTACGATTTCGTATTGTTCGAAAGGAAAATGTGTACGGTGGCGTAGATAGAATTTGTTTGTTCGGAATTTACTCGAAGAGGAAAACACGGAAGAGCAGCGATCAAAAATGAATCGATCCGTTTAAAAATACAGTGCCTCGTGCCACGAACTCTCGTATTCTATGCCCGTCTATCGATTCTTCGTACGTTCATTTATTAAGAGCGATGTAGGGCACAGTTAACCTTTTCATACGTCGCCGCGCCCCTACGACGCGAGCCTTCGATATTTTCGTCGATTCGACGCGCCGCAACGCCCTTCGGATCAATTTCCTTTATCGTAGAGAATTCTACGTATGTACATGTATGCATACATTTATAAGTCGCAACCAGACTAGGATGGGCACGCGTAAATTTCCACGGAGTAACATCGTTAATTATTCCACTTAACGAGGCAGCGAGTTAATTGATAATTACCGAACGGGACCGAAGAAAACTGCTAGGTCGACGGATATCGCGTGCACAATTAATCGAGACTCGAGCACAAACGAGTCCTGTAATTGAACGCGAAGCCAGCCCCAGGAGTTCCCAGGAATTCTCGGACTCGAATTCTTGCACTGTACGCGCACGCTGTCGCGCTAAAATCACCTCTTGTCGATCGTTGCTTTTTTCGCTGGTTCATTTAACCACTACCCTGTAGTTGAACCACGGTCCATTTTCGTCGCGAGTAAACTAGCTTAAGCGAATCGAAAGCGAATGGCGAATCGAGGAAAACAGAAAGGTTCTCGTTGCGTTTAGAGATTCTCCTTAAAGCAATAAGAAACTCGGCGAGTCGGATGCACGTGTCAAAGTTCGTTCGGCGTGTCCGCTTTCTCGTCGCTTCCGTGCTCGTTTCGTTTCCGGCCGAGTTGCCTTTGTCCCTCCTTACAGAGGAAAGATAAATAACTTGTCCGCTCGTCTAAAATACGAATTAACTAACGCGTATCTCGTAACCGCGATAGAACGTTTGATAATTTTCACTTCGTAATCGGCTGTTGGACAAACTCGACGATTGGACAACTCGCAATCCGGATAATTGGAAGAACAGGTCCGTCGATTTCACGTCGACTGAACCCTCTTTCAAACGTCGCGTCGTTTCGAATTCACTGAACCGACTTCTCTCGACTCCGATGGAATTGTTTAAACGACGAACAGCGAGTATCTATCGATCGAACGAACGAACGAACGAACGAACGAACGAACGAACGAACGAATGAACGAACGAACGAACGAACGAACAAACGGTGACGGTGAGAGATAGAAAGCCGGGCCGAATATAGATTCGCAAAGTTTCCGCGATCGTGCTACGTGCCGGCATTGTGGATTCATTAACGGAGCCGGCCATGAATGGAACTTTGTTCCCGACGAATCGTTCACGAGCCGATCGAGCACGAAATACGAAACGTTTTCTCGCCAATCGTGAAAATTCTACCATCGATCAACCTACCGTGGAAATATCTCTTAGATTGCCAGTTAATCGACGAACGTTCTTTTTAACGGAAAGAAAACATTTTGGAAAAAGATAGCTTTTTAATATCGGACGCTTTTCGGCTTCGTCGCAAGGGAAAGGAAGGATAGAGATCTAGGTCAGAAATTGATGCGGGTAAGATCGAAAGCGTTCGAGTCGAGATTAATCCCGATCTCGAAAGCCGCACGGTTCATCGAACGTTCTCGTCTCGTCTAGAATCTCTGTGGAACTCGTTCGCTTCGGCGAGATGTAATTTTTTTCTCCCAAGTTCCTCGACGTTGCACTTTAGCGACAACGATTATCGAATCGCGCGAAAAATCCTCCGGTAATAATAATAGAGAAGTATAGGGAAGTTTCGAGGTTACGTAACCGTCGAAAGATCGCCCTTCGCGTAGCGTACGTTCGTTTCACGTAGCTGACTTTCACGGTCAAATCGCCTACTACATTTACTACGTGTTTTATTTACTTTCTCGAACGAGTTTTCTCGTCTAATTTATTTGAAGTTTCGCAACACCCCGTATAGAGTACTCTATCTCTCTCCGAAGGAGAAAGAAACGCACGCACGTATTGGAGCGAAAAAGATCGTTTTAACTGGACTGTGAACCGGCTTGGCTTGACACGGCGTTGCCTCCTCCGTATTCCCGGACATACAACGATTCTATCTGGGTTAAGTAACTAAATCGATCAACTTTGAGAAAATAGGACGAATCTGTCGAGCTTTTCCTTCGATTTATTTATCTAACGATAATTGTGGGTTACAATTATCGTTAGAAACGAAAAAGCAAGCGTTCTCCGTCCAACTAGCATCGATTCCTCTTTTCCGAATGGTAGGCGTTTAAATAGGAAAGCTCGTACCATTAGCGGAGATAATACAGCTATTTATTAGCGCTACGTGGTCCCGTTTTATCGACACCTTTACACCGAGCCGTAGAAACTTTTCGTTTTGTCTCGGCTACGTTTATTCGTCGAAGACATCGATCGACGTGTCCGTTGTAGCTCGTGACAAAAAAGACTACATGAAAAAACGTATCGGTCTAGTGTCCTCGATAGAACGACGTACATATGTCACGATTGCGCTCGTTCGCAAAAGGTGTTGGTCGACGAATCGAATGGTAACGAACGAACGTGCAATGTCAGATTTACGGTATTCAGCGAAACAGTCAAAAATTTGCAGAAATTTCTACCCGAAACCGAATACCGACCATCTTTTCTTTCGACGATATCGCGACCAAATATCAACAAATTTATTCGATAACAGTTTTATCGCTTTCAGATATATAAATATCATGCCCGTTCGCGATCTATTCACCAACAAACTATTATGTTCCGCACGAGTTTCGTTTATATCTGTTGACGATGCTTATATTTATGTGTTTATTAGATTTTATTGCTCGATCTTTGATACGATTTTTAACATTCGATCTATTATATTAACTGGTTACGTTGATTGTGTATTGTAGCAGCTCCATTCAGAGTATAGGAGCACGTACACATGGCACGAATACACCGGTCCACACCAGGAGCACACGGTCGTTCGTCGAGCGCCTCAGCCACCGCCGACGTCCAGTAAGTTTATACTTTATATTACTAACTAATGATTTTTCGTACACACACACAAACAAACACACGCACGTACACACACAGAAAAAACACATACATACATACATATATATACATATATATATTTCCTCGTGACATAGCGAAATCAATCTGTTGATCAGTACGATAGTTTTTTCTAGCTATATCGTCGCATAGTTGACTCGGTTTGGTGTTTGAGCAATTAGTTTCGTTCTCTTCGCAAAGTATTAATATCCGTGAGATAGTTTGAAAATTTGAAAATATGAAAATTTTCGATAAAGATTAACGAAAACAATTTGCTCAAATAGCCATACCACGCTGTTCAAAGGTTAATTGTTCCCATAAATTTGGTGGAATCGTGTTAGTAGCCGCGAGCGTGAAAATGCAGTTTCTATAAGAATTCTGTCGTTAACCCTTTCGTTACCGAGGACGCGGATATAACGTTAAATAAAATAACGCAAAGTTTGGTTAACGTACAGATGAAATTGAATATACGAACTCGAAGGAGATTTCGTATTCGAGTTGTAACGAAGGGGCTAAATCGCATATAAAAATATTGCAATTCGCGAGTTGGAAATTCGTGCAAGAACGTTCGCAAATGCCGCTTCCGTTTTCGCGAGCGGAACAACCGTGTTCCATCGGGAAAACGAATTACAGGCGTCGCGCGACACGCGTGATTCTATCTTCGAATTTACCGAATTCGATTCGATTTGATTCGATCGCGATCGAAATCGTTGAGCAATTGCCGATATTAAAATTGTTTAAAGCCGAAGGTAAGGTCGCGACGATCGAAAAACGCGAATCACGCGTATCGTTGGATAGATAGCAAATAAAAAGTTCACGCTCGTATGGCACGTTCTTATTTCTCCCGAGAATTTTCTCCTTCCTTAGTACATATCTTTAAAGGCGTTTAGTGATTTTTTCTTTGATATCGTGCTACCACTCATGTACATCTCGTCTCGTTATATATCGCACACGCTCTATCGTCACGTTTCACCTCCATCCCACTCGTTTAACACCAGACCATCTTTCATCCCGCGATTCGTATACGTGGCATAACTATGTATAAATCGTATCCGTTTCCACTGTTTCTAGTCCGTGGAAGAAAGTCTCCGTACATTACTCTCTCTAATTCCAATTCGTTAGGAATTCCCTGACCGATCGTAATTCGCGACTCGGACTCTAAAACTGAACCAGAATTACTCGATATTCTTTGCTCGTTCGTTTACGACTTTTGCTTATCGAGTGAAATTTTAATCGAACGTACGGAAACTTCTTCCATCGACCATGTATTCACGCTGATCTATAACATGTACATATACAATCAGTCGTTCGTCCGTTCGTTCGTGTCGATGTTGTAACATTTCACCGTACTCTTCTTCTCTTTCTGTTTCTCGCGTAAACGAACCAACTCGTTTTCAATTTTCTTCGTTTTTTATTTCGCTCCACACTTTGATCGAACTGCTCGAAAGATAGTTTCACTCAGCAACAGTGGATTCGGAGATATTTGTCGAAAGAGGCAAACCGTGTAAAGATCTTGGTTGCATCCTCGGAAATTTCTTTATTGTCCATTATCGTTAAACCCGGGATATCTACTCGACCTCGTACGAAAATTATAGTTGCGCCAATGGACATTGCCTGTCGATAAAAAATAAATGAATCGATCGTTTGGATCCGATCAGAAGCATATAAACTCCTCGACACAAAGATCCGCGTCTTAAGACACGCGCGAAATAAATCGTTTTACCAGCCATAGGACTCGCGCGATCATCGGGGAAAGTAATTAGTCAACGGACTAGTCGGTTGGACGATGGTTATCGACTACCGATAACGAACGATCATTCGCGAACGATTCACGTTCGAATTGGCAACGAATTTGCCCGCAAAAAAAGGAGGGAAGAAGAAAAAAAGCGATAGCGAAAATCCCGTAATTCGGGCCGGGAATTTGTTGTACGGAATCGAAATTGAAACGGGTCAGCAAACCGAAGGAGAGTCTAGAATGAGACGATATAAAAGAAAGAAGGGGAACGAATAGATTGATGGATAGATGGATAGATAGATAGATAGGGAGAGAGAGATAGAGAGAGAGAGAGAGAGAGGGAGGGAGGGAGGGGGAGAGAGAGAGAGAGAGAGAGAGAGAGAGAGAGAGAGAGAGAGAGAGAGAGAGAGAGAGAGAGAGAGAGAGAGAGAGAGAGAGAGAGAGAGAGAGAGAGAGAGAGAGAAAGAGAGAAAGAGAAAGAGAGAGAGGGAGAAAGAGAGAGAGGGAGAAAGAGAGAGAGAGAAAGAGAAAGAAAAATAGGGTGCCAGCTGCGAATTTTGATTGCAGCGAAGCAACCGAGCGCGAAGCTACAATCGGCCAAGTCAACCGAGGATGAAAACAACGAAGGTAAGACGAACGATCGGTGCTATACATAAATATACGCAAACATTTATAGATTATTACGGTTTATTTCGCTCGTTTTCCAACAGCCTTATCCTTATCCTTCGAGGGATGTTCTAGCCTTACTCCGTCCGTAACTAGCCTTTTGTAATCGACAGAGTATTTCGAAAACCGATTAACTCCTTCTCGTAATTTGCCTTTTCTTTTCTTTCTTACCTTGCGACTTTGCAAAACGATGAAATCCTTTCGCGATTGCATGGAGAACGCGAATCGGTGATCGAGGATCAGCGATGGTTCGCGACCGAACGATCGACGCTGCATGTTTCTTTGCTTGCGGTTCATCGGTTGATCGATCGATCGGTTAGACTTGGATTTCACTGTCGTGAGTGATATTACCGTCAGTATTACCGTCAGTATTACCGTGTACGGCTAAAAATTCAACGCGAAAATAACTATGGACGAAAGACTACCATTCGTTTTCGCGTTTAGAGTCGCTTCCAGGCAAAACTTGTGTACGGTAGAAAAGTTTACGAGCTTCTTGAAAACTGGCTTCGAGGTAAGAAAAAATGAAACGACAGTGTGAACCAAGTCTAAACGTTTCAATCTTTCTCCCTCGTGCTTCCCCTAAGTATTTACGGAAAATCTCCTGTGAACTTTTTCATTCGTACCCCGTTGTTTGCGAATGCATCCATTGTGCAGGCTGTGTTTAGGTTGCAACCATTATCCTTGAACGTCTTTTCTCTTGTTCTTCTTTTTTTTTCTTTTTTCTCTTTTTCTTTCTCTTTCATATACATAGACAACGCCTTGTAAATAGAAGTTTTCTACTCGACCGCATAACCGGCCGAGATATCTTTCGCGACGTACAACGATATCGAAACACCGAGAGTAACGATCGCGAAATTAACCGAACGATACAAAATATAAATCCTCCTTTCGTAATTCTTCCTTTTTCGTTAATATTTTTCTTCCTCGAACAGATAATATCTGTTGCGAACTTGTATTTGGTCAGGATACGTATCGTTTAACTGAATTGACGACGTAATCCGCACCACCTAACGCTCATTACCACTTTATTATTATCATTTATTTATTTATTTCTTTATAAAAATATGTTATTAAAATAGCTTTTAATAGCCGGTCAACTTGTTGAAATTACGAGCGATAATGGTGTTATCGGGAAGAGCTTGTCGAATTAAGGACGACATCTCGACTTTTGTTTAAAACGTTCCATAGAGCTTCCAGAACGTTATCGTGACTCGGTGGAAAATTGATATCGGCAGGCTTTATCTTTCATCCGTGTAGATATAGCCTAGATACAGCACGATGCGCCTCCGCATTTACTTGCACGAAAGTTTGCTTGCTCGTACATACGACAGTCGATTCCGTAATTACTCCGTAACTATCGTTACCGCGGTTCGCCGCGACGAACGACAACGCAGTCGCGATTCTCCGACTTTCGGATCTAAGAACATAAACGTATCTCAATCGATTACGATCCAAGTAATCTTATTAACGCGTTTATCTGTGGCTAGAAAAACGTTTCTATAGTCTCGCATATGCGCCCGTACATGGTCGACGAATAGAGCTAAAATATTTTGCTATAAATTAGAAGAAATGTCATCTTAATACGTTGTCGTCTCGGAAGGCGATCGTTGCTCGAGACCGGAGATATGGCCAACTTTCGAATTTTGCCGAGGAACGCTGCAATTACTTTTGCCGTAAAAAGAATCTCTTCTCCATCGGCGATAAACCATCCGCATTACGATTACGAGCCTTTTTCGTTTCTAGAACGATCGAACGCCTATGCACGATACGTATCTCTTTCGTTAGGATGCTTGCAGCTCGTAGATGCGCATTTCCTTGGACTTGCGGCCGATTGTAGCGATTAATCGTTGCGATTAAACCGCAACTATCGATTTCTGAACCGATCGTTTTCCAGCCTCGGTCACGGTTTCTAGAAAAAAATCAAATAAAACTCGACGAATCGCTATCGATCGCGCGGAATTACCACGATTGATTGTCTCCGCGATCAAGCGGGATTAATTGTTCGCTGTTTCCACCGTGGGCTCTCGGGTACCAGGCTAATCGCGAAAACGATTAACGATCGAGCAATTTAATCATCGACGGTGAAGATACCGCGAATATTAGATGAATTTGCGGCAAATTACCACCACGTGATCCTGTAAACTTGCCCGACCGATTAACGAACATAGAATTTCTTACCGCATACGTTATTATAATATATTATAATCGTCCCGAAACGGTTAGACCCTTTCGAAACGTATCAATTACCATTAATTACCGGTAAAAATAAAGGAATACGGTGGATTTCACGGGAACAAATACACGACAAATTCGGGACGCATCCGACCGAGGAAAAGCTTTATTCGAAATATTCGAATAAAAGGAGGGAGATTCTGTTTTTTAAAATGCTCAACAGCAAACAACGCCAATTATACTGTCAGAGAATAGAGGAAATTTTGATCGGCCGAATATGTATACGGTTAGTTGGGGAAAAAAAAAGAAGAGTCGAGAGCGTTTCGAAAGACTAGAAGGCGACCCACTTTTTTCGCGACGACTACCGGACTAGACTTTTTGTTCCGAAAATTACTCCGGTTTGACCCGTTTTCCACTGCCAAGATGACTAATCAATGCTCGTTACTTACGTATTGTACGTAGTATACGTATTGTAGGTAAGAAGGGCCATTCTAGTGGTTTTTCATCGGGCATCGTACGCCTTCCAAATACTAACAACTAATAATCTCTACCGACACTACAGACAACTCGTTATACCCGGTTTTTAGTTTATTCGAAGAAAGCAAGAACATTAGCGTTTCATCGATCGCAAGAGTTTCGACGAAACGTATCAAAGACAACGACAACGCATCGCGGAGGAACAAGCTACGGTGATTGATCTTACGCCGCGCCGCACACGGTAGTTATTATCATTGCCTCCAATCGATCCAGCTGATCAATCGTTACAGCGATTTCTCGTCGCTTGTTGTGCTCGGTTAATCGTACGATCGTCTACTCGTCTATGCGAAGCTGCCTGTACAAACTGTAATTCGAAACACGATACTCCTGGCAACGTTCATTCCGGACTGGATACATTTTCGATCGTTTAAGCTTTGATTACCGCGCGGAAAGCAGCTCGAAATTTTAATCGAGTTCCCGGCAGAATTCATCGAGGACGCTGTTCCTATTAATTAAAAATCCTTGGACTTATTTCGTTACGTTTAAAAAAAAAAAAAAAAAAAAAAAAAACAGAACCCTGCATCCTAAAATGATCCTAAAGTTTCGAATTATTCGCAGCTAAATAGCGGCTACGTATTCGTGTCGAGAAAAGGTGGACGACATCGCTTGAAACGAAAGCGTTGGCCACGGACGTTAATTGATTCGTAACCAACGAGTCGAGTTTAGCTTGGAAATAGAGGATCGAGGAGCGAGAGAGAAGTCGAACGAGAGACAGGGCTTATCAGTTTCGCGCCGGCTATTGATATGCGCCGGAAATCCTCTCGACAG
This sequence comes from Megachile leachella, assembly GCA_963576845.1. Taxonomy (NCBI): domain Eukaryota; kingdom Metazoa; phylum Arthropoda; class Insecta; order Hymenoptera; family Megachilidae; genus Megachile; species Megachile leachella. Next base: position 16,489,800 of record OY756257.1, read on the forward strand.
TTTTCTGGGCTGAAACTGTGACACGGATCACCGAGAAAAGCTAGCTGACAATTATATGAAAGGATCGGCCAGCTGCGCGATCAACTTTCAACTAATCGAAAGAAAACGATCAGGAAGTTTAATGGAAAATTTCGATCCTTTATCGTTTCTACTTTCGAACGTTCCGCGATTAAATTGCATCCTCGAAACTTTTCGAAAGTTTGCCGAATTTCGTCGAATCGTTCGACAGTCGCGAAACTTGATCGCGCATTTTAAACCTTCGATTTAATTATACTCGGCCAGGATAGCTAGCCAAAATTACGTAAACGTAGATACAAGTATTTCGTTGTTCGCGTTAACTATAATAGTTCGTTATAATAGTTGTATCTTTTTATTCTTGAGCATTTAATCGGCCTAAACGTCGAATAATTTGCACGTTGCACGTATGATCGATCGTAACGCGTTATCGGTGCGACAGAGCATGCTAACGATAAGTAGGTGTACTTGGAATATACGCGAGCGCGATCGTTGACTCGTCGTTGAACGTTCGAGGAATATAGTAGATGGACCGGCTCGTAATGGCCTCTGATGCACGATCTAATAATTCGAGAAGGTAAAACGAAGCATTCCGTTACGGTCGGTTGAACGGAAAGCCTTGATTTCCATTCAGCTACCCAATTGGAGCACAAACCCGTAATATTTGATCGAGATGCAGATCTTTCTTATCCTTGATTCTTTCCGAAAAGAGTCTATCCGAAAGAAGATTCGATTTTTTTTTTCCAGACATTTATCGGTAAAACTAAGGGAATATCCTGAATGAGCGGAAATTCGAAATTCGAGGTCTCGAAAGTAAACACAAAATGGGACACTCACGGTTCACGAGCGTACCACGAACTTGCGCTTGCGCATTTCGCTAATTGTCAATTCAAATCTTTCGTTTTCGTTCGACATTTTGCCGAGCGTAAAATTAATCGTGTTTACCTTCGATTTGCTCGACCGAACACCGAAACAAGTCTATTACGTTGAGTCGTTAATGGACTCGAAAAGCAAAATCGATCTTCTACGACGCTCCAACTACCGATCTAAATTAATAATTTTCTTACGTAAACAGATATTTTTCTACTCAAATTCCACGATTAAGCACGATTCTTTTTCACCTCGTTCCGGGCTTGCGCTTTAAACGATTTAATCCACTATCGACTTTAATCGCCACGCTTTACTCTCGTTTCTATTACACTTTCACCGCTTATTATGAACGATAAGCAAGATGGAACGCCGGGAAGAGGTAATATCGCATTTAAAACTATCTAGTTAAAAATCGCTTAATACACCCGTCTACGTATACAGTAATAACTTTAATCCGCTTTTATTTTATTTTATTATCGTTTCGATGAGCAACCAGCAATCGGAATAACTCGCATTTTTTCTCGAGACGCATGCGTACGTATAGACGCGCGTGCGTCTACGTAGAGCGTATAAAAACGCAAAGTACACGTTACATGCCACACCGTGTGCGTCGCCGCGAATACTACCGACTATGGGAAGACTATGGGAACACTATGTGCGCGTACCGTGCGAGGCTAGCAAACGTTGCCAACGTCCAACGAGGCGAACAACGTTGTAACATGCTCGCATTAAAATTTAAACTTAAAATTTACGTAATCGAAGAAGTATTTGACGCGTCGTTACACGTACTCGCGCATAAATACACTAATCCTATTGACATCGCAACGATAGAGGCGCGTGTGTAGACCGCATCGATCTTCCGCTCTCGCACAGACACCGACGTACTATCAGCGCGTCGCTTTCGCTGTAACACCGTCCACCGACGATCCAGTCGTTCTAAAAGCGAAATAATCTATCCAAAAGAAACAACGAAACCGTCGTGGACCCATCGAATTCTCGTGGACTAACCGGCGTAGCGCGACGCGATAACCGCTAACTTTTCATAGACAACTTGACCTCGTCGTTCAACTTTACCCCGCTTAACGATATACACTCCTCGAATCCGATTTCCGCTGACCTTAATTGAACGCGAAGCATAAGCGTCGAGAACGAGAGTATGGCCGCCGTCGCCACGATTCGCATAGACGATTTCGCAAGAAGAAACGGTTTTAGATGTTGCGGATCCGCGGCGAAACGTTTCAACTTCGATAATTTTTCATCGATATTTTCGATAAATACGATCTCGATTAGGTATTTATTCGCTAGTAGTTTGTAACGCGTTCGCGAAAACGTTGTGTCGAAGGTATACCTTCGTCCGTAACCGAGATCGAATCGAAAATAACTTTCTCGCGCGTTCACTATGCATTTTTCATTAGCAATTTACTAAGAGCAGGGTGGCGCATCGAATTTTTATCGAAAGTAGAAACTTTCGAGCAAAACGACCTAAATATTAAATGATGGGTTTATTAACCGCATTGGATGAATCTCGGGCCGATTTAGTTGCGCCACTCTCTACTCTCTATATTGCCTGTCCTTTAATCCTTTCTTTATTCGATACCCTATAGAGTATAGCGGAACGTTTGCAAAAGTACAAGCTACCTTTCTGCTTGCCCGCTTTCCCGCATTGCCGCTTTTTCGCTTAAACAGTGTTTGAAAAATGTTCGCGTTCGAGTTAAGAGACCTCTTCCTGGTGGCATGACCAGCTACGCGAAAACAGAGGGCTCTAATTGCGGTTGGTAAGAAACGTGCTTCTGCTACGCGGACATTGTTTAAAAGGCTTTCTTACGCTTTTTCCAACGTCGCGCGCAAACGTAAACGGTGCGCGATGTAGCAGCTTTCGCTTATTTCGTCGCTTTCCGAGAACGAAACTTGTTCTTCGCTCGTTTGTAAATTCCTTTTCTTGATCGTGCACAACAGACAAACATGCACGCGCAGACACATTCTCGACCGTTTGTCCGATCATTCCTGTAATCAGAAATCGACGAGAAGAAAGATCGTTGTAAAACGAATCGATAAAGAAAAGCGGACGAGAATGCGTGGCGTGGTCGTTGTCGAAAGGAACAGCCGTTTTAACGCGGTACGATATTGTTTTCAGGACCCACTCTGGAACCACCGTTGCCCAGACGGAAGAAATGCCCGGAACTCGCGTACAAGACGCACGAGTTTATCACGGCGGCCGACGGAGGTGGCGTCGATGCCGTCGATTCGAACGTTGTAGCTGACAAAGTGCGGGTACGCGAAAACGTAACGATATCGTTACGTTTCGATCCTTTCGATACTTTCCAACGATTTCATAACGATTCGTTACAGGAAGTTACAGCGCAGTCGGGTCTACCACCTAGCCAATTGAGCAAAGCGATATCGCGGATCAGCACGGAGTATCGGTTGCAGTTTGCTTGGCCTAGACGTCCCCAACTGACTAACGGCGAGACAGTGGCACCGGGAGTTCCAGCTGCCGGAGTTCCAGCAGGTACGACAGGACCACCTAGAAAGTCTCTCAGCATGGGAGCTCTTAAGCAGGGTATCGCCCCTACAGGACCTGCCCCGGTGCACAAGAAACGACCCGGTGACGTGGATCACAAGCGCGATGGTAAACGTTCCTTCTTCGATTCCGCGGCAATTTTATCGTGATTAATTAGCAAAAGCGCAATTAATCGAGAATACATCGTTCGTTCGAAATGATTTTCAGGGATGCAGGCGTCGGAACTGGAGCCCCTGGTCGGAGGAACTGGAACGGACACTATCGACGGAGCGGTGCCCGAGGGCGACGAGCGCGAGGAGGACATGCCCGATTTGAAAATAACTTTCAGGTCAGAGATTCCTAGTACATGCGTTAAAGCTGTCTCGAAAATACACCGTGAAAGCAACCTGTTCGTAGCGCGAAAACCAATCGGATATCGTTCAAAGATCGATGAGATGATATCTTTATTCTCCCTTAAGAAATTACTAACGCTTTCGACGTTGTATCGATAAGATCTTTTCGAGACAAGCTGCATAAACGCGCGTAGAACCTGCAGGGAAGAACTAAAGCATCTACGACGATCCGAAAATCGCTGTGAAGTCGCGTTATACCTCGAGATACGTACGCTCGTATAGCCTACAGCCGCGATTGATTCTTTCAGGGGTAAAAAGTCAGGTAGAACCGTAAGGATATCGGATGATAAAGTGCCGAGCAAACCACAGGAGAAACCGTTTCCTACCGCAGACGTCATCGAACTTAGGCGACTCGCTGACGAGTACAAGGTAATTCGACATAATCGGGTAGAAACGTTCTTCGACTTCCCGTTGTCTATCGTTCGACACTCGACACTCGCTCCACGGATCTTCCCCACGGATCGGGATTACGATTATCGTCCCGAGTACGCGAATTTAACGAACGTTCTCTGCTTTAAAATCGATTCGATTTGCACGCTTTCGTAAACCGGCGAACCACCGCGGGTTTATACGGTTGTTTGTTGAAATTTTCGCGAAAACGAAAAGGCGAAAGTAATCCGAGCATATCGAGTTGATCAGATCGATCTTTTTGCACCGACCAAAGCATGTTCGTGTGTCTTCCAAAGCATGTTCCCTGTGTGTTAGATCGAGTTTTAGCTTAGTATGTTTGTGGGAATGATAGTAACAGAATGAAAGATCCGTTCTGATTTGCATTAGCATCGCGACTGGGGTTGCGGTCTGGCAGCCGAGGACGAAGCTTCGCTGTGGAAACGGGTCTCCAGTAACCATGCCCTCAACGCGCTATCTCTTGCCAGGCCAGTACACAAATCCATTGACAAAAGTCAATGTCTTTCTCGCCGTCTCGCTCGATCGCCGAATTCCACGTAAACGGGCACGCGACAGATTTCGATGCCTTTCTCAAAGATACATTTCTCAAATATTCTGGATCGCTCTGATTATCGGTCAGAGTAGACGTGTGTCGCGCGGCGTCTGACTAGTCACCTTGTTGTTCCACTTGCAACGAGAACATTAGGAGCACGGATGCACATTTTCTAAAGAGATCTTTACAAACACGTACCATTTCTGCACACATGGTCGACAAGTTGTTCGCGTGTGCGGCTCGCGAACTTTGTCAAAGCTTGAATTCGAAGGTGAAAAGAGCGAAGCGCATTTTGTACGCCGGACGAATTGTTCGAACCTTCACACGAGTTTTGTCGTAGCTGCCTTTTATTTCTTCCGCGCGATCGTGTGCGTCGCCGCACGAAGCTGCCGGTTCGCGAAACACGCGTGACACGAATGATTGCATATTTAGGTCAGTGACGAAGGAAGAGAAAGAGAAAGAGAACACGAGGAAGGTCGGCCCCATTACCGCGACGATGACCATGCCTCCAGCTGGTCGACCATCTTCCGTACAAGCTAGACCGATACACGGCATATTGCAGGACGATTCGAAAGCGGTACGTACGCTTATTATTATCGATTACTCGATGGTTATTCGTTAACGCGTCATCTTCCGCAGGATACCGAAAGAGCCATTGCTCGCGCAAGAAAAGATTTCTTGATCCGCCATCATCTGGATCGTACTACCGGTGTCGGTAAGTTTAACGTGATCCTCGATTATCCTCCGGTCTGTCTCTTTCGAAACGACGAAACGTCATTTATTCGCAACAGGCGACGGAGCACTGCTTCCCTCTCCGACGAGAGAGAAGCTGGAGCCTGTGATACCGCGACGTCGAGAAGAAACGAAGGAGCATCGTGAGGAAATTCAGCCTAAAACAAAATCTAGTCCGAAGAATAGTCCAAGAACGGGTCGTTCTCAGAGTCTTGGACCTACCGTGACGGAACGTCGATCACCGAAACGTCAACCGCCGCGCGCGCCATCCGTCACTAAAGAGGCCAAGGTAATTAACCCTCGATTTTCCCTAATCGCTTTCGTTGATCTTTGCACTAGAAAAGTGTCTTTTTGCGTAGGAAAAGGAAAAGGAGCCAAAGGATAAGGAGAAAGAGCATAGGGAGAAGAGCGGTGAGCCTGAAAGGCATCCACGACCGAGTAAGTTGTAACACGAACGTGTTACTTGTCTTCGTATCGGTAACGACAACGGTCGATCGATTTACCGGCCGACAACGGATCCTGTCATAAATCGATCGACGCCTCGTAATCTATCCACAAGTTCCATCTGCATTTTCCTGCATAAATTAACTTTCGATAGGATTCTTGATATATTACATTTTAGCGATTTTTTTTACCGCTCTCTTGTTTGCTCTTGTCGATTCCAAAAAGCCAAACCCCTTCTTCGTCATATTCGACTACACTTGCCCTGTTCGAATCGTGCTCCGATCGACATTCACCGCTTTAAAAGAGTAACTCTATCGGAATAGATTCGACAAGTAACGTTGTTCACGAGCAAACGTAAGAAGCTCTCTGTATTTTCCGAGCCCGATTACCGAACATTCTTTGAGCGGTGTGTGTCGAACACGTTAACTGCAAACTCGTCGTTAATGTTTAGGCAGATGCATGACAATCCTGTTTAATCGTCTCTATCTCTTTGTCTCTGGCTTTTCAGCTCGAGTCTAGTAACCAGTAGTCCCGTATATCTATATTGTCCATGCAGAAAGCATCCTAAACCCTTGTAATACCGCGAGTAGTATATACAACGACGCGACTCGCTACTCCTTGCAACGTATCCAAAGATCAGTTTAACGGGGAGTTATTCTAGGATTTTCATCTCGCATCGCTCGTTCACTCGCTCGTCATCGTCATACTCCTGCTCATCCATCGTTTCAAATCCGAATCGTATCGCGTTCCGATTCATCTTCGTCTTCGTCAACGGCGGAATTTCTTCTCACCGAAGAAATATCTAGAAATCCTTGAAACATACGTCCTTCGCATTTTCCCATCTCTTTATATCTGGCTTTCTTTCATTAATCAAGAAATTAATAAAGAAAGAAAGAAATTAATAAAGAAAGAAAGAAAAAAAGAAAGAAAGAAAGAAAGAAAGAAAGAAAGAAAGAAAGAAAGAAGCAAGCAAGCAAGCAAACGAACGAAGAAATTGTGAAAAGAATTGAGTTGTAAGCTGCTCGCGCGAGGTCGATCTCGATCGCGATCCCTCGTATCGTGGTCGAATCGATCAGGAGTGGTAGCGGGTGTTTCAGTCACGGGCCCTGGCCGCGTGCGTTGGAGCATACGGGAACCGTCGACGGTCTCCTCGACCGGTTCGTCGACCAGCGTGCCACCATTACCGCCACCACCCTCGGGCCCAGGGCCTACTCCGTTCTACAGGAGGTCCCCACAGGTCCACCGGAAATGTACGTTCTCTGTGCCACGTACCCGTGCTTCCCGCTAGCCCGTTATACCCTCACGTATTTCGGATCTCTCTATCCCTGTCGTCCTGCACCAAACACGATAGTCACTGTTCTTTTAGGACTGCAAGTACTCGTAGTCGCGCGCAATACTTTGTTCGACTTAGGAAAGCCGAAAGTTGCGACGGCAAAGCCCACTATTTTCGAGAGCGATGCACCGGATGGGTCCTTTGCTCGCGCGTCCCTGTCCACACACAGGAATATCTTGGCTACCGTCGCTTCTTATTGTTAGCCTTTTTCGTACCGTTAGAGTCTTCCTTCGCTCCCGAATTAATTACCTGGCCATTTGCCCGGTTACTCGGACATTTCGAACGATGCATCCTCGCACGGACCGCGACGTAAATGACCCACCGACGAGGCGTCAAAGTCCTTTTCCCATTTTTTTATTCGGAGACGTCATTGCACGCGACTCTGCATTGGCGAACGATCGCTAGTTATTCTTATAATATCGACTATATTTTTAACTTTACCCTCGCTTATCGTTTGCCAATGTTAAATATTTGCAGCCTTAACCTTTTTCTATCTACTTTTCGACTTTGCGGTTCGCAGTTCCGAATCGGATATTACCCAATTCGATCCTAACACGTATTCGTGTACGTTTTTTCCTTTTTTTTTCCGAAAAAAGTTTGATCGAATTTATTACGATGCACCCTCTCCGTTATTTGTGTCTCCGATTAAAGCGAATTATTTTGTTTAATAAATTTTGAGCTGCGGACCATAAAGCGTTCACCCTCCAACTACTTAGATCGCCGTACGACGGAACGTCGAACGTAGAACAATATATTTCTCGTTTCTCGTCAACCGTCAAACAGTTAAATAAGATCGCGTATCGAATTGTTGATCTATTCTTGAACATTGGTTATTACTAAACTATCCGGAAAAGAGATCGTGTTTCCTGTTCGCGATTACCTTTCGATAATCAGGACACCCTTCTATTCGCTCCTATATCGATGCAATTCGATCGAAATTCTTTTTCAATTTATTTTTCTTCACTCCATTTAAATTAGATTAATTGCACACGATTCGCAACAACTCGAAACTAATAACGATCAGCTTGCTCGTGTAGCTTTGCCAATCTTTTCGAATTTCGTCTATACTCGAATATTGTTCGCGATCGTTTCTTAATCGAAATTACTGCACTCGACACAGAAACGACACGACACGACGGGACACGACACACTTGCAACGAAATATCGATATTCGAGGGTGGACGTAATTTTGAGCGAGCTTGACGATTCCAGGAGGCCCTTCGATCACCTTTCCGATAAGAATGAACCTCGACGAAAGAACGCGGCCTTGCTTAAAATGCGTTACGATCGATGGTCGATAATCGAAAGGTCCTTCTATCAAAGAGAATCGTAAGGAAACCCTGTTTAAAAAGCTGCTCGTCCGCGATCGATACGGTTCGATTCTGTTTCTTAATCGAAAGATCATCGGAACAATATTGATAATATCGGAATATCGATACGCAGTAAAGAATCAGTTGGGCGAAATTCGAGAGGGCATTTTAAGCAAGGAGATAAGCTCCTCGAAAAGAGGCTAGCCTTATTCATCATTGTGTACTTTGTGTACGGTATGTTTTAGCCTTCCTCGCAACCACCGCTCCTCCCCATCGCCCTCTTCATCATGCCAAACCTTCAACCACCTCCACAAGTACCATCACAACCGCCACAAGTACTACCGTAAAACCCTCGGTAAAGCATTCGGTTCATACGAGTGTCCATCACCCACCTGCGTCGAGCGCTGCCGCTGCGGCCAGGCCGGACCGTGTTAAAGATTTAAGCCGGTGCCAACAAGGTCCGCACGAAGCTCAGGCAAAAACAAGCCGCGACCAGCCAGCTGCGGCTGCGGCCGCAGCCGCCGCCGCCGCCGCCGATCCATCCAAATCATCCTCCGATAGTCGATACGCGTCAAACCAAGCCGCTACCGCCGTCCAACCTAGTAAGTAGCATGCTCTCTGCCGTGTCTGCCGTGTCCGTCGGACCAATTCTTTGGCCCGTATCCGTTCTTCTTTTTCTTCGCTCGAACAATTTCCGCTTTTCGTGTCTTCCTTGTCGTTACATTTATCTTTTCTCTACCGCACTGTTGTCCGTGGGAGAAGCTATTTTGTGTCCTCTAGCACTCGCCTTCTCTCTCTCTCTCTCTCTCTCTCTCTATATATATATATATATATATATATATATATATATATATACATATATATATCGTCTATCTTTCTTTCTCCCTGGAGAGAACGCATCGACTACGAGAATCTATAAAGGTCTAGAAAGACCTTAGGAATTACGAGTATTCGAGGATTAGAGGAGCGCAGAAACTCTGAGGAACTTTGAAATTAGGATAGGACTTTATACATGTAGGACTTGGATAAATTCTGCAGATGTTAATCTACAATATAGATTGTATGATTCTTACTGCGATTGCCGTTGTCCGAGAGAAGCCTACGTTACACCCTAGTTTTACCTAGGGTAAAAAATAACGTAGGAAAACCACATCACTAGTACATATTCTTCTTCGCTCCCTGCAACGCCAACTCCCATGGACAGCACTGTCTTCTCTTTGTTCGTGCTCCCTGTACGAAAGAGAATATCCTTTTCTCCCTCTTTCTCTCTGTCTCTCTCTCTTTCTCTCTCTTTCTATCTATCTATCTTTCTCTGTTTCTCTCTGTGTCTATTTCTCTGTTTCGGTGTAGCTTCTCTCTCCGTGTATGTATTTTTCTGTACTCTGTACTGTTTTTTTTTGTCTTTCTGTCGCTGTGTACCGTCGTACCTTTCAGAATGACATCGGGGATGACCCTGCCAAGATATTCCGCGGAACTTGAACGTATTCTGTTGTTTGGTGTGCTTTCAAAACAAAGCGGTGATTTTACGTACCCGCGTTCCTCCGACTCTCTGCGCATAAAAGTTACGCGTGTTCGTTATCGTTTCGAAAAAACTTCTCGTTTGTCTTTCCTTCCGTATCTAGCGAGGCATTCGAGGAATCAAAGATGTTCTTGCTCCACTATGCAAATGGCGATTAGGGCGCGAAGAAACCAAGAAAACGAGTGAACGTAAGCGTTCGCTTTCGACAAACAACGATCAGAGCGCGAAGAAACGAAGAATAACGAGTAAGGTAACCGCGGTAAACGAGCAACGTGAGATTTCGATGCGAAATTCAACGTCGTATTCCTCGTACCGATGGAACGCGAGACACAACGTTGCTTGTTCTTGCTCTTTGTCTGCTCTTTGTTCACGGCTTCTGTCTATCACGGACCACGAAAGAAGAAAAGGTACAAAACGAAAAAAATTGCACAGGTCAGTCGACGCGCGATCGAGTAAACGTTTCTTCGCGATAGAGCCGATAAAATTAGAATTCTTTGTCGACCTGTTGCGCGCAACCAGCCACGTTCGTGCACGATATTATTCCGTCACACCAGAGCCTAGTAACGTTCGTGCCTTCACTTGTCTATTTATGTGTGTGTATGTATATGTACATATGTATGTGTGTATGTGTATGTATATATATATATATATATATATATATACAAATCTAACCTAAGTTTAATATATGTATACATATATATATATTTCCTGCATTCTAAGTACGCTAGTTGTACTCTTCTGGGATGCTATCTGTAGACCTCTATCGTCTATGTAACAGTGACTCGATTCGATCCTTTCGTATCCGCGCTCGATGACTCGAGCGATAGTTTCGTGGTAGTTGATGATCGGTAGAAGTGAGTAACGCAGCTCGTGGTCCTAGACTCGAAGCATCGAGTGCGATTCCAGCCCGATCGGAGTCGGGCAACGAAACGGAGCGGCTTATACCTCGTCGCTAAAGCGCGTCCGAAACGTTCCAGTGACGGCAGAGCCACAAATAAACGGGGATATGACCGGAGGAGAGTCGAGCGTCGCGTCGACTCCACCGTCGCAGACGCAACCGCCTGTGTCTGCCACCGCCGTAAGCCCTTGGATCGACGACGAACCGGTGGTGAAAAGCCCACCCGAGCCGACCAGAGTGAAGTCGCCGGAACAGATGATCATGCGATCGCCGGAACCGGTCAACTGGACGGTACCTCTCGACACCGGAAAGACGTTCACTGTCACGCAAAACGTCAGGGAAGGTAATTAATCCGTGTCAACTTACCGCCTATATGCAAACGAGAACCTAGGAGAGCGTAGGGACTAGGGGGATCTCTGGGGCACGTCAGGACTGTAGATTACTCGAACTATATCGTAACTCGTTTGTTTCCAAGAACCTCTAACGCGTCCACATAGCGAAGCGAAAACATGGGCACCGTCCTCGGCACCTTCAGCTCCGCAATCAGCACCGCCCGAATTAGCGGCGCAGCACAAGTCGCAGCACTCCCAACATTCTGGCTGCAAATCACCGGAAAGCGAAAGCGTTTCGATCGGTAGCTTCAGCGGTTTGAACGGACACAAGGATATGGACTCGGAAAGAGACAGCCCGTTGCCCACGAACGTACAGAGTACCGGCACACCGACACAGCCCGAAAAGGTAATTTATACGGTTCTACGTTGCTAATCTATCCGCCGATTCTATATTCGCGAACTGACGAGACAAATCGATTTCCAGGAAATCGTAAGCGCCGACGAAGAATCGAAAGAGCCGCAAAGATCGGAACCATCGGCATCGATAAAACCTGTGGCAGGAACGAATTTAAGATGCCTAGAGGACCCTGGCTTCGAATACGACAGAAAGAAAGACGCCGGTGGACAAGCCACGACTACGGCGACTATGACGACACCGTCGTCGTCGACTCCTCAGCAAGGTTACCGTATCCTGGAGGCCGAATCGCCTCAAATCGGCCCAGGAGCTGGCTACCACGTGCTCGAAGCACCGACGGTCGTTCCTGGCTCGGCTCAGCGTTCGGCGGCGAGCGAAGTATTGGAGAAGGCGCGAAATCGGTTCGATAAATTCTGGGGCAAAGGTAGCGGTTCGGAGAATTAATAGATGACCGCGCCGCGCCGCGTCGTACGGAACAAGCATCGACGTCCTCGAAACCGAACGAGCAACCGAAAACCTAAAGGAATCGACGATAGAAGGAGCGGATGTTTTTTCGACGAGGTTCCTGTGGATGCTCCTTCCGCGGTTCGATTGCTCGTCCCTGATCAACGTTCGTTCATTGGGACCGAGTCCTCGCAGGTTCCTTCGAGTCTTACCTATCACGCGTTCAACGATTTTTTGTTGATATCGGATCAGAACCGAATAGAAACATCTAGAATCCCAGTGCGATCGATGTCTTGGCCAGTAAGAAGAAGTAGGATCTGCATGAATGTCTCAAGTACCGATTATTTTATCGTTATCGACAAACATCCTTGCTTTCGATCGAAAGAGATTTCCGATCCGCTCGTCGTAGATCGTCGACGAGAGCGAACAATCGAGGTAAACAGCTGATTCGTCGAAGAGGACAACGAGAGTAACGTAGACGGTGCGTGCAGGCAACGCGTCAGTCTCGTTGAAACTCGACGAATCGTTCGAAGGGTATCGGTGAGATTCGAATAGGCGCGTATTATCGTTTTTCGAAGGTCCTTCGATCGGTATACCGCGATCTCGAATCTAGATAAAGATATTAGAAAAGAAACGGAACGTGCATTTACACAGACGCCGAACACGGACACGCGAACACGTAGAAAGAGAGAGATGGAGAGAAATACAAAGAGGATGAAAGAAAAGCCACCGCGATACGTTAGAAAGAACACGCACTTAGACGAACACCGCGCGAGTCAGTACGTTTCTAGAATTATTCGAGCGATCTCGCGAGGAACGGTCGTAGTTAAGCCCAATATTCTTTTTCCATTTGATAAAACGAGAGAGAAGAAACATGGTATAGGATAATCGTGAATAAACGGAAACGCGAGAAAACGACGGTACCGGCTTTGTCGCTATAGATATGACGAGAAGGATCAACGTAAACCTTCGACCGCTTCGTGCGTTTTATATAAGTCCTATATACGAGGAGTAAAAAAACAATTTTACCGTACGTATACACATATTGAACGTACATATACATTAACGGGAAATCGCATTCGCGGTTCGCATACATGAATCATGGTACCGGTACGATTTCACGGATCTTTCTTCAACGTCGTCCACCGATAGGTCTGTCAAATTGTTCAAAGTACCGTGACCAGAATTAGTTTCTTTTTAAATACAGAGCGTATTTTCTCTGTGCGCGTTTGCCGACCCAGAACTCGTTCCATTTCCCCTAGAACGACTCGACCGTTCGAAAACCGACGCGTTCGATCTCGAGCATCCTACTTTGCCAAGTATATCCGCGATACTCGCGTAGACAAATGTTCCTTTAAAACGATCAATTTATTTTATAGCGTCGACCATCGATAAATGGTGGTTAAACCTACTTTCGCAAAAGTCGAAGAGCCTTTCCTCTCTTTAAACGCCAACAAAATGTTTAGTAGGCCTTCGGAACGGTCAAATAGATCCTGCTTCGAGAAATCCCGAGCGAAAAAAGCCGTCTTTTCACGATTTTTACTTTTTTCTAGTCATTTTCACGAGTCACACTACGTCACCCCCTTGGAGAACGAAGAGGGAGCTGCTCTCTTCACGCTTTGGTCTTTACGTCGAATCGTCGAAGGGTAATCGAATTAACGTGCTCCGATACTCGAATCCTCTCGAGAACCCTTCGCGAACGGTCGAGATGCGTTTAATCGAGGAATATTCCGAAAACACGGCAAACGATAATCGGTAACCACCAAACACGCGGAACGAATTACTGTAGTGAGGCGTAGTGTTTGTTTTTTTTTTCGTTTTTTTTTTTCCACAGAAACGATAGCTCGAGGTCCCATGATCGAACGTAGAAAACGAGACGGAGAAAAAAGTATTCGCGTGACGAGCATGGCACATCAACGGATCCTTTCTCCTGGAGGGGTTGTTTCCGATCAGCAAACAGGCAGGGACGATTTTTATCGATTTCGCGTGAGAAACCACGCTTTCGCGGATCGCTTGGCACAACGTCACGCGTTTTAACGATGAAACTGGTGCTAGTCAGAGATGCATCGAAGTTACGAAGCTAGAAGCATCGAGTTGTAGGAATGGAAGATGGAGGGAAGGGTGGGATGATGCACCTGCCCGTTGCACCGCTGCATTCCGTCTAATTTGTTATACAACAAGTTCACTCGTACGTTCCTCTTTCGAGCGAATTAACAGCTAACAGGGGAGAAGGTCTGGCAATTACGGTTCGATAACGAGATCCATCCGTTTGTGCGAATCGACTCGTCGACTCCGATCATTTTTCGACGTAAGTGTTACGCACCCGATCGCGAATAATCCTATCTGTGAAACGTTCACGTCAGAACGAACGAGAGAAAATGAGAGAGCGAGAGAGAGAGAGAGAGAGTGAGTGAGAGAAAGAGGGGGAGAGGAAGAACGAGAAAAAGCGCCTTAAAAGCTCACGAAAACAGACAAGACACAACTAAAGATGGCAAACGAACAAATACCTTAAAGAATCTGTCGATATCCAGATCGACAGGCCAGTACCTTCTTTTCCTGAAAAGACTGTCAAAGGGATGTAACTAAACGGAGAGATTAAAAAAGAAAAAACGAGGACGAGAAAAGATACTTTTCTAGATACGAATCGAAGAGAACGAGGACGAGAAATGGTATTTTTTTCCGGAACATACAAAGTCCAGTCATACTAGGAAAGCGGGTCCTCGTTCTCGGCTCGAGGACGATGGAAGGAAAACAGAGAAAGAGAAAGAGAAAGAGGAAATCAAGCGACGGAGCTTTTTTTCTCTCTTCCACCGCGCATTTGATACACCACACTCCATCCAGATCCACGTCCAAGATCAACCAACCGTAGTGAAGCAGTATAACGATAATGATTAATGATAACGATACTCTAATAATAAAAGTAAAGAAACAGTTAAACGGGAAAAAAAAGAAGAAAAAGAATTAGAGAACGACTAACGAGGGACACGATGAAGCTGTTGAAATCGGGATATCAACGACAAGTTACTTTCCTTTATTTTCTTTTTTTCCACTTATTTCGAAAGATAGACGATGTCTTTCGTTTACGCGTGAAATATTTTGCTCGTATCTTTTAGGCCTATGCGTGTCCTTTTTTCGTCAAATATCAGACAATCGCAATTAACCTTGAAATGGCGGCAGGCGAGTCCTGCTTACGAAACTAGTTTCTGTCGTCACGCGTTCTATTACCGCGGCCGGTATAAGAAAGAAAATCGACTCGCCGGCATTTCACGGTTAACCGGAATACGTATATCGTTGATTCATCGATCGCGCTGTCGGCGCAGACAATTTCGGATTGTCCGATTGGACAGAATCGGTTGCACCCCGAGCTATTTTCTTTCTTCTTTTCCGACGCCAGTGGAATTACCAACCCTTATTCCTTTCCTTCTCCTAGGTTCATTAGAAACGGGACTGTACCTTTGCTTACACCGATCTGTTACATTCGCCCGATACTAATAATCGCCCGGAATAATAATACATAATAACGAGAAATTTCAAATGGTTACCTAATTAATTACTCGATTAAATTTAAATCGTTATCATTATTATTCTCTTGACAAAGAGTTAGCAGTTGAAAGGTTACAAGAGTCTTGTCCGATTCGCTTATGGCATCCGTCTGACCGACGCGACGATCAAACTCGAGCATCTTCGATCGAAAGGAAACTTTTTAAACGTATATTTAATTACGCTACAAGTCGAAAATCTAAATCGAAGAGACGTTGAAACGATGCGAGATAAAAGTTTGAACAGTTTGGTGTAAGCAACGACGATAGGAAAACAGAGATGATAGATTTACACGTTGAAGAAGCACCTCGCAAAAGCTTACACTGCCCATCCGAATTTAGAAGCTGATTTGTCCTGTGATTTCCAGAACGTTACACCGTGTATTTAGAGGAGGCCTGCACAACTAGTACCGCGACACGAGTCACTCGTTTACTTTATTTCACGTTCTACGCTCTCGACGATACATTCGAGCCTTGATCACGCGGCCGCGTGGCTTAACACGTTAACTGCCTGATTTATTCGAATAATTAAGAAATAAGTAAACCGACAAATTTTAAATACATTTCGCTAAAATTAGATTAACGATACACGATATTAAATAATTAATCGTTAAGAGCGTCGACATTTCGTATTACGTATCATGTGTCGCACGAATCATAGCTATTTATACTGTGTGTCGGTAAACGTGTTAAGAATAAGGTTTCCCAATTTATTCGTGACCAACAGATACCGGTCCAAAGAAAAAACACGATTACTCGAACAGGCAATTAGTTGTGCGGGCTTAACGTAAAACTACGACATGAAGCAAATAATCGCCAAAGAGACGAATAATGTATCGGTAACGTCACTTGTAGCCGCGGATTCAAAGACTGTTCCTGTTCCCATCGGATGAACAAAAAACACACACATACCTCCCTAAACAAACGCGACACATAGCAAATCTTATTTATTTTAATCGAGTGTCGTCGATCGTTTAGATATCGAGAATCGAGGGGAGAATTCGTTGAACCGTTCGTAAAATTTCGCACGATTAGAGCGCCCGTACCTTCACAGGCGAGGCTCAAACGCGAACATTTTCTTTCGTTTCTAGTTAAATGTAAAGAGAAAACGTCGACGGAAAAATGCTTGGAAGCTTCCAGAGAAACGAACTTTGTCGCTGCCGCGGTGTTTTCGAACGACGTCTTCCGAGAGAAGAACGCGGTGCACTAGGTACATTTTTCTACATCCTTACGGTTGCTTATTGTACACGCGATACGGTCGACCTTCGCATAGAGTAACCCAACGAGAGAGAAAGAGATCTTGTCCAGCACAAATATACTCCGCAACTTTTACTTTCTATTCTTTAAAGCGGAGAACTTTTGGTAGTCAGGTTGGGTTCCTCTGTCCGCAAGCTTTTCGATTCAACGACGTACACACCGTATCTAGTTTCCTTTGGACGTTGCTCCAAACGCTGTATCGTAGCTCAAATTCGTTCCTCGCTTCCGAGCTAATTTTTCCTCGTACGCGTAGACAAATCTTGAATTATACCGCTGTTGAGAGGAAGTTTAGCGAAAGCATCGATCAACGGGCCTTAAGAAACGCCGAACGGCAGGATCGAAGGGAACGTGCTGGCCACGTTCTGAACCAGCGTTTTCTGCTCGATGAATCGAGATGCTGAAGAAAGTGAAATACGGAAGAAACAGAGAAGACCTTTATTTCTACGATTCAGGGAAGAGATTGACTGGGTGGAAACTCTATGAGCAGAGATTTCGAAGGCTGACCGCTATAAGGATCGACAATTTTCCGGTACGCGAACGGGACACGAAGTTTCGTTTCGTTTCGCTTCGCTTCGTTATCTTTCGTTTCGTTAAGTTCGAAGAAATTGAAATTCGGACGAAACCTCTTCGCTCGAACAAAGCGCTGCACGACGGAAATTGAATAGAGAAAAATTCTTCTTGAAGTTTTGTATCGGAACCGAAAGACAATCGAAGGAAAATCGTTTCTCGGTATTTTTACATTATCGCGGAATGAACACGGAGAGCGTTAACGGTACAAAACCAATAAAATCTGCATATACGTCTATCGAGGTCCTCCACTCGTATTTTCCACGATTGTTCCTTCTCGATTCTCCAATCTCTAATCCCGAAACTTTAATTCCTCCTACGCTCTTTCATCGAGCGCTTCCCAGAAAACGTATATGCAGATTTCTTATTCGATTATTTCCATTTTTCTTTTTACTTTCAAATAAAAAAAAGATACGTGACACGCGAGGGACTACTGTTCGGAGTTTCGCCTGTATTCTCGCCTCAGTCTTTATGCCTACTTATACATAGATAGGTCGTACTATATTAAAATGCGACGGTTATATACAAAGTATATATATATATATATATATAAATATATCTATATACACTATATAATATATTATTACGAATGATGCGGGCGAAAAGAAACTAACGTTTGAACAACGATAGTAGAAACGAAGGAGGTGAGAGGCTGTTTTGTCGAAATAAGAGAATCGCGTGAAATCAGGAAATATCGGTGATGCTGTTAAATGATATTGATACAACGAACGATGCGAAGATGAATCGTCGGATTTCTCGTATTTTACAAAACAGAATAACATAAACGGAATAAGATTGAACCTGATGAAGGATGGATAAGTCTGACAATGAGTAACATGAAAACGACGCGTTTGTCCGTTTATATTTTCTCATATTTGTAAGAGTCGCACGTTTCTGCGTTCTTCTAACGATGCGTTATCAGTTGACGTTAAAATATCAGAGCTGAACCGTTTGCCATAACGTAGGCAATTCGTTGTTAGTTGCTGGAACAGATGGACCATGCCAACGCGTATCCGAAACGAAATTTTACAAGCGACGGAATTTTTGTTAGCTTGCTCGATTTACTGCCAAATCGTGACACGATTAACGCTTTCAATTCGCAAGGAAATCTTCTATTTTCTATCTGTTTCTACTATATTCCGCGAAAGATCGCTTCAATTTTTCCTCCGTTCGATTGAATTACAGTTAAATCCGATACTTAATAACGATCAATTTCAATTTTTCTATCAAATCATGTTTTATAGTAGCTGAAAAAAAATTCTCGCAAAAGTCAAAGCGTTAAACGATGTCGTTTCGAAGCCTAGACGTACAATCTTCATTTTCCGCCAAATTATCGCAAACGATTCGATCGCTTGTCCCTTTATATCAGTTTTCATTCTGAATCGCCTCGTATCAAAAACAAGCACACAATGTAAGCGGCTGGAAATTTCAGGAAAAATACCGGACTTCTTTCGAAACCTTTCATTTTCGTTTTTTTTTTTCTTTCTTTCAACGATCCTTTCCCGCGCGCTCAGTGTGCACATTCCAGGAGCGAAGACGACAGAACGAATTATTGTTGCGATAAAGCGAGAGAAAATGATAACTATTTGGGATTGATAATGGAACTATTACACGGCGAGCGTAACGTAAGCATTACGTAACACTACGGTACTTTTGCGCATCCCCTTCTCGTCCAAAATTGCGTTTTTACTCTCCGATTGCATCGTAGAGGAGGATCATTTATTACAATAATTGCAGATTATTATGGCTATATATATATATATTATATATATAAATATATATATATTATATATTAGAGATTGAAATACTCGTAATAAAGAACACGCCGACGCTTCCTGTGACACTCTTGATTGTTCTTCATTGTTCCATGCCCAACTACGTACCTTCTTGATGCTATAATTTACACAACGAGTAAACTAGAGCCTTCCTATAATAAGTACATTAACAAGTAAACAAATCTTTTACGCACGAAGAATAATTTATTATCGGTACACGCGATCGAAAGATCGGCATAAAAATATATATATATATATATACATTAACGTACATTGCTCATCTGGCAGCTCCATATTTCGAGCGAAGAAAGATTTCTGATTTTTATCAAAAAAAGTATTTTAATAAATAGGTCCATCGTCTAAATTATCGTCTTCGTCGTCGTAACCTTCTCCATTATCGAAGTAATTGTTCACGTAATCGGTTCCCTCGTCCATTTCTTCGTCCAATTCCTCTTCCTCCTCTTCCGCGTGTTCCTCGTCCTTCTCCTCCGCTTCTTCCTCCTCTTTTTCCTCCTCCTCTGCGTCGCTCTGCTGCAAATTTTCCTTCTTCTCCAACTCTTGTAACTTTGTTTCTATATCAACGGTTTTTTGTTTTTTATCGGACTTATCCAGTTTTTGTCCTTTTCGTTTTCGTGGTTGAGGTTTCAACTCTGCTGGCATTCTACTCCAGTCGTACCTTGTTTCGTAACTGCTCTTGTCCGTGATTAAGTCTTGATACCGATCCGAGTATCGTTCTATATCTTTCTTTATTACAACCGGTAAAACATTGTTCGGCGACTCTCTCATGAACTCTGCAAACTCCCTTTTCAGTTCCAGCAAATAATTGGTTTCCGTTGTAATGGTTAGAGGTAACGGTTTGTACTCTAAAGGAGGATACTTTGGAGGAGGTTGTAAAACTGGCGGCGGTAATGCTTCGCCTTTGGAAAAACCTAGCTGTTCCGTACTAATGGACATAGTAGGTTTGCCTCTTCCTCTGCCACGTCCAGCCATGGTGATACTTTTCTATTAACAGATATCGCTAATGAAATTATTGGAATTATTTCTATAATTTTCCCGCACTAAACTAAGTAAAAGTGGTAAACCGTTATTCCAAAAGCTATTATAATTTACCTTAAGCTTTCTGTATGGCCAGTTCTTTCTCCTCGATCTTAACAACTTCTTCCTGCTTAGCTGTAAACGTTTCTTTATCGTAAATTACTTTAATCACCAAAGAGCAAGAAGGACAAGTAGCTTCTTCTTCTCCAGCAGCTAAGTCTGCTTTAGATATTTGAAACTGATCCCCGCAAGGACAAGGATAATAATATACTTCCTCGTCCTCGTCGTATTCAAAATCTTCGATTTCTACCTCATCGTGATACACGGACATAATTTCGAGTATAAAATATATAAATAACAAACGATTTTTATACTTTGAGGTTAGGAAGAAACTGAGTGCACATGGTTAGTCGGTGACACGATCGTATCATTATACGTATATACACATAATATAGTGAATAGTTCGGAAACTTCTGTGACGGAGAGATCCCCTCGTAAAGCACAAAAGTTTTGTAAATCGTTCGCAGATTATACAGCGCTACCGCTCTTTTCTTCTCTATGAAACGTTGCCAGACAATTATTATTCTGAATTCTTTATGAAACAATCGTAGTGCTTCCATTTCGTGATAGATTTTACAAGTATATTCGAAAGCAAATTTAAATTCCCTGTAAAAATGGCAGCCAACAAAAACAAGTTCTTACGAACACCGATAACGTTCGCGCTATCGGTACGATAACTGGTTGCGCGTTATGCCTAATTCGTTTTAGCACCGCAGTCCGAGAATAGTACCGTTTGCATCATCTAGCAGTCAATTGCGGAACTACTTAAACAAAATATAGTTAGGACGACATTTTCCCTAGGGAAATTAAATTTGCGCTCGAATCACTGTAAAGGGTCATCCTCATCACGGAAGTTTCGCGACTTGTATATGTATACGGCCGTGCCCAAAGTTGGAAAGCAACTTTCGATAAATTTTCTGATTTTACTATATATTTTGACAAGGATTGTGCGACGATTATAGGTTTTCATGTACCTATCTAAGCAAACACAGAATATACTGCATATGCATTACGTATTTAGCAACCAAAGACAAATGGTGGGAGGTTCCTTCCTCTTCGTTTCCCCTTAACCGTAGTGAGCCAATGTTACACACGAGTATACACATAACTCATGCGCCAGTGCGACTGCTGGTATAAACGACTGCGACGAATCCCTTTAATAACTTTTACATTTACGCTAAAAAACAGATACATCAATGCATCTTTCTTGATAAATAAGAACGTAAAGGTGGGTTGTTGTTACTATGTATATAAATAGAACAAACATTGTATTTTGACACAGTGTTTAAAATTTCAAGGAAATGTTTACCAAATGTCATAAAAAGATATTTTCAGTGCAAACCATCAAATACAATGGATGTGTGGTTATTCTTTTGTATATTTTCAAGCAAATATTTATTTTTTATAAAAAAACACGCTTACTTAGAAATTATTCGACTTGCATTAACTGAAATTGTTCCTTAAAATTTCTTTGATTACAGTTGGTTATTAATAGTTTTATTTATAACTACCATAATTATGGTCAAGTTAATAAATTTAATTTCACTGTATCCTCGTGACCGTTTATTTAAAACGTGCTCGTATCCTGTCGCTTATAAATCAATAGCAAGGATTAAGAGGTTATACTATGTAATTAGTATCTTTGCTATAGATGTCAGGTGAAGAATATGACACTGAAATGGATTACTCCGACTCAGACTGCGGAGATCCAGGCTATGAAGATTATTATAATGTTCAACCATGGGACGGCGAAGGTGATAACGACATAGATTTTGATCATAGCAGAAGAGATCCAGAATACGCGGTATACGATTGTTTAAGAATCGAAGAAGTGGAAAGACTTTTGAACGAAGATGTAGAAGTGTTAAGTAATAGTCTTCGCATAACACCATCCTTAGCCAAAGTT
This sequence comes from Megachile leachella, assembly GCA_963576845.1. NCBI lineage: Eukaryota > Metazoa > Arthropoda > Insecta > Hymenoptera > Megachilidae > Megachile > Megachile leachella. The sequence goes on from OY756257.1 coordinate 16,512,104, forward strand.
TTATTACACGCGCACAATTGGGCATTACAAGATATCGTCGCAAAATACCGTACCAATGCTTCCAGTTTATTAATTAATTCGAAAATAAAATCGTTACCTCTGTTGGATTCAGTGCCAGGGTTAAAAAGTCAAAGAGGTGGATTGTGTTCAGTTTGCGTTACGATTTATCCTGCTGATAAATTTTCTACGTTAACGTGTGGACATTCTTTCTGCAAAGACTGTTGGTGCATGCATTTCGAAGTACAAATAACTCAAGGTATTTCTACAGGTAAAGTTGTTAATGCATAAAACGTACGATCTATACTTTTTTAACTACTATAAAATATTTTAATTCGGACTTTCTTCCTCTAGGAATAAGTTGCATGGCACAGGATTGTAACGTCCTAGCTCCGGAAGACTTTGTTTTATCTTTACTTACTAAGCCTAACATGAGGGAAAGGTATCAACAGTTTGCTTTTTGCGATTATGTGAAATCTCATCCGCAACTAAGGTTCTGTCCAGGTCCCAATTGTCAAATGGTTATGCATTCGAAAGAACAAAGGGCAAAAAGAGTTATGTGTTCATCGTGTAAAAGTATATTTTGGTGTGTGTTTTTCGCATTCTAATCATACCTACGGTACTTTAATCTGTATCTTAATTAAACATTATAATCATTTCAGTTTCCGTTGCGGTACTGATTACCATGCACCTACCGATTGTAATACGATTAAAAAATGGCTGATAAAATGCGCGGACGATTCAGAGACAGCTAATTATATCAGTGCTCACACCAAAGATGTTAGTTTTACTAGAATTTTATTCTTCTCCGTGTTAAAAACTGGACAATAAACAAATGTTAATTTACAGTGTCCAAAATGTCATATTTGCATAGAAAAAAATGGTGGTTGCAATCATATGCAATGTTACAATTGCAAATATGATTTTTGTTGGATATGCCTTGGGGATTGGAGAACACACGGAAGTGAATATTACGAATGTTCGCGTTATAAAGAAAATCCTAACATCGCTCATGAGAGTGTTTTAGCACAAGCGCGAGAAGCTCTTAAAAAATATCTTCATTATTATGAAAGGGTAAAGTTTCTTCGTTCAATGTTTATCTTATATATACTAATGTATGAAATCTAAATATATTATGATTAATTTTCACCAGTGGGAAAATCACAGTAAGTCGTTAAAATTGGAAGAACAAACGCTCGAAGCCATAAAGATGCGGATAAACAAAAAAGTAATGAATTCCAGTGGAACCTGGATCGACTGGCAGCACTTATTCGCAGCCGCGTCACTTTTAGCGCGCTGTCGTTACACTTTACAATACACGTATCCTTACGCGTATTACATGGAACCTGGACCTCGTAAGGAACTGGTAATATTTCGATTAAAAATTTTGGTATCATTGTTGAATCATGTTTCACGGCGTCCTCAGCGCTGTACTACAAGCATGTATTTAATGGATTTTTATTTTCAAGTTCGAATATCAACAAGCTCAGCTGGAAGCCGAAATAGAAAATCTTTCTTGGAAAATAGAACATGCAGAAACCACGGATCGTGGAGATTTGGAGAATCAAATGGACATTGCTGAAAAGCGTCGTGTTACCTTGTTAAAGGATTTCCTCGAGGTATAATCGCTGAATAAATGGAAGTTCTGTTATACAATCGTTGCAATCTCTTTTACGGTCAGGTAAAAACTTACGAAGCAGCTATAGTTTAGTTTTTCAAATGAATATCTATATATTTCAAGAGGTGTAATACTTTCTGTAATGGTACATATACGTTAGAATGCTTTCAGTTGACGGTGTTTTAGAGACGTAGGAAGAGGAAAGATAACAGGTTGAAACGTTTATTTACGATTAATTCTAGAGTACGAAATAATTTCAGCTGATTCATCTGAATGAAATTATTTTCGAATTGTGAATTTTATCAAGTAACAATTTTTGTTCTATTTCCAACGAGAAGTAACGTTTAGATAGAAGAAACTCAAAACCTCTACATTTCCAATGCTTTAAATGAGCTTCGATCCATTGAATTGTTTATGTAACATTACATAAACGAAGAATTACGTAGGTACATTATTAGGCGAAAGAGTACCGTTAAGGAGAAAAGAATAGGAAAGTATTAATTGTATTGACTGATTGTTAAAATTTGATATAGAATGTATGTATATTAATTTCCTAGTCTAAGAATGTTTCCATAAATATTATATAATTATAATGCTTTCTATAAAATTTATGTTTAGAAACTATTTTTATTGATACTTATCGCAAATTCCGCAGGAAATATCATCAAACGACTTTGAATGTAACGTTCATACAATTTTGTTTTTCCTAATTATTACTGCTGTTAAAACAAGAAAAAAAAAATATTTTAGTATCAACGACCGACTAAAGAAAAAGACGAAAGATCGGGTAGCCTAATGAATAATTAAGTGTCAATAAATGACACCTTCCTTCGTGTAAATATTGTGGTAATATAAAAGAATGTGACATTTTCTATAATTAGGTGTAAAGTGCATGCAACGATCAAAGACATTCACAGAAACCTAGCCGTAACTGAACCTACATTTTTTTCAACTATTTATACACGATACATTAGATTAGATAATTTCTCTGCGAAAGGATGATCGTTTAAATAAGTCCTGTTTAAAACTAACGATCATTATGCGAAAGAAATGTAACAATTATTATGTCACCGGAAGAAATAAATTTTATCGCAACAATCGTATGAATTCTTCTGAGCGGACATTCTTCGACATATTAATTTCCAAATTTGAAAAATGTCCAAACTTCGAAACTTCCAAAATATCCTTCTCGGTTCTTTACTTGGAACGATTAATTTTTCACCGGTACTAATGGCGCGAAATCGTGGAACGGACGATTTTTGAAAATTTCAAAATGGCGCGTTCGATTGATTGTTACGGTTAAACAAGCAGACGGCAGGCTTCGTGGAATCGCGATGTATATATCGCGAAAATATCGAAGTATCGATGAATTAGCGAGAAGAGCGCTACTCCCCTCCGTTAACTGATAGAGAAAAGTATATTGTCGTCGGTGTTGACCAACGAAGTTCAGTCAGCAGAGAGAAAACATTCGGAAAGTGGAGTAATCGTGCTGCTCCGTATGACAGACGGGCCTGTCATATTTTATCAAAACGTACCTTTATCTCCGAAACCTTCAAAGACATTAGCGCAACAATGGCGATGGGCAAAGGGTTTCGCGTTTACGAAAAGTTAAAACCGCCTACTCCTCATTCTCTTATATTAGAACAACGAAATCGAAAGGAAACCGTTCTCTTTGAGGCACAAGCGGTCGCTGTTCTCTGTAAGCAATTTATCGTTATTGATAATAATTTCCCCTTTGAATCTTCTATCTCTTAATTCATCATTTTTTGCTCCTTTAAAGGATACCAACCGGTATTCATTAAACGTGTCTCGCTTAACGTTCGACCGTCTTCTTAGTATGTAATCGTTTAAAAAGTATCTTTTTTTTAATTCTTTACAGCTGCCGAAGAAACTGATACTTTGAAGGGAAAATATACAAAATTATTAGACGCATACGGATGTTTAGGTGTTTTGCAATTAAATGCAGGTGAAAATACTTTACTATACCTGGTACTTGTCACTGGATGTTTCTCCGTTGGTAAAATAGGAGAATCAGAAGTATTTAGGATTACGCAAACACATTTTGTACCGCTTCATTATACGCAAGGTCATGAAGATCGTGTGTCAGAAGTTAGAAAAGTCCTTAACTCTGGTACATTTTATTTCTCTTGGTCCGCCGGCTTTCAAGAACCTCTTGACATTACTCTCAGTGCACAGAGGCGATGTAAATCCACGACGACCGATAACAGATTTTTCTGGTCAGTGTCATGTATACAATAATTTGTTTTATGTCCATAGAGATACGACAATAATTTTATTATGTAAACAGGAATCGAATGTTACACATACATTTATTAAGATACGGAGTCGATACGTCTCACTGGTTACTTAAAGCGATGTGTGGTAGCGTGGAAATTCGAACTGTCTACGTTGGTCATAGACAGGCACGAGCTGTTCTTATGTCCAGACTAAGCTGCGAACGTGCAGGCACCAGGTACTTTTGATTTACTTAACAATAAATATCTACATTAATAATTTCTACTAATTTGTTCAGTATCACATATTGTTCTTATCAAATCTTATCATTCTTATGGTAACGCGATACTACGAGATAACTGTATTAATCGTTTATAAAACATAAACCAGCACTTTCATTTTAATCGTTTCTTCCTTATTCAGGTTTAACGTCAGAGGAACTAACGACGACGGTCACGTAGCAAATTTTGTAGAAACGGAACAAGTTATATATTTAGATAACGAAATAACTTCTTACGTACAAACTAGAGGATCAGTCCCCTTATTCTGGGAACAACCTGGCATCCAAGTTGGTTCTCATAAAGTTAAAATTTCTCGCGGCTTTGAAGCTTCAGCGCCAGCGTTCGATAGACATTTAAACATGATCAAACAGAGATACGGGCAACAAGTGATTGTTAATCTACTTGGTTCTAGTCTGATCGGTAGTAAGGAAGGAGAAGCGATGCTAAGTCAGTTATTCCAAACTCATCATAATATGTCGGAGCATAACGATGTGCCTCACATTTTATTCGACTATCATCAAGAATGTCGGGGTGGAAACATGAAAAATCTTTCGAAATTGAAGGCAAAAGTAGAGAAATATTTAGAATCGTTTTCATTGTTTTATGCTGTTGGTAATACCGTTATTCTTGAACAAAATGGCACTATTAGAACAAATTGTCTAGATTGCTTAGACAGAACTAATTGTGTACAGACGTTTTTCGCTTTAGAAATACTCGGTAAGCAACTAGGTTTGTTGAAATTGCTGGAGAAGCAACAGATGGTTTCAAGATTCGAAGAAGTATTTAGACAGATGTGGATCAATAACGGTAACGAAGTAAGTAAAATATATGCTGGTACCGGGGCAATTCAAGGGAGCTCAAAATTAATGGACGGTGCAAGATCTGCAGCTAGAACGATACAAAATAACTTGCTAGACTCCAGTAAGCAGGAGGCTATTGATATTTTGTTACTGGGATCAACTTTAAACACAGAATTAGCGGATAGAGCCCGATTACTTTTGCCTTCCAATATGTTACACGCTCCGCCAAGTGTTTTGAGAGAAATGTGTAAAAGATATAACGAGTACGTAACTACGATGAATCTTCGAGTAAGCGTGGGTACTTATAACGTTAACGGAGGAAAGCATTTTCGGAGTACGGTATACAAAGATGTACCCCTTTCCGATTGGTTACTGGATGCTCCAAGAAAATCATCGTGTACGTACTGTTTAAGCGTATCCTCGTTTCAAACGGTACATTTCTAACATAATCCTTAATCGATTGGTATTTTATTTTACAGCCCTAGTATCGGTTGAATACGACAATGTTCCTGTAGATATATTTGCAATAGGGTTCGAAGAAATTGTTGATTTAAATGCTAGTAACATAATGGCTGCTAGTACCGATAACGCGAAAGCGTGGGCAGAACAATTACAAAAAGTACTGTCCCGAGATACCGAATATGTTTTAATCACGTATCAACAGTTAGTCGGTGTTTGCCTTTATTTATTCATACGGCCTGTGCATGCGCCTTATTTAAGAGACGTAGCTGTAGACTGTGTTAAAACTGGATTAGGTGGTGCAACGGGTAACAAAGGAGCTGCAGCTATCAGATGCGTATTGTACTCCACATCTTTTTGCTTCGTTTGTGCACACTTTGCTGCTGGACAGTCTCAAGTTAACGAACGTAATGCCGATTATGCTGAAATTACGCGAAAAATTACGTTTCCTATGGGAAGAACATTGAATACCCACGATTACGTATTTTGGTGCGGAGATTTTAATTACAGAGTCGATATGGACAAGGACGAAATGAAAGATATGATCAAGAGAAACGAACTTGATCATATATTACAATACGATCAATTAAAGGTAAATAAATGTTAAACGTTGGAAACAAAAAAATTGTCTTATGCGAACTAAGTAAATAACAAATTTACGTATATATATTTTAAAATGTAGGTTCAACAAGATCAAGGAAATGTTTTTAAAAATTTCCTAGAAGGTTCTATCACTTTTCCTCCAACATATAAATACGACATGTTTTCCGACGAATACGATACCAGCGAAAAATGTCGTCAACCTGCATGGACAGACAGAGTATTATGGAAACGTAGAAAACAAGTACCTGATATCGGTTAGTAAAAACAATCTTTATTCCTTGATTGTTTATTACGTTTTACATTTTAAATCGCATGTAATCGGTTTAGATTCACCAACAGATTGGAATCCAGGAAAATTAATTCATTACGGTAGAGCAGAATTGAAACAAAGCGATCACCGACCGGTTATTGCAATTATCGACGTAGATGTCCACTGCGTTGAACCCGAGAAACGCGAACAAGTATTCAAAGAAGTAATTCAAGATTTAGGTCCACCGGATGGTACGATAGTGGTAAAAGCAGTAGAAGAATCGGACGACATGGATAGCGTATTTGATGAAAACTTTATGATGGCTCTGTTACAAGATTTCTCTCATATCGGCGAGGTAATTCTCGTCAGGTTTGTCGGCGAAACAATTTGGGTTACGTTCAGAGACGGACAGTGCGCTCTATCGGCGGCAAGAAAAGGAATGACCCAAGTGTGCGGTCAAACTTTGAAATTATCATTGAAGTCTCCAAACTGGGTGCAACTAATTGAAAAAGAAATAGAACTTTGTAGCAACACCACCGTTGCACAATTTACTTCGAGTTCTCCTATTAGAAGCCCTATGCAAAGATTGGATCAATTAGAGATAACGGAACGACCTTCACCCAGTAGAGGAAGTCCAAATGGTGTAACTCCACCGCCAAGACCTGCGCCTCCAGGTCGACCATCCCAACCGCCCAGAAGCCCGTTGCAGGATCGAAAACAAGGGCCACGAGCTGGTGTGTTTAGTGTATTGCCTAATCAATTCTCAGCGCCGTTACCTAGGGAAACAACGGAGCCTGAACAAAGTGAAAGGTTATCTCCAGAATCTGCAATTTACGAGGAAATATTGGACGGATCACCCAATTACCCTATACCAAACCGTCCACCACCGCCGTTACCTCGCACGGCAGATCCTTTACAAGAATCATCCAACAGACCACCCAGTTCTAAACCTCCTCCGTTACCGCAGAGACAAGCTCCTCCGCCACCTCAACACCCTCCGCCCAGTTTACCTGCACCGAACGCTCCACCACCCATTCCAGCAAGAACAGGCGGACCACCGATTCCAGCTAGAAATCCACAATAAATCGTGGTTTCTCATTCCAATGCGAGCGAAATCATTAGACGTTACTGTGTAGTTAATTATTTATAAATATCAATAGGAATTAAATCGTAAAATATATAGATTGCTTCCACATAACGTTGTGTACAGCTGTGAGCTTATCGTAAACTTCAAATCTATTCTGTGATTAGTCAAACTCCGTTCCCGTGCACTATAAGAACGCATATGCTTCCTGTCATGCACTATCCTGTACCGTATGTAACCAAGTTTGTTAAATACCTCAAAGATTTCATTGTACCGATATCGTAGGAAATAAGTGAAGTTTACTGACGGATATATAGTAAAGGTTTCTCGATGATTGTTGAAACGAACGAAATAATAATTATGTTAATTAAATCTATGTTGTTGAAAATATCGTACGAAAAGTTCTTGAAAAAAGTTATAGCGTTTACAATATATATAGAAAACATTAATAATATTGTTGTATCCCATATTTCATCACACACGAATCACTGTTTTTACGATAGAGTAATTTATTTGCGATTAACAGTGAAATTGTTTATCGGTTACGCGCGTTTTCTTGTTAAATCTTTGAACAGTGTGAATAACGGTTGAGACGAATTTTGAGAGTTGAAAGAAAGTAATTTAAACTTGCTGTTATAACGCTAAGAAAAATGTTAGTCTCAAAAGCAGTATTCTTATAAAATATTTTCCATATAAGTATACCTATACACGTACACGTATACATATTGTATGTATAAAATATATAATGGCAATCGTTGACCAATCAATGTTTCCTTAAGTTAATAACGATATTACAAGCGACAACAAATACAAGTTTTTGTTACAATAATATAAAGAAATTAATCGGTAAACTTCCATTTTAAACGTTGTCAGATAGGATAAAAGATTACTCTATTTATTTTGTAGCTTCATGTATTGTATTATTGTACATATACATATAACATATAAAACATCGATGTGAGATACATTCAAGTAAAACGAGATTCTGTGTTTACACAACGAAAGAAACATTTTTAATTATTTTCCAAGATTCAGAATAAGTACTTGATACGTGAGCGTTTTTATTTCTAAAATGTTTCTTTCTTAAAAATAAAATTTCACAAAAAGAGAAATTCGATTTTAATAGATGCAAAAGTTTTTCATTTTAAAAGGCTGAATATAAATTGGGGAACTTTTCTAACTGAATCGTGCATTGAATTAAACAGTAGCATGTAAATAGTCGTGGTATTTAGTAAGAAATAGTGTTTTAAACAATTTCCTGATTGTACGAAATATACAGTATATTTGTTTCGCTTTAATTCGTTGAACTACCTCTGTATATTTCACAACAACACGAAGCACAGCATTTAAAAAAGATATTTGCTTTTATAAAAATTTGTTATTTATTTCAGTAACATAACGAAATTGATTTCTAAATTTGTAACTAATTCTAGCATTGTCATTTGTTTGGCAGGTAGAGCAATGAATCAGCTCTTTAAACATTATCATCTATTAATACGTATAAAAAGATTGTGCAAAAATTTTTATCAAATATAATAATTTGTATAAATATTTGCTCGTGAACACAGGGAGAGAGCTGTGTTTGTCATCGTAATACGACAATTATGAGAAAAATAAGTGACTTGGAGCACTATTCTGGAAATGTATTCCCATTTAATATAAACATTGTTCATTCCGTGAATAAATTATATACAAAAATATATCACTAAATTAATAGCTAACTAGTTTCCGATTAATATACTACACAATTAGCAGAAACTAGATTTTTTTAATTTGTAAATAGTATCTGCTTTTATCGTCAAAAATAATATACATATATGTGTATATACACATATATATAAATATTAGAATTTGGTAATTTTGCAATGTTCCGTTTGAATATCGATTGCTGTCTGAAACAATGTAATAAGTTAAAAATTAGCCTATTGCAATGAGATGTTACAAAGTTTTGTGTAGAGAAAACCACAGGTCCTAACAAATAATTACATAATACTAAACCAAAATATTGTAATGATCAATAAAATGCCAAAGTGAAAACATTGATTGAATGGTATACACGTTGATATACAGAATATATCTGTTTAAAAAAAAAAAAAAAAAAACACAAAAAAGTTTGTTCAGTCTCATCATGTATATCCTTTGTGCATTTACATACCGGTTTATAAACCTTCGATTATCGATCTAGCGCTTTTGATTCAATAGAATATCGGAACGTTTAACTTAGTAAACCACAATTACTCAAGTTGTTCTTGATAATAACATCGGTTACAGCATCAAAAACAAACTGTATATTAGAGGTGTCAGTGGCACATGTGAAATGTGTATAAATTTGTTTCTGATCTTTTCTTTTATTCAAATTTTCGAATTTCATTTGAATATAAGAAGCACATTCTTCATAAGTGTTGGCACCTTTATATTCTGGGAAACAAATAGTTAAGGGGCTCCTGGTGATCTTCTCTTCGAAAAGATCTTTTTTGTTTAAAAATAAAATAATCGACGTTTCAACGAACCATTTGCTATTGCAAATGGAATCGAATAGTTTCATCGATTCGATCATCCTATTCATTTCTTCGTCTTCCGCTAGAACCAAGTCATAGCCACTTAGCGCGACGCAGAAAATAATAGCGGTAACACCTTCGAAACAGTGTATCCATTTTTTTCTTTCCGATCGTTGACCACCAACATCGAACATTCTAATTGAAGGAAAAAAAAAAAAAAAACAAAACGTCGTTTAATACAAAATAATATAATGCAGAAAATAAAAACTATTAAACGTATTACAAAAATAACTTACTTAAAGTGTAAACCTTTAAAAGAGAAATGTGTTTCTACTATTCCTGTTGTTTTTACGCGCGTTCTTAGAACATCTTGTTGGGTAGGAATGTAATTAGGTTGCGCTATACGATCTAAAGCGTTAAGGTAATATGCTGCCGAGTCATTCAGCTGGTATTCCCTACTACGCGTGAAACAAAGCTGTACTCCAGCGTCCTGCCATAATCGTTTCATTAATAGCACCAGTTCCCCAGTTAGCTCACCCTCCTCTGCCGCAGAAGCTAGGGTAAAGAATTGGCGTGCTATATCCTACAACATAATTAGGATTTATTAACACGTATCAAACGTAGTACCATATAATACAATATAAAACACTTTTATTCTAAAGCTAACTTATTTACCGCTTTGTTAGGGTCTGCAAAATCGATTCTAAGTTGTCCCATGGCTCTGATTATTGCCATAAGGCTCTGTATCGTGTTGCTATATACTACAGGTTTATATTGTTCACATTCCTCTTTGCTGTAGCCAGTTTCGTGTATAATTTTCATTTGTTTCACTATCGTAGATTTCCCAGATTCTCCCGCTCCTTAAAATATAAACGTTATTATAATTAAAATACTCGATCTTTATTCCTTATACTAGTTAATCTTTACAGTAAAAAACAAATGATTCGCGTCTCGAAAATTCAAAATTTTCGTGTTAATAAATATTTTGAATGTTACTATAAAATCGTTACATATACATGTAATGCGTAATACATGTTATAAACTAGTTGATCGAATTTCTAATAAAAACGAATCTTAGCGAACCCAATATGTCAGTTACATTTGAAAATTAAAGGTTGACTGGGACGATAAAGTTATGTACAACTACAGATGATCGAGCGATCATTCAATACGTTGTATCTAATGATTCACTCCAAACGATGATTCAAGTTTTCGGAAAATTGCCCGCGGTACGTTTCCGCGATTGCGCGAATCCAAATAATTAATTATTCCACGCGGGGGAGACCGTTCAAAATAAATGTACAACGGTAAAATGAGGAAAAGAAGAATAGGGAAAAAAGGAAAACACGTTTCTTCGATAGTCAAGCTTGCTGAATACGGTGATCCACTTTTCCGACAAACGAAGATACCGGAGAAACGAAAACCTCGCGAACAATATTAGAAACAAAGAAACAGCGAAATAACAATGAAACGATTCTCCCGGGAGAAAGCATGTCAACGAAAAGAAAACGAGAAGAAATTACCGAGCAAGAGGAGCTTGACCTCACTGGCGGCTCGCTCGCCATCGGCTCTAAGATCCTTGTCGATCTTCTTAGACCTCTCCGCAGCTTCTTTCTCGCCGGTGGTGCTCACCGCGCAGCCCATCCTCGCCGGTGATCCTCTCTATCCTCTGTCAAAACAACGAACACCATGCACAGCGTCTATATAGAGCCTTTTCGAAACAGTCGTTTATTCACCGCGCTGCCGTGTATGACACTTGTTGCACGGACGTGTGGGAACCGCCCGCACGCGGTTGCTCTCGCATACACACACCGATTAAACACACACCCGCGCACACTGGCTTTTGTGTAGTTCCCCTATCGATAATACATACGTATTATCGTACGATATTTGCATGCACGTGATCTATTTGACGAGTTTGCTCGCTGCTTCACGTCAAAAACGATGACAATGGACCAAAACTGCACAGGCCCTTGATACCGGCACAACCGCTCCGCTTTCGAGCTGTATCCGCTCCTTCTCGGCGTGCACAACTCAACTAGGATTCGTGGAGATGTCACGATCGCGATTACGGACCAATCGACGCGGAGATCGACAATCCTTTTCGACCAATGAAAACGCAACGTTGAATGCATTCCTCCGGATTTCTTGCGCCATCTGATGTGCGAAATGTGCATACAAAGATCGGCCCGAAAATAGGAGGATGATCTCGTAGTCTGTTTCGATCGATGACTATATGCCATTCCATTTTGGGCCTACAGACCCCGAGTCATTGTTATTTTACGTACATAAATTCGAGAGATATGTAGGATCCCGAACATTCGAGATCACGTTGAAACGAAGCGGAATAGTTCGAACGAGATCGAGGAATATTTCGATTACATCGAATCAGATTACGAAACAGCTGCTAATTGGAATTTCGGTATTTTGAGTTTCGAACGAACTCGATGAAAGTAGGATTGCCTTTAATTTCCGATTCGAAATCAAGCTCTATAAGTATATGTCGAAAGATCGAGTCGAATCTCGGAGTTCGTATTATCGTATTATATCGGCGTAAGGTTATCGCGAAATCTTATCCGAAATTATTCCACTTTCCAGCCTGTCCTGAAATTCGGATTATCGAGACTCGATACCATTCGGACGTTTTCAGCGTATAAATTACACGTCTACACGTACAACAAATTTATCGTTTAATATCGGTTAATCGATGTATTTATTTTAAATAAATATTTTCTTATATTCTGTATAATGTCATGTAACAAAAGTATACATAATATCACTTTGTAGATAAGACGATACTAAAATAACACTAACGATGCTAAAATAATGCAATACAAGCATAATAGAAACTGCTCGTGATCTATCGGAGAAGTTAAAGAAACATGATTATTAGCACGTTTTGGTAATAAAATATGTTGAGTATAATTTTATTAACATTGTTACACTATTTTGCAGCGATATGGTAATCCATTAAAAAATAACATTATAATTTGTTCGGAACGTCGCGTCGAAAGGAATATCGTACAATACATTTTGTGTACATAATTTTACAACGTGTACGACAAATATTGGTATCGTTTGATTTTCGATTTCGATCAATTCGAACCTTAATTATGCTCGTTATTTGTTGACGTTTATACATATGTTTGTATACACGTATAATCAACGGCTCGTAATTGCTGTCCTAAGTCGATCACAGTTCTCATAGAGAAACTTTTATTAGCGAACGGACGAATCAGTCCGAGATCATTACGGAAACATGGTGCCGTTGCAAATTCTAGTGAGTTTAAATTCTATTAAAAGATATAATAATACATCTTCGATAATAGGAAAAAAAGGTATAAAGTTATTTTGCTTGTTTGTTATCTCAGCTTCTCTTCGGTTATGTCTCTTTTGTCTTGACGGAAGTTTCGACGAACAATTTTTTGGATGAACAATTGAAGAAGACAAAAATTGAAATAGCAAAACTTTGTTTTCGCGATGAACAACCAGGTAAAGGAAAAAAGTAATTCATCGAAGTAGAAAGAAAAACTCTGTAACGTTATTATCGTAGTCGAAAGAAAAGTGTACAACGTGAGCTGGGATAAATTATGGCAGCAGAATTTCGATAAAGAACAGCTATTCACGGTAAACGCATTCAACAGGATCCTCCTGATCGAAGGAAATCGTGTGCTAACGTTGCTTTTCGATACACCTCCGTCGAATCGAACGTTCTCGCAGCAAATAATGTTAACTGCTACCGATAGCTCTACAAAATTCGTCAAAGTACGAATAACACTATTTTCGTTCGTTAATAATTTGCAGTTTAAGTTTATTCGGTGAATTATTAGTTTCTCAATTGACGTTAACTACTATATTAAACTACTATATTAATTTCACCGTTAAACTGCAAACGATTAAATAATTTCTGAACCGGTTCGTTTTTACAATTTCAATTAACACGTTATAGAGCATCATTTGGAAGAACGTGTTATATCTTTTAATTTGTCGCACAACTGGATCGTGTAGTTTGTACACGGGAACGGAAGCAGAAGCGGGAACGGATAATTTTCAATTAAGACACCGACAATCGATTCAGCACAAAGGATATCCCATGGACGCCAGCTTTTTCGTTCGTGCGAATCGTCTCTATCTAGTAGTAGCTGATAATTCTGGCAAATTTTCGGTGCCTTCCTTGTAAGTATGAGCACAATGTCCGTACAAATTCCTTTACTAATAAGCACTTATTATAAAGTAAAGCACTTTTACGATACAAACTTCGACAATTCGAACATTTTATAATTCGTAAAATTAAAACGTTCCAAAGCCGTAGAGAAACCTCGGGCAACGTCGATCTGTCGGTTAATAAAATTCATAAATAACAAAGATACCTTCTCTACAGAATATATCATTGGAGAGGAACGTACATGGACGTAGTGGCAGAAATAATGACTACCGCTGCAGTATCGGTTACAACGTTCAGGCACAAGCAATCGACGATTATAGTCTTCGCACAGAACGATAAAAATATGCCCAATATTGGATCCATGGTGTACGAATTTAAAGAAGACAGCCTCGATAGAATACAATTTCTCGATACATTAAATCCTGTTGCGATATATCATTATAATCATGCTGATTTCAATTTCATTTTTCTTACCAATGAACGTAGTCCGAGTAACTTGTTTTGGTGGGATGGTTCGTTTTTAGTTATCTTACATTTTCTTTTACTGTTCATCTACGATGACTATGTAAATCTGTTTTTAGGGCACGAACTGTTGAACTGGGTGCAAATTCCAGAAATCAAAGAATGCGATTTATTCCACGATGTGAACATCGAAGACGATACATTTTTCTTAGTCGGTTGTAATGTAAGTTCAAAAGTTTTACGCGATTCCGAAAGTAAGAACTCTGTAAAATATCAGGGTATCAACCTAAAGATCGCGATCGTAAATCTATAGTTTCCACATTTCTTAATTACGTAATTTCAGACTTTTACTATTTCGAAGTATTACTTTTGAAACCTCCTATAATTTGTTGAAAAGTTAGGCCCAATTAGCGTTAAAACGTTATAAAATTATAATTATAATTCGCATATATATTCCATTTCAGAACACTCTACGATTGTACAAATTTGAAAATGCATCGCATCCGAACTTGGTGACTTCCATAAAACTATCGAATGCAAATAAAGTTATCGATGTAGAAATTAAAATTGAGAAATCCACGATAACAATGTTGCTGGTCATCGTTAACGAATATGACATTTACGTTATCGAATCATGGAAGTTACGCGTTGATGAAATTCCTGGAGGTTCAATTATCCTATTGAAAGCGAACATAATTTCAAAATTATTCCATCATCACCATGACTTACGCACTTGTTTTCAGATTATTCGACAAAGGAGTACGATATGTTATCGAAGCATCTGGCAGAGCTGATCGAAATATTGGAAGAAAGAAAACCGATCGTAGACAATTATCAATCCTTGTGGCCCTCCTTATTACCGGTCGATAAAGACTTAGCGATAACGCAGCCGCTGATGTTACCAACATTGATTCTACATTCAGGGACTATAGGGAACATCGACGTTTCCGTCACGGAAAACGTAATCATGCCTAGTGAACTTGAAGAAAATATAAAAAATCTTATTCACGATGTCAACGATACTTTAACGAGATCCAAAACTCGTCCAACGTTGAATAACACGAATTTATCCGATAAAAACATCGTTGTCGATGGCGATGCGTTTATCGAATCGTTGAGAATCGATGCGATGAATGTGAATTTTTTCAACGATTTCGATACGCATTCGAACGACATCATCGATTCGAATAAAATCGAGGAATTCTCATTACGCGGAAATAACATTATTATTGAGAATATTGAAATAAAATCGCTTTGCGGAATTCCATATCAACGTAAGTTTTATGTGATTCTTGGACGAACGTTATGTATCGACGAATTTGGCATTTTAATTTTGACATTGTGTGTATTTTCGGTCAAATTATTTTAGATTGGGTACTAAATAACAACACGTCAGGACTAACGATAGACATTGCAGCGGACAAGATTGTATTTTCAAACGACACGGTAGTGTTACATTCGAACATCTCGAGGAAAAACTTCAACGCGATAACATTGAACAATATTAATTTAGACGAATTCTTCGGCGAGTTATTTATCATCGATAAAAATCAAAAGATTAAAGGTGAACATTTTTATAAAAATCAAAAGAAACTCCAAAGTAATAAACTAGACTCGAACAAGTACTATTAATCGGATGGAAACGAATCGAATTTTTTTAAACGAAATGTTTCACAGGTGATGTTATCTACAACGATATGTTACAAATTCAGAACATTACGATGCAAACGTTAAACGGAGAAGCGTTTTATAATTACATGACTACAAGTACCGATCAGTATTTCGATTCGTTTACTATAAAATCACTCGAACTGAACAGATTGCACGCGACTTCGATAAACAGTGTTCCAGTTTCAGAAGCGGCACGAATTTCCAATAAGAATGTAATCAAAGGTATCGGTCAAATAATAACAATGAAATTTTTTACTTTGCAGCAACCACGAAAATCGGTCAGGATAGGTTTTCTCATAACAACTGAGAATATGTTATTTCGCAGGCAAAGTGAATATCGCAAGATTACAAGTTACGGACAAGCTAACAGCGGATTCACATTTCGGATTACCCGAAGCTCAACATCAAATTTATTACAACGTTACCGTTAACGGCAACGTGAAGATTGCTACTCTCGACGTAGATAAACATACAACGATATTTCTGAACAACGAAGAATTAAAATTGAACAACATCTCAAAAACATTGTGGACGAAATCAACCGATCAAACTATCGAAAACAGCGTCACATTCGAGAACAACATCACCATCGATCGTCTGCAAACGAAGTATTTGAACGGATTCACGGCGGATGAATTCTTGTACACGAACGCGACGACGATTCCACAGACTTTCAAGAAACTACACTTTGAAAATGTTTACGTAGAGAACACGGTCTTCACGCAACAAGAGAACAATAGCATTTTCGAAGTTGCTCCTGAATCGCTGACAATTCAAAAGAAATTATCCATTAAACAGTTACATACAAATCAATTGTTTACCGAAATTTACAATGATTTTCTCATTAACGATATATTGAACGAAAAACTATCGAATTTTTCACGAACGACCAATTTTCCTACAGTTCGAGCGAAACGAGTCAACGTAGAGGAGTTACGGTTCTACTTCTTCAACAACACGGACAGCGCAACTTTCTTACGAGGCGCAAACAACTCTGAGAAAGATGGAAAAACAACATTTTTCAAGGCACCAAAGTTTCATGTCGAAAATCTAAACGTTGAAAAAATCAACGATATTAATATGAAGATATTTACGAATAATATACAGATATCCGATTTAAAAGACTTGATAATAGACGATGATCTGACGGTGAACGGTAACATTGAAATCGATCGAATCGACGATCAATCGGCAATAACTTACCTGAGAAACATGGTAAAAGGAGATATCGTGTTTACAAGAAAATTAACAGTAGACGAGTTAACTGTTCGGAACGCTACTCTGGAATCACTGCACGGCTACAATTCGAAAGATCTGTTTGACGGTGTTTTTTCCAAATCCCGAGAACAAGTTGTACCCGGAAATTTCTCATTCTACAAGATCGTTACCAAAAATGTTGAAAGCAAATTCGTCAACGAGAAAAACACTTCTGAATTGAAGTGGATCGATAAACCTTTGTTTTTAACGGGAAACATCACGTTCGAGGATTTGATCATAGAACGAGACGTTGCAACACAGACATTAAATGGTCGTGACGTTAACGAGGTAACGTTTTAAATATTAACACGAACAGATTGCCGAATTAATGTTTTCAATCATAAAACTTTTCGTTTCAGGTATACAATAGCCCATTGAACTTGTCAGTGGCAAACATCGATAAGTTGAAAGTAGACGGAAACGTTTCTTGGATCTCTCATTCTTCGTCGAAGCGTTCGTCCTCTTTAACTTTTCTCTTAGAAAATGGAATGACCAAAAGTACCGATCAAACCGTATTAGGAGATGTCGTTTTCGAGAACGATGTGTCGGCATCAAGAGTAGAAGGGACGATTAAAGACATCGACGAAATACGCGATATCGTAGAACATACCGTGCAAGACGATAATGACATTATTCAAATAGATGGTGTCAAGATTTTTAACCAGTTCTTTACTATCGATAACTTGTTGGTAACCGGCGGAACGAATATTTCTATAATTAATAATATCAGCATTATCGAATTCAACAACTCTGTGGCGAAGAAAGATGAAAGCGTGACGATAACCAATTCCATCAGTTTCCTCGACGAAGTAACGATCGACGAAGTTCTCGTCGATAATGTCGATAACGTTCCTATGGAAGGATTAACCTTAGCGACGGATACGTTGCCCAGAGTTACGTTCAAGAATCTTATCGTGTCGGAGGATGTATCCTTGAAAAATCTAGACGGAGTAGATTTCGACAAGTTCATGAAAAATCGTATAACTACCGACAAAGATCATGAAATATTTATCGATGTAGAATTCAACGATATCATCGAAGTAACAGGTACAGTTTTAAATCTACGTTATTCGCGTACTCGTTGTTCGAGCACAACGAGCGTTCTTTCGACTACTCGTATATGTAAGTACGTACTCGAACTGGTTACGATTTCTTCGGCACGTACTTGATCGCGTGACATTGTAAACACTAATTTCGACTTACATATATGTATCTTAGGAAACGCGACTGTGACGCGAATCAACGGCATTGATCCTTCGGATCTGATCCTGAACGGAATGCAAGAAACGCAGTTGATATCCGGCTCAAAGATTTTCGAGGAAGATGTCGTGGTACAGGGTAACATCAATACAAAATTGATCAATAACATGGATATATCTTCGGAATACAAGAGTGGTATACAAACCGACGAAGACGTCGAAATAATTGGAGATTTGGTGAAACAATCCTTCCTTACTCCGTGTTCGACTAGAATTTCCGATAACCAATCGTTGATTTGTCTTCAATGAATTTTCTTTTATCTATACTCCTGCAGGTTTTCACGTCAGCCGTTAACGTTCCAAAAAACGTATACGTTTCAAAACTGATAAACGGGGTAGATTTGCACACCGTTCTCGCTGATTCAGAAAAAGTCGTCGAGAAAACCGTAGAAACATTCGAAGGAAGTGAAAGCACACGAAACGAGAATATCCGAGAATCCGCATTGATATCTTCGAGCATGGGAAATCTTTTTTCCTATATGGAAGAAGAAGATCGATTGAAAATTCAAGCACCAAACATTAAGAAAGTCGATATCGTTTATTACGAAGAAACAACTAAATTGAATATGTTCGGAGAAGAACCAGGATCATCTTGCGGACTTCCCGATAACTGTTCTTGTTCTACGCAATACGTTGCTGAACTCATCAACGAAGGATGTCGTATTCGAAAAGCGAACGGTACCAGAATTGTAAGAAATTATCACGAATCGCGCAACGCATTCGGTGTGAACGTGATAACGAATATGATAGCAAACAATCGAGGTTGCGTTAAAAACAAAAGCGAGGATGCATTTATCACGATTTCCTGGATAAAATTTCAAGTAATCGATACAGGAGATGTCTTAGCTAACACGGGTGAATCGTCTCCGCGTATTCATGGCTTTATAAAGGATGCAAAAGTTTTTGCGTTAGACGAAAGTATGCGAAAAAAAAATTTTACTGCGCTTCCGATGCAAATCATTTTGAATCGATATCAGAAACGTATAATTCCCTTTGAAACTGAATGTTAATTTATCGGTTCTAGATGCAGCTTTCGTCGTATTGGCAATCGACTACGATACGTTATTCGCGACAGGTCGCGCAAGTTCCTTAATCTATAAAATTGATTTAGAAAAAAATTCGTTATCGTTACAAGAAGAATTGCACACCGATGGCGCCTCGGCTATCGAAATCTTTCAAACAAATCATCACGATGTATATGTTGTCGTAGGATGCTTCGGGAAGTCGGAAAAATCTTTTCTTTACAAATTAAACACCCTTACAGCCGAAGTAAATCTTTTTCGATCATTGAAAGGTAAAACAAGATATGTATATTGGTAGTAATTTAAAAAAAACTGTTACCTTCTAGTTTACAACGATCCGAACATTCGGAGGTAAAACACGTAACGCGAAAAGTCTACATCGAGAAGAGGATCATTTCATTTTACTGGACGATTACGATACGAATGCTGTAAATATCTTCCATTATGATTCAGAATATGATAATTTTTACAATTATCAAAGCCTGTTTCATGATTCGCCGATCGAAGGAATAGAAATTTTCTACTCTGGTGGTAAGAACGACAATCTCGATAATCCAGTGAAATAACGTAATTTTTCAAATCTGTTTTTCTCGTTCGTTGTTCGTAGATCACGGTCAAAGCGATTCTTTCGTTATCGTTACAACAATCAACGATCAATTTTACATTTACAAATATACGTATGCTCAGGTAAGGGTTCATTTAAAAAACAAAAAACCGATAAAGTCTCGTAAATTTTTATATACGCAAAATTATACCTATATTTGTATATCCGTCGAAATAAGTTAGATTAAATTTCATTTTCAGAAATTTCAGATGAAATCGCATCATCGAATAAACGATTTGCAAATTGTATCACCATTTAAGTATTTAGGAAATAGTTACGTTTTCGTCGGTACTAGTGGAAACAGTACGATATTGAGAATCGTACAACAAGGACCACGTTAACGTTTCGATAAATCTGTTTCTTTATAACGTTCGCTCGAAAAAATATATTATAACCGCATTTGTCGCGGAAAGATAAATCTATTCGTGTTCTTAATCATTTATTCATACGCAAGAGAAAATGACTTTCTCTCGATCCAAAATGCTTCCTTGTAAATCGTAAAAAGAATATCTGCAACGTAAGAGTATATTTAGACAGCGAATGATTATATCGTTTGTCGCATTCAACTTATGGCCAATAATACTTTTTGCGAATAAAATACAATATATTGTACGTAAATACAAAACGATTTTATTTCGAAGGTGGTTTAGCGTCGAACGAATTGCGCTGGCGCAATTCCGGTAGAACGATTGCAGTTTAATTTGTTCGTTTGCACGATAGAAATTCGAGGAAAAAACAAATAACAGAGTATAAAATCGAGGGAAAGAAAGTACCGCCGGTAATTACATTTCGTGGTGGTAATTATTTCGGAACGTGTCTAGTTGGATAATGTATCGAATCCACACATATGTATAATCACGAACACCAGAACCGTTAAGGTTTTACTGCTTCGCGAAGTGGTGGCCATTGAAATATCTACATTGAAGTTCCTCCGTCATTCTAATAGGACACTACGTTAAAGTATCAAGGTATAATCAATCACGAAAAGTGTCTCTTCCCGCACGAAATGATTCTAAATCCTTCAGGCCTGACGATTTAAAGTTCGACTGTCAGTGTACCCATTACGTATAAACGAAACAGTTTTGTTCGTCTTGAATTGTATATACGAATGGTAATCTACTTAATATTTATAATCGCGTATAATCGAAGATATTTCTTATAATCGAAGGTATTCAAGAAACATTCCCATTAGTTCGAAACGATCGAAATATTATCGACAAAGTTTTTTCGCCTGCATGGTTAGTTTATTGGTTATGTGAATTCACAGTGAATCGGCATAATAGAGGATATTATGATCCTTCGATGTAATTCTCACAGTGTTATTAAAAGTTTTAAAACTTTTAACTTAACATTAAAACATCTATCGCCTTATCATCGAAATCAGTGTTTTTCATCGTTTAAAAATGTTGTAACGAAAATTGAATTTTGAGGTTACGACACGTATTAATGTATTAGTCACAAATGTCTTACTTTAGTGGAAACATTGAAAATGTGTTGAAATATCATAATTTTCTCGTGATACTTATACTTTTTTTTTTTTTTTTTTTACATATTATTCCAAATAATGAATAAGAGCATCGCTAATTAAGTAGGTGATCACGATGCGTGTACTTTATAAATTGTTTTCGTTTGTACAGATATTAAGACTGTTTTAATACGGTGATGGCTGTAAAAGGGCTAGTTGCGGCGATTGTTCAGTTTTTAACACAACAGTTGAAGGATGGCGATATTATAGCGGACTCTCGAGAAAGTCTGGAAGTAGCAATACAATGTTTAGAGAGTGCCTACAACGTACAAGCATCCGATGTTCCAGCAAATTTTAATCTATACGAAGTATACAAATCGGCTGTTGGGAACGCGAGAGCTCAAGTTCCAGAAGCTACTCCGGAAGCGAAAGCAGAAGCCGAAAGATTAAAGAACGAAGGAAACGCGCTTATGAAAGCTGAAAAATACCACGAAGCGCTGGCTAACTATACAAAGTATACGTCTTGTATTTCGTTATCAGAGATATGTATATATATATGGATACAAGTTATAAATGAAATATCTTGTCTCCAGGGCGATTCAGTTAGATGGCAGAAACGCAGTATATTATTGTAACCGTGCTGCAGCGTGTAGTAAAATTGGCAATCACCAACAAGCGATTAAAGATTGTCACACCGCATTGTCCATCGATCCTCTTTACAGCAAAGCTTACGGCCGATTAGGTTTAGCATACTCGAGCCTGGATAGACACAAAGAAGCTAAAGAAAGCTACCAAAAAGCTTTAGACATGGAACCCGATAACGAAAGTTACAAAAATAATGTGCAAGTAGCAGAAGAGAAACTGAGTCAACAGGGGACGAACAATTTGGGGCTGGGTGGAGGTGTGTTTCCAGGTATGGATTTTAGTTCGCTGTTGAGTAACCCTGCTCTTATGAATATAGTACGTCAAATGTTGTCTGATCAAGCCCTCCAAAACATGGTGGGCAATTTCATAAGTGAGAACGCGGAACAAGGAGTACGCATGGACGCCCTTTTGGAAGCGTAAGTGTTGTTTATAATTTAGAAAAGTGTACAACACGATATAAAAAAAATTTAAATAATTTTGTAGCGGTCACCAGTTCGCGCATCAGTTGCAAAGTACCAACCCGGAATTGATAGAAACTATAAGACGGCAAATGGGAGGAAATCCGAACGATCCTGATCCACCTCAGCAGAATTAAAGAAGCCTGTGATCGAGTAATAATATAATAATTCAAAAAGAAAAAATATTTGGAACAACTTAAACGCAACTGTAATTAAAGTACGCAATAGTCTTGAGACAGTGCTAACCGATTTCCTTTTTTTTTTTTTTTTTAAATATTACGACTCGGATCGACTCGAAATATCACTGTCTTCAAATTATAATCATACATGCATATATAAATTGTATATCTGTATATGTATGTATGTATTCGAACACACGTACTGCAGAAATTATCTCATAACTTTAATTACGACAAGCTTGTTTCTCAAGAATGTTGACATTGTTTAATAAATGTTAATCGTGACAATTTGGTAGTAAACGTTAAAACATGAAAAACACTTTGCTTATCGATCAATTGTTTCTGTAAAATAAACAGTACGGTAAAAAAAAAAAAGATGTGCTGTAGGGAATTAAGAACTTAAAAAAAAAGACTTTCGTTTCAACCTTTTTTTTTTTTTCTCAATCTTTTTTTTTTACATAAACATTTTTAAAGATATTCATTCTTTGTAACACATAAATATTTGATATACTCAAAATAACTGTGAACGGTAATAACTGAAATTGAAATCTGTTACATTATTTTGATGATGAAATAAATAAATATACTGGAAAAACAAAATGCTGTTGAATTATCGCACATTCCGTAAATTTTTTTGTTTGTCATCTGCGAAATATATTTTATTTTCGCAATGCAACATTAACACGCACACCACACCTTTCGTACTTGAAACAAAAAATTGCATCCGATGGAGCAGCTATCGTATAAAACTATGGATCATTCCAAACGAAACTTCAGAGGCATAAATCGGTAAACTTCTACGCTTCAGCATCGTCAACTATAGAAGTCAAAGATCAGCGAGACCCAAGATGGGTGACGCTGCAACAAAAGATAATGTAGGACTGCCAAACTAAAAGTCGCTCCTTCAAAGGAAGTCAATACTGCCAACTGGAAATAGTCATAGAGCAGCTAGAATCAAGATGGTCATGTAGTATCAGCGCAGAAGTGCCAACACGAGAATTGAACCCGAAGCGATAGGTTCGCAGATGCGCCGACTCATTCGGGGAATGAAGGATTGCCAACGTGATCCGTGAGACAGATGTGAACGGAGCAGCCAACATAAGAACTATCAGTCATAAAGCAAGTTGGACATAGATGGTTGTCAGAAGTGCCAACATTGTTGTTGCATATGTAGGAGTGCCAACCTTGTAGTAGATGTAGTAGTGCCAACCTTATTTTGGAAGTAGAAGTGCCAACCTGAAATAAATGAATAATAAAGTATAATACAAAAAAAAACATAACTCGTACTGAAACCTGGATCCTGCTATCATAATCCAATAAGAAATCATGAAATCATCATAAAATCGAGCTAAATAATTAAGTTATCGTAAATGTTGGTATCATACGGGCATAGAGTATAAAGACGGTATAGATGTGCTTCAATATTGCCAACTTGAAAGATGTTGAGTAAGAATAGCCAACCTAAAATATGTGAAGGAAGTTTGGCAACATAATGCGTAGATGTGATTTGCAGTTCATTGTCGCCAACATGAAAGTAAGTATTGGCAACGTGAAGTAAGTAAAAGAAGTGTCGCCAACCTAAATAAGTAAAAGAAGAATCGCCAACCTAAAATTATGAAAAGAAGTATTGCCAACTTAAAGTACAGAAAGTAAAGATTGCCAACTTGAAATAATGAAAATAAGAATAGCCAACCCAGAAGAAATGAAAGAAGCGTCGCCAACCTCAAGTAAATAAATAAAGTAAGAATAGCCAACCTAAAATATGTGAAGGAAGCATTGGCAACATGATAAGTGGAGTAGATGTGAACGGCGCTTCAATATAGCCAACCTAAAAGAAACAATGGAAGCATTGCCAACATGAAAGATGTAAAATAAGTATAGCCAACCTAAAGAAAATAAATAATAACAAAAAAAAAAAAAAAAAAAAAAAAAACATAACTCGCACTGAAACTCGGATGCTGTTATCATAATCTAATAAGGAATCATCAGATCATCATAAAATCGTTGAATATAACCGAGTTATCATATTCCCTGCTATCATATAGTGAATGTCATAGAGTATGTGGAATGAAGATGGTAGGAAGTGTACAGATGTGAACGGCGCTTCAATACTGCCAACCTAAAGAAGTGTTGCCAACTTAAATCCAAGGAAGTGTTGCCAACCCAAAATAGCCACGCGGCAACCCACATCCGGTCGGCACAAGCGTGAACGGGCCTCTTTTCCAATATGGCGGCGGACCAGTCGGACGCACGTGCATCGCGCTCCTCAAAAAAGTGAAAAAACGTGCTAAAAGTGCAGCGAAAGTGGCTAAAAGTGCGGCGAAAGTGAAAAGCGCAGTGGAAGCGCCATACAGTGCACCTAGTGAAGGGGAGGGGGGTAGGGGGGTGGGGTAGTTACGCAGTAAATAACCTGTCTTAATAACTAAACCAAGTGGAAATAGTGATATGAAATTAGTTAAGTTATTAAAACAGGTTATGCATTCAGTGATGAAGTGATGTGATGTGAAGTGGTGAAGTGTGGTGATGTGAAGTGGTGCAGTGAGAGTGGCATAGTGATCATAACCTGAAGTATTACAAACTTCGTGGTGTAGTGAGAGTGATGTAGTGATCAGTGGACTAGTGAGGATAACCGAAGTGATTACAAACCAAGTGGAAGAGTGATCGGTACTAGTTATGTTATTAAAACAGGTTATGTGTTTAGTGACGAAGTGTGTGTAGTGAAGTGTGGTGCAGTGAATAGTGGAATAGTGAATATAACCTATTGGATTACGGTGGAATAGGTGAGTGGAATTGGTTAAGTTATTAAAACAGGTTATTTTATAGTAGGATGTTTATTAGAGTAGGGTACATTTATAAATAAAAAAACAAACCTTTCGGTATTCTCTTTTAATTGAAATCCGCTCTATTATCATAACCTTATAAGCTTTCTACCATTTCATCATATTCTTATAAGCTTTCATGCAATTATCATATTCCCTGTTATCATACTCGCTATTATCATATAAGCAATCATCATATACGCTACTACCATATAAGCAACTATCATATATGCTCTGCTCGATTAAGCATTCTCCCACAAGGTTAGGTCACATTAAGCATATTTAATATACACCTAACCAACTTCCTACTCCTTGTTGTGTTAGGTTAGGTTAGGTTAGGTTAGGTTAGGTTAGGTTAGGTTAGGTTAGGTTAGGTTAGGTTAGGTTAGGTTAGGTTAGGTTAGGTTAGGTTAGGTTAGGTTAGGTTAGGTTAGGTTAGGTTAGGTTAGGTTAGGTTAGGTTAGGTTAGGTTAGGTTAGGTTAGGTTAGGTTAGGTTAGGTTAGGTTAGGTTAGGTTAGGTTAGGTTAGGTTAGGTTAGGTTAGGTTAGGTTAGGTTAGGTTAGGTTAGGTTAGGTTAGGTTAGGTTAGGTTAGGTTAGGTTAGGTTAGGTTAGGTTAGGTTAGGTTAGGTTAGGTTAGGTTAGGTTAGGTTAGGTTAGGTTAGGTTAGGTTAGGTTAGGTTAGGTTAGGTTAGGTTAGGTTAGGTTAGGTTAGGTTAGGTTAGGTTAGGTTAGGTTAGGTTAGGTTAGGTTAGGTTAGGTTAGGTTAGGTTAGGTTAGGTTAGGTTAGGTTAGGTTAGGTTAGGTTAGGTTAGGTTAGGTTAGGTTAGGTTAGGTTAGGTTAGGTTAGGTTAGGTTAGGTTAGGTTAGGTTAGGTTAGGTTAGGTTAGGTTAGGTTAGGTTAGGTTAGGTTAGGTTAGGTTAGGTTAGGTTAGGTTAGGTTAGGTTAGGTTAGGTTAGGTTAGGTTAGGTTAGGTTAGGTTAGGTTAGGTTAGGTTAGGTTAGGTTAGGTTAGGTTAGGTTAGGTTAGGTTAGGTTAGGTTAGGTTAGGTTAGGTTAGGTTAGGTTAGGTTAGGTTAGGTTAGGTTAGGTTAGGTTAGGTTAGGTTAGGTTAGGTTAGGTTAGGTTAGGTTAGGTTAGGTTAGGTTAGGTTAGGTTAGGTTAGGTTAGGTTAGGTTAGGTTAGGTTAGGTTAGGTTAGGTTAGGTTAGGTTAGGTTAGGTTAGGTTAGGTTAGGTTAGGTTAGGTTAGGTTAGGTTAGGTTAGGTTAGGTTAGGTTAGGTTAGGTTAGGTTAGGTTAGGTTAGGTTAGGTTAGGTTAGGTTAGGTTAGGTTAGGTTAGGTTAGGTTAGGTTAGGTTAGGTTAGGTTAGGTTAGGTTAGGTTAGGTTAGGTTAGGTTAGGTTAGGTTAGGTTAGGTTAGGTTAGGTTAGGTTAGGTTAGGTTAGGTTAGGTTAGGTTAGGTTAGGTTAGGTTAGGTTAGGTTAGGTTAGGTTAGGTTAGGTTAGGTTAGGTTAGGTTAGGTTAGGTTAGGTTAGGTTAGGTTAGGTTAGGTTAGGTTAGGTTAGGTTAGGTTAGGTTAGGTTAGGTTAGGTTAGGTTAGGTTAGGTTAGGTTAGGTTAGGTTAGGTTAGGTTAGGTTAGGTTAGGTTAGGTTAGGTTAGGTTAGGTTAGGTTAGGTTAGGTTAGGTTAGGTTAGGTTAGGTTAGGTTAGGTTAGGTTAGGTTAGGTTAGGTTAGGTTAGGTTAGGTTAGGTTAGGTTAGGTTAGGTTAGGTTAGGTTAGGTTAGGTTAGGTTAGGTTAGGTTAGGTTAGGTTAGGTTAGGTTAGGTTAGGTTAGGTTAGGTTAGGTTAGGTTAGGTTAGGTTAGGTTAGGTTAGGTTAGGTTAGGTTAGGTTAGGTTAGGTTAGGTTAGGTTAGGTTAGGTTAGGTTAGGTTAGGTTAGGTTAGGTTAGGTTAGGTTAGGTTAGGTTAGGTTAGGTTAGGTTAGGTTAGGTTAGGTTAGGTTAGGTTAGGTTAGGTTAGGTTAGGTTAGGTTAGGTTAGGTTAGGTTAGGTTAGGTTAGGTTAGGTTAGGTTAGGTTAGGTTAGGTTAGGTTAGGTTAGGTTAGGTTAGGTTAGGTTAGGTTAGGTTAGGTTAGGTTAGGTTAGGTTAGGTTAGGTTAGGTTAGGTTAGGTTAGGTTAGGTTAGGTTAGGTTAGGTTAGGTTAGGTTAGGTTAGGTTAGGTTAGGTTAGGTTAGGTTAGGTTAGGTTAGGTTAGGTTAGGTTAGGTTAGGTTAGGTTAGGTTAGGTTAGGTTAGGTTAGGTTAGGTTAGGTTAGGTTAGGTTAGGTTAGGTTAGGTTAGGTTAGGTTAGGTTAGGTTAGGTTAGGTTAGGTTAGGTTAGGTTAGGTTAGGTTAGGTTAGGTTAGGTTAGGTTAGGTTAGGTGGTTAGGTTAGGTTAGGTTAGGTTAGGTTAGGTTAGGTTAGGTTAGGTTAGGTTAGGTTAGGTTAGGTGGTGGTGGTTGGTTAGGTTAGGTTGGGTGTTGGTTGGTTGGTTGGTTGGTTAGGTTAGGTGGTAGGTTAGGTTAGGTTAGGTTAGGTAGGTTAGGTTAGGTTAGGTTAGGTTAGGTTAGGTTAGGTTAGGTTAGGTTAGGTTAGGTTAGGTTAGGTTAGGTTAGGTTAGGTTAGGTTAGGTTAGGTTAGGTTAGGTTAGGTTAGGTTAGGTTAGGTTAGGTTAGGTTAGGTTAGGTTAGGTTAGGTTAGGTTAGGTTAGGTTAGGTTAGGTTAGGTTAGGTTAGGTTAGGTTAGGTTAGGTTAGGTTAGGTTAGGTTAGGTTAGGTTAGGTTAGGTTAGGTTAGGTTAGGTTAGGTTAGGTTAGGTTAGGTTAGGTTAGGTTAGGTTAGGTTAGGTTAGGTTAGGTTAGGTTAGGTTAGGTTAGGTTAGGTTAGGTTAGGTTAGGTTAGGTTAGGTTAGGTTAGGTTAGGTTAGGTTAGGTTAGGTTAGGTTAGGTTAGGTTAGGTTAGGTTAGGTTAGGTTAGGTTAGGTTAGGTTAGGTTAGGTTAGGTTAGGTTAGGTTAGGTTAGGTTAGGTTAGGTTAGGTTAGGTTAGGTTAGGTTAGGTTAGGTTAGGTTAGGTTAGGTTAGGTTAGGTTAGGTTAGGTTAGGTTAGGTTAGGTTAGGTTAGGTTAGGTTAGGTTAGGTTAGGTTAGGTTAGGTTAGGTTAGGTTAGGTTAGGTTAGGTTAGGTTAGGTTAGGTTAGGTTAGGTTAGGTTAGGTTAGGTTAGGTTAGGTTAGGTTAGGTTAGGTTAGGTTAGGTTAGGTTAGGTTAGGTTAGGTTAGGTTAGGTTAGGTTAGGTTAGGTTAGGTTAGGTTAGGTTAGGTTAGGTTAGGTTAGGTTAGGTTAGGTTAGGTTAGGTTAGGTTAGGTTAGGTTAGGTTAGGTTAGGTTAGGTTAGGTTAGGTTAGGTTAGGTTAGGTTAGGTTAGGTTAGGTTAGGTTAGGTTAGGTTAGGTTAGGTTAGGTTAGGTTAGGTTAGGTTAGGTTAGGTTAGGTTAGGTTAGGTTAGGTTAGGTTAGGTTAGGTTAGGTTAGGTTAGGTTAGGTTAGGTTAGGTTAGGTTAGGTTAGGTTAGGTTAGGTTAGGTTAGGTTAGGTTAGGTTAGGTTAGGTTAGGTTAGGTTAGGTTAGGTTAGGTTAGGTTAGGTTAGGTTAGGTTAGGTTAGGTTAGGTTAGGTTAGGTTAGGTTAGGTTAGGTTAGGTTAGGTTAGGTTAGGTTAGGTTAGGTTAGGTTAGGTTAGGTTAGGTTAGGTTAGGTTAGGTTAGGTTAGGTTAGGTTAGGTTAGGTTAGGTTAGGTTAGGTTAGGTTAGGTTAGGTTAGGTTAGGTTAGGTTAGGTTAGGTTAGGTTAGGTTAGGTTAGGTTAGGTTAGGTTAGGTTAGGTTAGGTTAGGTTAGGTTAGGTTAGGTTAGGTTAGGTTAGGTTAGGTTAGGTTAGGTTAGGTTAGGTTAGGTTAGGTTAGGTTAGGTTAGGTTAGGTTAGGTTAGGTTAGGTTAGGTTAGGTTAGGTTAGGTTAGGTTAGGTTAGGTTAGGTTAGGTTAGGTTAGGTTAGGTTAGGTTAGGTTAGGTTAGGTTAGGTTAGGTTAGGTTAGGTTAGGTTAGGTTAGGTTAGGTTAGGTTAGGTTAGGTTAGGTTAGGTTAGGTTAGGTTAGGTTAGGTTAGGTTAGGTTAGGTTAGGTTAGGTTAGGTTAGGTTAGGTTAGGTTAGGTTAGGTTAGGTTAGGTTAGGTTAGGTTAGGTTAGGTTAGGTTAGGTTAGGTTAGGTTAGGTTAGGTTAGGTTAGGTTAGGTTAGGTTAGGTTAGGTTAGGTTAGGTTAGGTTAGGTTAGGTTAGGTTAGGTTAGGTTAGGTTAGGTTAGGTTAGGTTAGGTTAGGTTAGGTTAGGTTAGGTTAGGTTAGGTTAGGTTAGGTTAGGTTAGGTTAGGTTAGGTTAGGTTAGGTTAGGTTAGGTTAGGTTAGGTTAGGTTAGGTTAGGTTAGGTTAGGTTAGGTTAGGTTAGGTTAGGTTAGGTTAGGTTAGGTTAGGTTAGGTTAGGTTAGGTTAGGTTAGGTTAGGTTAGGTTAGGTTAGGTTAGGTTAGGTTAGGTTAGGTTAGGTTAGGTTAGGTTAGGTTAGGTTAGGTTAGGTTAGGTTAGGTTAGGTTAGGTTAGGTTAGGTTAGGTTAGGTTAGGTTAGGTTAGGTTAGGTTAGGTTAGGTTAGGTTAGGTTAGGTTAGGTTAGGTTAGGTTAGGTTAGGTTAGGTTAGGTTAGGTTAGGTTAGGTTAGGTTAGGTTAGGTTAGGTTAGGTTAGGTTAGGTTAGGTTAGGTTAGGTTAGGTTAGGTTAGGTTAGGTTAGGTTAGGTTAGGTTAGGTTAGGTTAGGTTAGGTTAGGTTAGGTTAGGTTAGGTTAGGTTAGGTTAGGTTAGGTTAGGTTAGGTTAGGTTAGGTTAGGTTAGGTTAGGTTAGGTTAGGTTAGGTTAGGTTAGGTTAGGTTAGGTTAGGTTAGGTTAGGTTAGGTTAGGTTAGGTTAGGTTAGGTTAGGTTAGGTTAGGTTAGGTTAGGTTAGGTTAGGTTAGGTTAGGTTAGGTTAGGTTAGGTTAGGTTAGGTTAGGTTAGGTTAGGTTAGGTTAGGTTAGGTTAGGTTAGGTTAGGTTAGGTTAGGTTAGGTTAGGTTAGGTTAGGTTAGGTTAGGTTAGGTTAGGTTAGGTTAGGTTAGGTTAGGTTAGGTTAGGTTAGGTTAGGTTAGGTTAGGTTAGGTTAGGTTAGGTTAGGTTAGGTTAGGTTAGGTTAGGTTAGGTTAGGTTAGGTTAGGTTAGGTTAGGTTAGGTTAGGTTAGGTTAGGTTAGGTTAGGTTAGGTTAGGTTAGGTTAGGTTAGGTTAGGTTAGGTTAGGTTAGGTTAGGTTAGGTTAGGTTAGGTTAGGTTAGGTTAGGTTAGGTTAGGTTAGGTTAGGTTAGGTTAGGTTAGGTTAGGTTAGGTTAGGTTAGGTTAGGTTAGGTTAGGTTAGGTTAGGTTAGGTTAGGTTAGGTTAGGTTAGGTTAGGTTAGGTTAGGTTAGGTTAGGTTAGGTTAGGTTAGGTTAGGTTAGGTTAGGTTAGGTTAGGTTAGGTTAGGTTAGGTTAGGTTAGGTTAGGTTAGGTTAGGTTAGGTTAGGTTAGGTTAGGTTAGGTTAGGTTAGGTTAGGTTAGGTTAGGTTAGGTTAGGTTAGGTTAGGTTAGGTTAGGTTAGGTTAGGTTAGGTTAGGTTAGGTTAGGTTAGGTTAGGTTAGGTTAGGTTAGGTTAGGTTAGGTTAGGTTAGGTTAGGTTAGGTTAGGTTAGGTTAGGTTAGGTTAGGTTAGGTTAGGTTAGGTTAGGTTAGGTTAGGTTAGGTTAGGTTAGGTTAGGTTAGGTTAGGTTAGGTTAGGTTAGGTTAGGTTAGGTTAGGTTAGGTTAGGTTAGGTTAGGTTAGGTTAGGTTAGGTTAGGTTAGGTTAGGTTAGGTTAGGTTAGGTTAGGTTAGGTTAGGTTAGGTTAGGTTAGGTTAGGTTAGGTTAGGTTAGGTTAGGTTAGGTTAGGTTAGGTTAGGTTAGGTTAGGTTAGGTTAGGTTAGGTTAGGTTAGGTTAGGTTAGGTTAGGTTAGGTTAGGTTAGGTTAGGTTAGGTTAGGTTAGGTTAGGTTAGGTTAGGTTAGGTTAGGTTAGGTTAGGTTAGGTTAGGTTAGGTTAGGTTAGGTTAGGTTAGGTTAGGTTAGGTTAGGTTAGGTTAGGTTAGGTTAGGTTAGGTTAGGTTAGGTTAGGTTAGGTTAGGTTAGGTTAGGTTAGGTTAGGTTAGGTTAGGTTAGGTTAGGTTAGGTTAGGTTAGGTTAGGTTAGGTTAGGTTAGGTTAGGTTAGGTTAGGTTAGGTTAGGTTAGGTTAGGTTAGGTTAGGTTAGGTTAGGTTAGGTTAGGTTAGGTTAGGTTAGGTTAGGTTAGGTTAGGTTAGGTTAGGTTAGGTTAGGTTAGGTTAGGTTAGGTTAGGTTAGGTTAGGTTAGGTTAGGTTAGGTTAGGTTAGGTTAGGTTAGGTTAGGTTAGGTTAGGTTAGGTTAGGTTAGGTTAGGTTAGGTTAGGTTAGGTTAGGTTAGGTTAGGTTAGGTTAGGTTAGGTTAGTTAGGTTAGGTTAGGTTAGGTTAGGTTAGGTTAGGTTAGGTTAGGTTAGGTTAGGTTAGGTTAGGTTAGGTTAGGTTAGGTTAGGTTAGGTTAGGTTAGGTTAGGTTAGGTTAGGTTAGGTTAGGTTAGGTTAGGTTAGGTTAGGTTAGGTTAGGTTAGGTTAGGTTAGGTTAGGTTAGGTTAGGTTAGGTTAGGTTAGGTTAGGTTAGGTTAGGTTAGGTTAGGTTAGGTTAGGTTAGGTTAGGTTAGGTTAGGTTAGGTTAGGTTAGGTTAGGTTAGGTTAGGTTAGGTTAGGTTAGGTTAGGTTAGGTTAGGTTAGGTTAGGTTAGGTTAGGTTAGGTTAGGCTAACCTACCTACCTAACTACCTAACCTAACCTAACCTAACCTAACCTAACCTACTAACCTAACCTAACCTAACCTAACCTAACCTAACCTAACAACCTAACCTAACCTAACCTAACCTAACCTAACCTAACCTAACCTAACCTAACCTAACCTAACCTAACCTAACCTAACCTAACCTAACCTAACCTAACCTAACCTAACCTAACCTAACCTAACCTAACCTAACCTAAACCTAACCTAACCTAACCTACCTAACCTAACCTAACCTAACCTAACCTAACCTAACCTAACCTAACCTAACCTAACCTAACCTAACCTAACCTAACCTAACCTAACCTAACCACCTAACCTAACCTAACCTAACCTAACCTAACCTAACCTAACCTAACCTAACCTAACCTAACCTAACCTAACCTAACCTAACCTAACCTAACCTAACCTAACCTAACCTAACCTAACCTAACCTAACCTAACCTAACCTAACCTAACCTAACCTAACCTAACCTAACCTAACCTAACCTAACCTAACCTAACCTAACCTAACCTACCTAACCTAACCTAACCTAACCTAACCTAACCTACCTAACCTAACCTAACCTAACCTAACCTAACCTAACCTAACCTAACCTAACCTAACCTAACCTAACCTAACCTAACCTAACCTAACCTAACCTAACCTAACCTAACCTAACCTAACCTAACTAACCTAACCTAACCTAACCTAACCTAACCTAACCTAACCTAACCTAACCTAACCTAACCTAACCTAACCTAACCTAACCTAACCTAACTAACCTAACCTAACCTAACCTAACCTAACCTAACCTAACCTAACCTAACCTAACCTAACCTAACCTAACCTAACCTAACCTAACCTAACCTAACCTAACCTAACCTAACCTAACCTAACCTAACCTACTAACCTAACCTAACCTAACCTAACCTAACCTAACCTAACCTAACCTAACCTAACCTAACCTAACCTAACCTAACCTAACCTAACCTAACCTAACCTAACCTAACCTAACCTAACCTAACCTAACCTAACCTAACCTAACCTAACCTAACCTAACCTAACCTAACCTAACCTAACTAACCTAACCTAACCTAACCTAACCTAACCTAACCTAACCTAACCTAACTAACCTAACCTAACCTAACCTAACCTAACCTAACCTAACCTAACCTAACCTAACCTAACCTAACCTAACCTAACCTAACCTAACCTAACCTAACCTAACCTAACCTAACCTAACCTAACCTAACCTAACCTAACCTAACCTAACCTAACCTAACCTAACCTAACCTAACCTAACCTAACCTAACCTAACCTAACCTAACCTAACCTAACCTAACCTAACCTAACCTAACCTAACCTAACCTAACCTAACCTAACCTAACCTAACCTAACCTAACCTAACCTAACCTAACCTAACCTAACCTAACCTAACCTAACCTAACCTAACCTAACCTAACCTAACCTAACCTAACCTAACCTAACTAACCTAACCTAACCTAACCTAACCTACTAACCTAACCTAACCTAACCTAACCTAACCTAACCTAACCTAACCTAACCTAACCTAACCTAACCTAACCTAACCTAACCTAACCTAACCTAACCTAACTAACCTAACCTAACCTAACCTAACCTACCTAACCTAACCTAACCTAACCTAACCTAACCTAACCTAACCTAACCTAACCTAACCTAACCTAACCTAACCTAACCTAACCTAACCTAACCTAACCTAACCTAACCTAACCTAACCTAACCTAACCTAACCTAACCTAACCTAACCTAACCTAACCTAACCTAACCTAACCTAACCTAACCTAACCTAACCTAACCTAACCTAACCTAACCTAACCTAACCTAACCTAACCTAACCTAACCTAACCTAACCTAACCTAACCTAACCTAACCTAACCTAACCTAACCTAACCTAACCTAACCTAACCTAACCTAACCTAACCTAACCTAACCTAACCTAACCTAACCTAACCTAACCTAACCTAACCTAACCTAACCTAACCTAACCTAACCTAACTAACCTAACCTAACCTAACCTAACCTAACCTAACCTAACCTAACCTAACCTAACCTAACCTAACCTAACCTAACCTAACCTAACCTAACCTAACCTAACCTAACCTAACCTAACCTAACCTAACCTAACCTAACCTAACCTAACCTAACCTAACCTAACCTAACCTAACCTAACCTAACCTAACCTAACCTAACCTAACCTAACCTAACCTAACCTAACCTAACCTAACCTAACCTAACCTAACCTAACCTAACCTAACCTAACCTAACCTAACCTAACCTAACTAACCTAACCTAACCTAACCTAACCTAACCTAACCTAACCTAACCTAACCTAACTAACCTAACCTAACCTAACCTAACCTAACTAACCTAACCTAACCTAACCTAACCTAACCTAACCTAACCTAACCTAACCTAACCTAACCTAACCTAACCTAACCTAACCTAACCTAACCTAACCTAACCTAACCTAACCTAACCTAACCTAACCTAACCTAACCTAACCTAACCTAACCTAACCTAACCTAACTAACCTAACCTAACCTAACCTAACCTAACCTAACCTAACCTAACCTAACCTAACCTAACCTAACCTAACCTAACCTAACCTAACCTAACCTAACCTAACCTAACCTAACCTAACCTAACCTAACCTAACCTAACCTAACCTAACCTAACCTAACCTAACTAACCTAACCTAACCTAACCTAACCTAACCTAACCTAACCTAACCTAACCTAACCTAACCTAACCTAACCTAACCTAACCTAACCTAACTAACCTAACCTAACCTAACCTAACCTAACCTAACCTAACCTAACCTAACCTAACCTAACCTAACCTAACCTAACCTAACCTAACCTAACCTAACCTAACCTAACCTAACCTAACCTAACCTAACCTAACCTAACCTAACCTAACTAACCTAACCTAACCTAACCTAACCTAACCTAACCTAACCTAACCTAACCTAACCTAACCTAACCTAACCTAACCTAACCTAACCTAACCTAACCTAACCTAACCTAACCTAACTAACCTAACCTAACCTAACCTAACCTAACCTAACCTAACTAACCTAACCTAACCTAACCTAACCTAACCTAACCTAACCTAACCTAACCTAACCTAACCTAACCTAACCTAACCTAACCTAACCTAACCTAACCTAACCTAACCTAACCTAACCTAACCTAACTAACCTAACCTAACCTAACCTAACCTAACCTAACCTAACCTAACCTAACCTAACCTAACCTAACCTAACCTAACCTAACCTAACCTAACCTAACCTAACCTAACCTAACCTAACCTAACCTAACCTAACCTAACCTAACCTAACCTAACCTAACCTAACCTAACCTAACCTAACCTAACCTAACCTAACCTAACCTAACCTAACCTAACCTAACCTAACCTAACCTAACTAACCTAACCTAACCTAACCTAACCTAACCTAACCTAACCTAACCTAACCTAACCTAACCTAACCTAACCTAACCTAACCTAACCTAACCTAACCTAACCTAACCTAACTAACCTAACCTAACCTAACCTAACCTACCTAACCTAACCTAACCTAACCTAACCTAACCTAACCTAACCTAACCTAACCTAACCTAACCTAACCTAACCTAACCTAACCTAACCTAACCTAACCTAACCTAACCTAACCTAACCTAACCTAACCTAACCTAACCTAACCTAACCTAACCTAACCTAACCTAACCTAACCTAACCTAACCTAACTAACCTAACCTAACCTAACCTAACCTAACCTAACCTAACCTAACCTAACCTAACCTAACCTAACCTAACCTAACCTAACCTAACCTAACCTAACCTAACCTAACCTAACCTAACCTAACCTAACCTAACCTAACCTAACCTAACCTAACTACCTACCTAACCTAACTAACCTAACCTAACCTAACCTAACTAACCTAACCTAACCTAACCTACCTAACCTAACCTAACCTAACCTAACCTAACCTAACCTAACCTAACCTAACCTAACCTAACCTAAC